>JAYESA010000004.1:179856961-180169461 GCA_036927795.1 Iris macrosiphon
GTGGGCTTGGTTAGGTTTGGTTGAGGTGAAATTGGCCTCGAATTTAATTAAATTAATAATTATAAGGCGTTCTCTTATGGGATATTGCGTGGCTAAAATGAGACGCAATAACGAGTATCTAAGGTTGCACAATGGCCAGGGGGTAGTCTGGTATGTCTAAAAGATGTTCGTGAATTCGGGTGGAAGATACTAATGGTGGGGTGCTCCAACCTCGAAGCAACGACAAGGTGTATTAAGACGTATAGTTGACGCACATTAATCCTAATTAATTCCAAATTAATCCTGGTCTCTTGATTTAATTCCAAATTAATCCTGAATTGGTCGAGGGGGTTTACACCGTAGAGCAGCCCGTGCTTGAAGTCGATATGCCTCGAACTCCAAGGAAGAGGGATGTGACTGCCTTTGACTTTGGCGACTTTAAGAAAGTCTGCAACACTCCATTCAATGGGACTGAGGGCCCAATCGTGGCTCTAGATTGGTTGGCCAAACTTGAAGACCATTTCTCCCTGCTAGAAGTCCCCGAAGAGAAGCGCGTGGCATGCGCTCAACTGCAGCTCCGTCTTAACGCGCACGATTAGTGGGACGTGCATCGACGATCTCTTCAAGTTGACCATGGAGAGGAGGCGATCTCGTGGGCAACTTTTCGTATCGTATTTGAAGAGGAGTTCATACCCCCTCCTATGCATCGTCAGAAGGAGAACGAGTTTGTGCAGCTACGATAAGGCAGCATGACAGTTAAACAGTATTCCGCCGAATTCAATCGACTCTCCAAATTCGCTAGCACCTATTTACCTGAAGCAGCGAGTCGAGCTAAAAGGTTTGAAGGTGGTCTACGCCCTGCCATCCATGCGTATGTAGTCGTTCATCAGTACGAAACTATACAGGGAGTCCTGAACCACACCCTATCTCTCAAACCACAATATCCTCACGTTCCTACCGGCACTGTGCATACCTCCAATCATAAACGCCAAAGCAACGAGAAAGGAAACAATGCTGCAAAGCATCAAAATAATGGTGGCAATCAAGAAGAAAAGTTATATAGACTATGTCACTTCTGCAGGCGGCCGGGGCACACGATTGATAAGTGTCATCTGAGACTTGGGTTATGCTTAGTTTGCGGCGAATCAAATCATGCAGTTCGTGACTGTCCGTTGCGTCATGATCGTCGTCCTTAACATAATATTTCATAACGGTAGGTTCTATTCCTAAGTTTCTTGGACAAAACTTCCAATTAGTTGGGTAGGATGTGGGTGTCCCGTTCCCCCTATCGGGAAGCACGACTAAGAAATACAAGACGGTATCGTTCGATCGGGATAGATTGAAACAAGAACCCATCCTTGTTATGGATTTGCTTCTTCGGAATCGATTTCCATATTCAATGGACCGTGCCCCCAGGATCGACTTAGCGGCAGAGTCAGGAGGGACCTCTCTGCTACATCTTTGTTGCCTCAGTTTTCGCTGTCGGTTGTTGCTTTCGTGCCTTGAGTTGGTTTTCGAATTTGCTTGCATTTTCTTGAACTGTTTTCATGGATTTCATTGTTTTCGTTCGTGAACTACACTTTAATTTCGAGATTGGAAAGAATGGAAGAGGTATTGATCAACTTTTTAGTGGCAATACATGTGAACGGGCAGTAGACGACGCTGTGAGCGGAGTCCTGAAGCACCGTTTTCCTTCTCCCTTCCAACCAACTAAGTGAGTGGCTTATATTCGATTCAGTTGGCCATTCTTCCAAGCCTTCACACCTAAAAATCTTGTATTCTTGTTGTCCCGATCAAACGATATCAAGTAATAAATAAAAGATGTCAAAATAAAATGGGAATAGACTTGGACTATTATGCTTGTCAAATAAACTTGTGAACGGTTATCTATTGCAAGCTAGTTCATTCAAATGTTCATTATATGCTTCAATTTTAGTTAGAATGCATACTTTTTCTATAAAATTGTGTTATGTATTGAACATGCCATGCTTTGCTTCAAATTATTCAAGGAGACTATACAAAATAAAATTATGCAATGCTACTTGTCTTGTACTCGTGTTGCCTCAACTGCATGAACTGTTAACTTAGTAAACATATCGTTTGATCACGGACAACTTGTGCACAAGGTCATTGGTTCCTGCGGACATTCGCTGGGGCACTGGCACCGATCTGACCCGGGCAGAACTCTATTATATAGTCTATTGTACTGGACGAGATGGCTTGTAACGCTCATTATACTTTCGCTGAAAACTATTCTCGCTAGCGACTAGTGTCCATTATGGCTTACGCCAGTGATCCCCACGTATATTTAAACCTGTTGCAAGCTAACTTGTGTCTTCGTGGCAGGGAAGGCACGGTAAGTATTGTGTAGGTGGTTCAAACAGACAGGTAAAAGCCACGCACTCACCCTCAAGACACCCGACAACGTCTATCTAGACATCTAACTAGGGCATCACCCACAATTGGGGCTCAAATGGCAATTCGGATTTCACCCGAATTGACACAAAACCTAATGTTAAAGTCTCCAAACACTACCCAACTAGTTCCAACTTCCTCCCACGGGTAGCCTAAGGGTCTAGGAAGGTTCTAAAATATTAATTACACTATAAAAGAGTAATTACAAGGGGAAAATTAGGGTTTACCTCTTGGGAGTTGGAATCCCAAGCCAAAATCTCCAAATCTCTCCAAATTCACCTCCTACAAGCTCAAGCCTCAAATCCAAGCTCCAACACCAAATCTAGACTCTACCCACCTAGGTTAGGGAAAGATCTAGGGTTAGGGTTACATAAAGAAGAAGGAATGGAAGAAAGAAGGAAGAAAAGTGAACTTACTTGAAGTAGGAAGGAGAAAGGAAGAAGAAAAATGAGTGGAGAAGAAGAAGAAGTGAAGAAGAAGAGGGAGTGAAGCAAAAGAAGGGGAGAAGTTGCTGTTCCACGGTCTGGAGTGAGGAGGGGGCCGGTCACAACACATATAAGGGTTTACAAGTTTCTAATTCCCAAAACGCCCCTATTGACTTGGTTTTGGGTTCCGGGGCTCCAAATGCACTCAAACTAGTTCCAAATCTCTCCAACTAACTTCCTAAAAATAAAATAAATATTATAAGCCCCAAAATAAGTCTCACAGGGGTGTGGGCTGGGTCGAACATGGGTCCACTAGGGTCTGACATGGGTCCAAGCTAGCCAAAATCCTAAAACATACAATAAAAATATAATAAAAAATAATGCAATCACTAATTAAATATAAATATAATTAAATATAAATAATACACAATTAACTAAATTAAAAATAAAAAAAAATACCCGGATCTGAAAATGGTGGTGGTGACATGGACGTAACCATGACTCGTGTCCGATTTTTTGGGTGCGGATCATGACAGTATCAGAGCACAGCTTTAAGTTCCTTGACCCTCACTCATATTAGAAAAGTTTCTTTAAACGATCAAATTCTTGTACGAACTCTTGAACTCGTTAGGCCAAAATGAGATACGTTCATGCAATAAGTCCATAATACATTATGATCCTAATATAATTTACCTTCTTTTGAAGGAATTGCACCAGCGCAATCCTCAGCGCTAGCACCGGGCGAGACGCAAGCCCAAACAAGTAGTTCGGGTACTTTAGGAAGTTCACGAAGCCAGCGAGCCATGTCTTACATCGATCCCATTCAGCAAATAATGCTGATGCTGGAAGCCAACCAACAAAGGGAGAAGGCTCGCTACGAACGGTCCGAGAAGCGAGCGGAGGAAAGGCAACTCAAGTTTCAAGACAATGTAGAAGCTCGATTCTCAGTCCAACAGAAGCAGGTAGATACTTTACAACAGATCGTTTAGACTTTGGCCTCCAACCATTCCGCGACAACAGCGGTGACTCTAGTTGTCACACCCCAGTCCCAAAAGTACACGGGACCAGGCTACGTGGCAATAGCCAGCTGTCACGTCTCCGAGGATATCTCAATTTAATGGATCCTAACGAAGAGTGCTATGCTGTCCTAAAATACTAACATGTCCACTATCAGTCAACAACAGGTGAACTAATCTCATCCACATTATAAATAGCAAGAAATACTAAATAAACTGCTGGAAGATAAACACCAGTCTCAAAATATCATAGTACAACCAAGAATGTCTGGTGGGAACAAACCCACTACTATGACGAAATGAAAGTACTGAAATGATAGATAAAAGATAATGATAGGGCATCAGCTGACTAGATAATGATGCACCCAATCCTAGGCAGAAGGCCTACCAAGTGATCCCGGAAACTCTGACGGTAATACCTCTAGCTCCTCTGCGGTAGCGAACCTCGTCTCCTGTCCTGGGCCGTGCACTGTGGGGTAATATGCCTCGTCCAAATCTGGAAAGGTACCAGGTCCTCAGAGGGACGTAACAAGATACATAGAAGCATGCCATATATAAATACTGAATAAAATAAATATAATAAAAGGGTGTGATACCATCTAAGTGAATGTAATGTGAGGACAACTGTGAGTATATGGGAAGGTATAGGCTAGACATATGCTGACGTAATTTACCAGTCGTGACAACCGGCTAGTATATGCCACACATGCCCCCTATAACACGGGCGCATGAATACAATAACGTCCAACGTCCTATAGAGTGTGGTATCTGTAATATCACCAAGTAACGTCCAACACTCTATGGAACGTGGTATCAGTAATATATATATACGTCCGTATCACTCCGTCGAGTGCGGTGTCTGTATAAAGGAGTGGGGTGTCCCATATGCCTACTAGTCGTCCTCCTCGCCCAATGTATATATCCAAGTCGAATACTCGACGTACATACTCCGTATCTAAATGCCAAGTCTCTACACTAAAATAATCATGAATTACTTACTAATCGTGATGTACGTCACATGCGCCGATATCTAGTCGAGCCCGCGAACTCACATCCCAACATGAAATTGTCACCACGAACGTGTAGAAGTGTCAGGTTTCAGAAGATATCAGAGTATCCTCCAATGGGGTGAGTCAACTACGAACTAGGTCAAGTATACTAATCATCGACGTATCCGTCGACAGCACCCGAGTAAATCTCGGATGCGTACAGTTGTATAAAAGGAAATCAACAAGAATACAATACAACTTATGCATAATTTAAATTAGATAGTAAATATGGCAAGGTATCTTGCCTGAGTCCTCAAGATGTGAATGCCAATAACCTGCTCCTGCAGTGTCTCCTGGCTGATCCAATGACCCTAACATATAATATAATATAGAAATTCTACATCAGACACTAACGCAAAAACATACATAATTTACGACGCTGCTCTTAGGTACTGTCGCAAGATCACGGCTAATCGAATACAGCATCACGTGTGCACGTAGTTAGGGTGTACACGCGTTCTGTCCTCGGTTAACGTGTGTCTTGAGACAATAATTCTATGTTATCGGTTTATGAAACTATATTACGCCTTGTTGAATTACCCGCCATTTATTTCCATGTTAATTGCACTAGGTAAATGTCCATATTTTTGGTGAATTATAAGTGCTTATAACAAGTCCGACTATTGGGGTAATTATCATCTATTAATTACTATTTTAAATTAATTTAGCATACATACTCATATATAGGGTTCTATATAATTGGTTTTGTGTCCACGTACGACGCACGACATAACTTGATGACACGATGATACAACCATGCATGTTACCATGGAGAAGAGATCCACGAGGTTTACCTATTCGAGGTTGATCGTGGGGTGTGCGCTCAAACTCTGGACGTTCTCCGGCGAGGGGAGCTCCGACATCGACGGTCGGCAGTACATCACTGTAGTAGCCGCAGCAGCAGCAGCAGTCCTCGGCGACGGCAGCTGTCGGGTCGAGGCGGCGGGGGGGTGGCCGTCGGGTCGAGGAAGCGCGGGGGTCGGGCGGTCAATGGTGGGTGAAGGCAGCAGTCGGGGCAGTCGGGTTAGGCGAGTGTTGTTGATGATGGGATTGGTGATGGTGAGGGTGAAGGCGGATGCAGGCGGCCTGAGGGGACAGCCCACGCGTCGAACATTGTCTTTAAACTGTGTCACACTAGTTGGTTATGATAGAGTACCCTGTCGTGCACCTGTACTTTCTGTTTACCTGGCATGTTGTATTTCTGTGCCTTGTTACGTCCCTCTGAGGACCTGGTTCCCTGCCAGTTTTGCAGCATAGATGATTACGGAGCATTTGGAGTTGCTGATGGAGTGGCATATCTTGCGAGCATGGTACCAGGTACTCACATTATATCTACCGGCATTATGGTTATTTTACATTGATTATTCATCTGCTGTTGTAGCCTAGTTTTATAGACTCATACTTCTTCTCGAGTCTATTCGAGTTAGTGTGTTATTGGGCGGCCGACCTTAGCACATATAGCTCTTTCTTGTTTACTGTTGTACATTGTGGATTGAGACATAGAGGTTTACATTTACAGAATATCTAGATAGTGCCCTTTATATTACAGCTTATACGTATTCGAGTCAGACCAGAGTCTGGTCGAATGCGTAGCTGGCGTGTCACGTATTCCTGGTCCTACGTATTTTGGGACTGGGGCGTGACAGGTCCGGCGTTGAGGGGCGGTGGCCTGAGGTGCTATGGAGGTGGCGGACTGAGATGGCGGGGGAGTCGTCCGGCCGGGGTGGGGGATGGTTGCTCGAGTGAGGCTCGGCTAGGGTTTGCTAGGTTTGAAGTTAGGGATGATGGTGATCTAGGGTTTCAAAGGGTGAGAAAGTATTTATATATATGGGGATTTGTGGGTTGCTCTTGGGACTTGAGCCTGTCCGGCCTGGTTGGGGTGGGGATGGTCCACGTAGCAGAGTGCATGTGGGCTTGGTTTGGTTTGGTTGAGGTAAAATTGGCCTCAAATTTAATTAAATTATTAATTGCAAGGCGTTCTCTTAAGGGATATTGCGTGGCTAAAATAAGACGCAATAACGAGTATCTAAGGTTGCACAATGGCCAGGGGGTAGTCTGGTATGTCTAAAAGATGTTCATGAATTCGAATGGAAGATACTAATGGTGGGGTGCTCCAACCTCGAAGCAACGACAAGGTGTATTAAGACGTATAGTTGACGCACATTAATCCTAATTAATTCCAAATTAATCCTGGTCTCTTGATTTAATTCCAAATTAATCCTGAATTGGTCGAGGGGGTTTACAATCTACCCTCCTTAGAGCATTTCGTCCTCGAAATTAAAATATATGCATGGTAAGAAATACTGACTGAATTTAAAATGCTAAAACGTACCTATTCCTTCGAAGAGGTGGGGATATCGCTGTCTAATATCCTTCTCGCATTCCCAAGTCGACTCTCCTGGTGTATGATGTCTCCATGCGACGCGGACTAGGGGGATAGTCTGACCTCGCAGTACCTTCTCGCTCCTGTCCAGGATCTCAACAGGCTCCTCTTGGTATGATAAACTCGGGCCGACGGTGATCTCTGAATGGTCAAGTACATAACTCGGGTCTGATATGTACCTCCTCAGTTGAGATACATGGAAGACGTCGTGGACTCCTTCCAAAGTCTGCGGTAAGGCTAACCTGTAAGCAACCTCTCCGACGCATTCTAACACATCGAATGGTCCGATGTACCTCAGACTCAGCTTTCCTCTGCCTCCAATCTGATAGTCCCTCGAGTAGGCGAGATCTTTAAAAATACGTGATCTCCAACCTAGAACTCTAAGGGTCGTCGATGCGCATTTGCCCAATTCTTCTGTCTGTCCTGTGATGCTCGTAGGTGTCCTTGGATCTTCTTCACTTTCTCCACTGTACGAATAACCAACTCTGGTCCGAGAATCTGTCGCTCGCCTATATCGCTCCAGCATACTGGGGAACGATACTTCCTTCCATAAAATGCTTCATAGGGAGCCATCTGGATGCTCGTTTGATAGCTATTATTGTAGGAAAACTCGACCAAATGCAAATGGTCCTCCCACGATCCTCTGAAATCGAGCATGCACGCTCTTAACATGTCTTTCAATGTCTGAATGGTGCGCTCCGACTGGCCATCTGTTTGTGGATGATATGCTGTGCTAAACTTCAGGCGAGTACCGAGACTCTCTTGCATACTCTGCTAAAAGTAAGATATAAACCTCGTATTCCTGTCAGACACGATGCTAACTGCCACTCCGTGCAGTCGCACAATATCTCTCATGTACATGTCTGCTAAGACCTCTGTAGATTGTCCAACTCTGAAGGGTAAAAAGTGTTCGGACTTGGTGAGTCTATCTACGATTACCCATACTGCATTGCGACCATTAGGACTCCTCGAAAAGCCCGTAACAAAGTCCATAGTAATGTGCTCCCATTTCTATTCCGGTATCGAAAGAGTTTGAAGCAATCCTGCAGATCTCTGATGCTCAGCCTTGACTTCCTGACACACCAAGCACTTTGGCACAAAGCGTGCTATCTCTTTCTTCATCCCATGCCACCAGTAGTATTGTCTCAAGTCTCTGTACATCTTCATGCCTCCTGGATGAATAGAGTAGGTTGAACTGTGTGCCTCTGTCATCAACTCCTGATGAAGTTCTCCATTTGGAATATAGAGACGATCTCCATATCTCAAAGTTTTGTCTTCATGTATATGCAGTCCTGTCTATATTCCATCCTCTGTCCTCTGTCTAAGCCTCTGAAATTTGGCATCTGTCGGCAAAGCAGCCTTGATCCTCTCTACTAATGTCGATTGTAACTGAAAACTCGATAATTGTTCGTCCACTCCGGGCATAACAACTTCTATACCCATCTGCTCTAGATCTCTCAACAGATGTTGTTGGGTAGTCAAGAAGAATGCCATGGGTCTTCTGCTCAACGCGTTAGCTACTACGTTGGCCTTTCCCGGGTGGTACTGCAGCTCATTCTCGAAATCTGTCATCACCTCGAACCAACGTCTCTGCCTCTGATTAAGGTCCCTCTGGGTGTAGACGTACTTCAGGCTCTTATGATCAGTGAATATTTCTACTCTCTCTCCATATAGGTAATGTCTCCAAAGCTTCAAAGCAAAGATTACTGCTGCAAGCTCCAAGTCGTGAGTGGGATAGTTCTTCTCGTGGTCCTTAATTGCCTAGAGGCATAGGCTACAACCTTCCCATGCTGCATCAAGACACATCCTAATCCTTTCTCGGATGCATCGCTATAGATTACGAATCCTCCGGGTCCAGATGGTATGGTCAAGATAGGTGCTGTAGTCAAACGCTTCTTCAGCTCATCGAACGCTGTCTGACACTCCTCTGTCCAAGTGAACTCCTGCTCCTTACGGATCAAGCGGGTCATCGGCTCTGCAATCTTTGCAAAGTTTTCCACGAACCTCCGGTAATATCCGGCAAGTCCTAGAAAACTCCTCACCTCTGAGACATTGGTAGGGGTTGGCCATGTCTCTACTGATGAAATCTTCGCCGGATCAACTGAAATACCATCTCCTGAGATAACGTGTCCAAGAAAAGCGATATTATCTAGGAGAAACTCGCACTTGCTCATCTTGGCATAAAGCCTCTCTCTTTTCAGCGTCTCTAACACTAGCCTCAACTGCTCCTCGTGCTCCTCGTGGCTCTTTGAATACACTAAGATGTCGTCGATGAAGACTACCTTGAACCGGTCTAAGTATTAGTGGAATACTCTGTTCATCAAGTTCATAAATATAGCATGTGCATTCGTTAGTCCAAAAGGCATCACTAAGAACTCGTAGTGACCATAACGAGTCCTGAATGCTGTCTTTTGAATGTCTTCTCTTCGCACCTTCACTTGGTGATAACCCGATCTCAAGTCAATATTTGTGAACACCACTGCTCCTGTCAACTGGTCGAATAAATCATCAATCCGCGGCAGGGGTACTTGTTCTTGATAGTCAAAGTATTAAGGGCTCTGTAATCAATGCACATACGTACTGTTCCATCTTTCTTAGGTACAAACAACACTGGTGCTCCCCCAGGTGATGCCCTAGGACGGATAAATCTCTTGCTCTGCAACTCCTCTAATTGTAGCTTCAGCTCATCTAACTCCTTCTTCGCCAATCGGTATACATTAGAAGATACCGGTGCTGCTCCGGGTACTAGCTCAATGGTGAACTCCACGTCTCTATCTGCTGGTAAGCCTGGCAATTCTTCAGGAAAAGCATCCTCGAATTCTATAACTATTGGCGAGGGTACCATCTCCATAGCCATGCAAGTTCCAGCTATCTGTCCTACTTCTTGCTCGACGGTCCCTCGCATGTACTCGAACTCCGGCTGATCTGACGGTCTAAATGTGACGCTACCCATCTGGTAATTCAGTACGGCATTGTACTGGCTTAACCAGTCCATGCCTAGCACAACATCAAAGTACGGCATAGGCAATACCAAGAATCGCGCTCTCATCTCTCTACCACATACGACTACCGAGCACGTTCTGATAGTGCTGGTAACCGACACGATACCTCTTCCGGTAAGAATCTTCCAACTCTTAGGTAAGGGAAAAGTCGCTACTCTATGCATTGCTACGAATCTACTAGATATAAATGATAGCGTAGCACCAGAATCAAACAATGCAGTTGCAGGTAATGATGCAACTAAAATGGTACCTGTGATAGCTTCCCCTTCTATTTCCTCCTTAGTAGCTGCTAATACGAAGGCCTGTCCGTGCCTCTGTCCTCATATCTGCTGTCGGGTTCGGTCGAACTGTACCTCCCGTGGGCCCAAGGGTGGTCCCCTCTGAAATCCTTCGGGTGTTGGTGGGCGCTGGCCTCCTGGTGGGGGTAGTATCCCCGGGACTGGTGCTGCTGGCCTCTGTCCTGTCTGCAATACTATCTCTCTGCGCTGTGGGCAATCTCTGACAATGTGCTGACTTGCTCCACATATCATGCACAATCCCAGCTTTTTCCGACAATCTTTAATGACGTGTCCCTTCTTCCCACAATGGTGACAAGTCGGGAGCTCCTTCGGCTGGTATGGTGCTGCCCTCTGCTGTGTCTGTGCTCCGGGACGTATCGGTCCTCCTGCTCTGGGCAGGGCTCTGGCTGGTGTAGTCGTACTGGAACGTCTAGCTCCTCTGATGATGGCCTCTGCAAGAACCTCTTCATAAGAAATCCTTGCCTGCATGGTGGTATACCTCTGTAGCTCGAAATTGAGGCCGTGATGAAATCTCTAGGCTTTTTCGAGATTATTGGGTATCAGGACAACACCAAATCTGCTAAGGCAGCTGAACTTCGCGTCATAGGCGTCAACAGTCATATTTTCCTGCTCTAGATGTAGGAACTGGGTGTACAGGGCATTTCTGACTGTAGCTGAAAAATACTTCGCATTGAAGTACTCTAAGAATTATTCCCAAGTCTGGTTCTTGCCTACACTACGCTCAATGGAATCCCACCAGTGATGGGCGTTGCCTTTTAGTTGGGCCCTCACTGCGGTCATCCAAAGGTCTGGATGCAGTTGTGAAGCCTCTAATAGCATCTCCGTGTTGGCGACCCAATCAGAGATCTGTTCTGCAGTCTCATTGCCTAAGAAAGTATCTGGTCCCATCTGTCGGAACCATCTAACAGTGCCCCCTGTCTGGGCTGGTAGGGGTGCTGGTACGGGTGCTGGGACAAGTGTCCTCTCTAGTACTGCCATCAAACTCTGTCTCAATGTCTCTGTCTGATGCCACTGTGCTTGCATCATGGTCTGAAAGAACTGAAGCATCTGTGGCTGTCCATCTAGCTGTGGCATCTGGGGTGTGTAGGGCGGAGGTGGTTGTAATGGAACCTCTGGCTGTGCAGTAGGCATCTCTTCAGATATCGGCCTCTCAGTTTGCGGCATCGGTGTGGCTCCTGAGGTCTGTCCCTCAAAATGTTGCATGGGAATCGTCTGGAAAGTCTGTCCCTCGGGCTGCGGTGTAGGATCGCCCTGAGAAGTCTCGTGCCAATATATCAGCGGGGTCTGTAGGGGGTTGTCCTTGGGGTACCTCCTCTCTTTGGGTGGTATTGTCTGGCACTGAGGCACTGGGTGCTCTTCGTCCACTGCACAAGTTCATCTTGCTGCAAAAGATAGGACTTCATTAAAAAGAGGACGGAAGCAAACAAACAGGATGCAGATATTTAGAAGTAACACGAAGGAAGTTCCAAAAACGTAATCAGAGTGGATAAGACCTAGTAATTTCTATCCTATTACAGGCTCGCTGGGCATGCTATCATACCACAAGCGATAAAGTCGACCTGCATGGGCCACCACTAAAACCATGTCACGCCCCAGTCCCAAAAGTACACGGGACCAGGCTATGTGGCAATAGCCAGCTGTCACGTCTTCGAGGATATCCCAATTTAATGGATCCTAACGAAGAGTGCTACGCTGTCCTAAAATACTAACATGTCCACTATCAGTCAACAACAGGTAAACTAATCTCATCCACAATATAAACAGCAAGAAATACTAAATAAACTGCTGGAAGATAAACACCAGTCTCAAGATATCATAGTACAACCAAGAATGTCTGGTGGGAACAAACCCACTACTATGACGAATGAAAGTACTGAAATGATAGATAAAAGATAATGACTAGGGCTTCAGCTGACTAGATAATGATGCACCCAATCCTAGGCAGAAGGCCTACCAAGTGATCCGAAAACTCTGACGGTAACACCTCTAGCTCCTCTGCGGTAGCGAACCTCGTCTCCTGTCCTGGGCCGTACACTGTGGGATAATATGCCTCGTCTAAATCTGGAAAGGTACCAGGTCCTCAGAGAGACGTAACAAGATACATAGAAGCATGCCATATATAAATACTGAATAAAATAAATACAATAAAGGGGTGTGCTACCATCTAAGTGAATGCAATGTGAGGACAATTATGAGTATATGGGAAGGTGTAGGCTAGACATATGCTGACGTAATTCACCAGTCGTGACAACCGGCTAGTATATGCCACACATGCCCCCTAGAACAAGGGCACAGGAATACAATAACGTCCAACGTCCTATAGAGTGTGGTATTTGTAATATCACCAAGTAACGTCCAACACTCTACGGAACGTGGTATCAGTAATATATATATACATCCGTATCACTCCGTCGAGTGCGGTATCTGTATAAAGGAGTGGAGTGTCCCATATGCCTACTAGTCGTCCTCCCAGCCCAATGTATATATCCAAGTCGAATACTCGATGTGCATACTCCGTATCTAAATGCCAAGTCTCTACACTGAAATAATCCTGAATTACTTACTAACCGTGATGCACGTCACACGCGTCGATAGCTAGTCGAGCCTGCGAACTCACATCCCAACATGAAATTGTCACCGCAAACGTGTAGAAGTGTCAGGTCTCGGAAGATATCAGAGTATCCTCCAATGGGATGAGTTAACTACGAACTAGGTCAAGTATACTAATAATCGACATATCCGTCGACAGCACCCGAGTAAATCTCGGATGCGCACAGTTGTATAAAAGAAAAGCAACAAGAATACAATACAACTTATGCATAATTTAAATTAGACAATAAATATGGCAAGGTATCTTGCCTGAGTCCTCAAGATGTGAATGCCAATAACCTGCTCCTGCAGTGTCTCCTGGCTGATCCAATGACCCTAACATACAATATAATATAGAAATTTTATATCTGACACTAACGCAAAAATATACATAATTTACGACGCTGCTCTTAGGTACAGTCGCAAGATCACGGCTGATCGAATACAGCGTCACCTATGCACGTAGCTAGGGTGTACACGCGTTCTGTCCTTGGTTAACGTGCATCTTGAGACAATAATTCTATGTTATCGGTTTACGAAACTACATTACGCCTTGTTGAATTACCCGCCATTTATTTCCATGTTAATTATACTAGGTAAATGTCCATGTTTCTGGTGAATTATAAGTGCTTATAACAAGTCCGACTATTGGGTAATTATCATCTATTAATTACTATTTTAAATCAATTTAGCATACATACTCATATCTAGGGTTCCACTTAATTGGTTTTATGTCCACGTACGACGCACGACACAACTTGATGACACGATGATACAACCATG
Organism: Iris macrosiphon; assembly: GCA_036927795.1. Classification (NCBI taxonomy): domain Eukaryota; kingdom Viridiplantae; phylum Streptophyta; class Magnoliopsida; order Asparagales; family Iridaceae; genus Iris; species Iris macrosiphon. The sequence goes on from JAYESA010000004.1 coordinate 179,870,902, forward strand.
CATGTTACCATGGAGAAGAGATCCACGAGGTTTACCTATTCGAGGTTGATCATGGAGCGTGCGCTCGAACTTTGGACATTCTCCGACGAGGGGAGCTCCGGCGTCGACGGTCAGTGAGCAGCAGCGGCAGCGGCAGTACAATACTGCAGTAGCCGCAGCAGCAGCAGCAGTCCTCGGCGGCGGCAGCTGTCGGGTCAAGGCGGCGCGGAGGTGGCCGTCGGGTCGAGGCTGCGCGGGGGTCGGGCGGTCAATGGTGGGTGAAGGTGTTGTGGGCGATCGGGAGCAATCGGGGCAGTCAGGTTAGGCGGGGGATGTTGATGATGGGATTGGTGATGGTGAGGGTGAGGGCGGTTGAAGGCGGCCTGAGGGGTGGTCCGGCGTTGAGGGGCGGTGGCCTGAGGTGCTGTGGAGGTGGCGGACTGAGATGGTGGGGAGTCGTCCGGCCGGGGTGGGGGATGATTGCTTGGGTGAGGCTCGGCTAGGGTTTGCTAGGTTTGAAGTTAGGGATGATGGTGATTTAGGGTTTCAAAGGGTGAGAAAGTGTTTATATATATAGGGATTTGTGGGTTGTTCTTGGGACTTGGGCCTGTCCGACCTAGTTGGGGTGGGGATGGTCCACGTAGCAGAGTGCATGTGGGCTTGGTTAGGTTTGGTTGAGGTAAAATTGGCCTCGAATTTAATTAAATTAATAATTATAAGGCGTTCTCTTATGGGATATTGCGTGGCTAAAATGAGACGCAATAACGAGTATCTAAGGTTGCACAATGGCCAGGGGGTAGTCTGGTATGTCTAAAAGATGTTCGTGAATTCGGGTGGAAGATACTAATGGTGGGGTGCTCCAACCTCGAAGCAACGACAAGGTGTATTAAGACGTATAGTTGACGCACATTAATCCTAATTAATTCCAAATTAATCCTGGTCTCTTGATTTAATTCCAAATTAATCCTGAATTGGTCGAGGGGGTTTACACCGGTAGAGCAGCCCGTGCTTGAAGTCGATATGCCTCGAACTCCAAGGAAGAGGGATGTGACTGCCTTTGACTTTGGCGACTTTAAGAAAGTCTGCAACACTCCATTCAATGGGACTGAGGGCCCAATCGTGGCTCTAGATTGGTTGGCCAAACTTGAAGACCATTTCTCCCTGCTAGAAGTCCCCGAAGAGAAGCGCGTGGCATGCACTCAACTGCAGCTCCGTCTTAACGCGCACGATTAGTGGGACGTGCATCGACGATCTCTTCAAGTTGACCATGGAGAGGAGGCGATCTCGTGGGCAACTTTTCGTATCGTATTTGAAGAGGAGTTCATACCCCCTCCTATGCATCGTCAGAAGGAGAACGAGTTTGTGCAGCTACGATAAGGCAGCATGACAGTTAAACAGTATTCCGCCGAATTCAATCGACTCTCCAAATTCGCTAGCACCTATTTACCTGAAGCAGCGAGTCGAGCTAAAAGGTTTGAAGGTGGTCTACGCCCTGCCATCCATGCGTATGTAGTCGTTCATCAGTACGAAACTATACAGGGAGTCCTGAACCACACCCTATCTCTCAAACCACAATATCCTCACGTTCCTACCGGCACTGTGCATACCTCCAATCATAAACGCCAAAGCAACGAGAAAGGAAACAATGCTGCAAAGCATCAAAATAATGGTGGCAATCAAGAAGAAAAGTTATATAGACTATGTCACTTCTGCAGGCGGCCGGGGCACACGATTGATAAGTGTCATCTGAGACTTGGGTTATGCTTAGTTTGCGGCGAATCAAATCATGCAGTTCGTGACTGTCCGTTGCGTCATGATCGTCGTCCTTAACATAATATTTCATAACGGTAGGTTCTATTCCTAAGTTTCTTGGACAAAACTTCCAATTAGTTGGGTAGGATGTGGTGTCCCGTTCCCCCTATCGGGAAGCACGACTAAGAAATACAAGACGGTATCGTTCGATCGGGATAGATTGAAACAAGAACCCATCCTTGTTATGGATTTGCTTCTTCGGAATCGATTTCCATATTCAATGGACCGTGCCCCCAGGATCGACTTAGCGGCAGAGTCAGGAGGGACCTCTCTGCTACATCTTTGTTGCCTCAGTTTTCGCTGTCGGTTGTTGCTTTCGTGCCTTGAGTTGGTTTTCGAATTTGCTTGCATTTTCTTGAACTGTTTTCATGGATTTCATTGTTTTCGTTCGTGAACTACACTTTAATTTCGAGATTGGAAAGAATGGAAGAGGTATTGATCAACTTTTTAGTGGCAATACATGTGAACGGGCAGTAGACGACGCGTGAGCGGAGTCCTGAAGCACCGTTTTCCTTCTCCCTTCCAACCAACTAAGTGAGTGGCTTATATTCGATTCAGTTGGCCATTCTTCCAAGCCTTCACACCTAAAAATCTTGTATTCTTGTTGTCCCGATCAAACGATATCAAGTAATAAATAAAAGATGTCAAAATAAAATGGGAATAGACTTGGACTATTATGCTTGTCAAATAAACTTGTGAACGGTTATCTATTGCAAGCTAGTTCATTCAAATGTTCATTATATGCTTCAATTTTAGTTAGAATGCATACTTTTTCTATAAAATTGTGTTATGTATTGAACATGCCATGCTTTGCTTCAAATTATTCAAGGAGACTATACAAAATAAAATTATGCAATGCTACTTGTCTTGTACTCGTGTTGCCTCAACTGCATGAACTGTTAACTTAGTAAACATATCGTTTGATCACGGACAACTTGTGCACAAGGTCATTGGTTCCTGCGGACATTCGCTGGGGCACTGGCACCGATCTGACCCGGGCAGAACTCTATTATATAGTCTATTGTACTGGACGAGATGGCTTGTAACGCTCATTATACTTTCGCTGAAAACTATTCTCGCTAGTGACTAGTGTCCATTATGGCTTACGCCAGTGATCCCCACGTATATTTAAACCTGTTGCAAGCTAACTTGTGTCTTCGTGGCAGGGAAGGCACGGTAAGTATTGTGTAGGTGGTTCAAACAGACAGGTAAAAGCCACCGAACGGTGGCAAGTTTATTTCAGTAGTTTATATATAAACTGCTGCTTGTAAAATGAACTAAGGTAAGATAGAAAGACCACAAATAATATACATGCTTCATTAAAATAACGTATTGATTGGTATAGTTGGGTTAGCTCGCCTTCAATAGTATATTTTGATGTACTGACCCTCGTTAAAACAGGTTCTCCATACTAAGGAGATCCGAGCGAGGAGCTGAAGTCGTCTTCCCGATCTAGTCCAGCTGTCAGCGTGTTCAGACCGCGCCCTTTGAAATATTTTGAAGCAAGGAGCTTGCAACCCAACCATAATGCAGCTCAGAGGGAAAGCCGTCATCCCTCCAGGAGGTCTTACATTTTGAAGTTTAGTAAAGGGATATGATGTACAGGACAGCTATCTCATTTTGTGTCAACTTTTGTAAGCCCGTACGGCAATTAGCTGACTCGTTCAAGAGTTTATAATAGATGTTCATTATTAATAAAGAGAACTTTTCTATGTTTTAAATATGTGGTTCAATTTATCTGCGTACTCTGAATATGTGCTTGCTATGCGAAATAAAATAACTTAGCCTTGTGCGGTGCGCAACCTAGGCCCGCACAGTGGTCACGCCCGGGGGACGACAATCGATTCCACGGAATTAGGGCGTGACAGCTACCCCCACGGCCCGGCTGCCCTCCCCACGGCCTCCCTGCCCCGCCGCCCCTGCCCCTGACCCCATTATGCATCCCAATACCGCCTCCCCTTCCCGTCTAAACCCTAATAAAAAAAGAAAAGAAAAGAAAAAAAGAAAAAGGTCGTATATCAAAGATAGATGGTAGACAATAATTTGTATGCACAAGCTGTAGTGCCCTGATCCTATTGCGGAGCACGGACTGGGCTAGCGGCTGAATGGCCGAGTCAGAATCAGAGAATGGAAAAACTTTGTCGGTATCGATTGGTCGGGACAAACAAACGGGGAGCCGTTCCTCTTTATGGGATAGAATCCTTAGAAGTTGATCCCAAGATACAGTGCATGGTGTCTTGGGGAGTGAACTCCATATAAGGGTCTATGCCTCAAGACCCGTGCGCTGTTGGTTTTCGATATTGGTTTTCACTGTTGTTTTTGTGATTTGCATTTTCGTAATTATTTTCGATGAACGAATTTTATTGGATGCATTCACTGAAATTCTAAGAATGTCGTGATGGCATGGCCAATGACCTTCATATAGACATGGTGCATGCTGATAATGTCTTGTATAGGCAGAGTAAGTTATTATTCATAAACATGGATGGCTGAATGACCGTGGGTAAGAATCACCAAATATGACGATAAATATATGTGTTCCTTATGTTCTTGAGAAATAAATTGGTAATTGAACTTAAGGCAACATAGCAAGATCACAATAATAACTGTTGCTTTCACATATCTACTCAGTGTTGGCTTTTTAGGTGAGATCAGTTGCGGTCGCTCACCAGTACATATTGTGTACTGACCCACGTTTATGGGCATCCTCAAGTGCTAGGGATTTGTCTGCTGCGAGGGAACATTGAAGGTTTTGGTCCGACTCTTTAGAAGCCTTGCACTTGAAGCTTCCAAGTGGAGAAAAAGACTCTAGCCGAAGGTGGTCCATGAGTTTTAATATTTAAATAAGGAATATGATGTATGAAGTAACCTTGTATCTCATTTTAATATTTTTGCAAGTTGTAAGCCAAGTCTAGAATTTTTATCTCGGCCGTTCGAGGGCCTTATATTTTTATTTCAGAGAATTATCAATAAAGAGCTATTTATATTTCCAATGTGTGTTCAATTTCTCTATGAATGATGTATACTCTATCTTCAAATATCCTTGTTACAAAATAAGCACGAGCACGCCTTGTACAAGTGCAACCCCAAACTTGTACGATATCACACCAAGCGAGGACGACGGCTCTGCAGGACCGGGGTATGGGAAGTCCAAACGAGGACATTCTGTTCTATGGAACCGAGGAGTGACACAATCTCTGTTCCTAGATTACCACTTCAGGAGTGTATATCAAACCATATGGTAGAAAAAGATTTGTTTACATAACCTCTATTCCTAGATTATGACTTCAGGAGTTAACAAAGAGTAGATAAGTTGATTGTTTACATGGATCTTTGTTTCCGTCCTACCCCGATATCCATATCAGGATCTATATGGAGAGTGACTTGGGTTACCTCTTTGTCCTGGCTTATGTGATCCCCATACGATCTCTACTTTTTATGCGCATGCCAGTTCTGGCCATGTTGATAGCGCATCGATAAAGTTGATGTAATTATTAGGGTTGGAAAGATCCAACGACGGTTGAATCAAGTGCAGGATGACTAACACTGATGCGACTAGCAGTACTACTGTAGAAGCATGAAAAATACGCTACAGAGGTATACATAGTATTTTAGTGCTGTGTGGCGTAAAATATAACTTCAGAGCCATCGGCGTACAATAGAGCTTTGTCGCTAGTACAGCGTAAAATATAAGCTCAAGGATAATCCGCGTAATGCAGTATTTTCAGGCTGTTTCAGCCTAAAAAGGGTATTATACCGCCTTCATCCGCTTTTAATGCAGCATGGAAGTATACGAGGAATGCTTCGTATTCCTCGAATGAACCTGTCAGATCATGCAGTGAATCTGACTCCTGACAAAGAGTACTGCACGACTATCCAGACGACGGCTGTAATGATGGTGCGGCACAGAGACCCAAACCGTCGTTTAGTGACGCTTCCCTGATACAAAGTGCTTTTACGTGTCACGCCCCGATCTCCCGCAGGCAATCGGCCGTTCCCGCTAGGCGGGAATCACCCTCGCCAGCGCTCCCACGGAACGATCGCTTAACCCATCCGGACGTGATGCCGCACGAGCGTGATCCACGCCCGTGCAAGGCCATGGTTCATTGGCTGGCGGCAAGAGTTCTAAGCCACAGAGTCGCACAGATTGTCCGAGTGCAGCGGAGTCATGAACGCATAGGCGATCGGTAACAGGTTCACTGAGTTGACAAATATAGCGGAAGCATTGAAACAAGTAAAGTAATCTCTTTATTGATATGAACAAGTGTTACAGGCGGCGTATAGCCGAGATTACAAGTCGCTCAAGCCTCTCTCTCTGAAACAGTAAAGCGTGCCAAGTGGCTACAACTGTGGAATGATTTGTACAGGCGATGGTCAGGCGATGTTCACAACTTATGTCTTGTATATATATGCTTCAGTCCCGGACGCACCGTTGCAAGGCTTCAGAGGGAACTCCTGGCCTTAGCACGCACGAAGGAGTCGTCCGCACCGAACGAGGTTCTCCCGCACCCTGCATATCAAACTGGTGGATTATCAGTACATTGAATGCACTGGTGGGGAAGCTACTCGCCCGCTCGACAAATCCAAACACGTAATACAGGTTTCGTGCACAACTATTAAGTTGTCTTTCTAGTTGCCTTAGGATCAGTTTCATGCAAACATTGAATAGCTTAACGTGTCGGGCAGTGCGCCGTGCGATGTTTGAGGAAACACGGCGAGACTTACCATTTATCCTTCCCTGTCCAAGGCAAACATTATAAATTCGAGCAGAGACATGTATAGCATTCAGGAGGCAAGCACATGCAAACAGGAGGGTCATTTTAACAAGATCGTTCAGGTGTTTAGTTGCTCTTGATGCGATGCAGTGACTCGCACGCGGATAGCCGCTAAGCGAGGATGACTTATCTATATGAACATGATGTCGCTGGCATAGCCATAAAGGACCGTTTAGTCTCAGGGCGAAGTGACGTACGACGCGGGTGGCGAGCCCCGTCGCGGAACACTTGCCGGGTAACATACGACTAACATACGTTCCGTCCGGATCGGATCGGTCCCAGTGCCCTGGTGTGACCGTCCGCGGAACTCAACATAACACAATTGTGCACACAGGTGGTGCGCGACAATGCAGGTCAGGGTCTGTCCTTTTTCCATAGCTTGACATGATAATCATGAAACTTAAACTTAGTCTGAACGAGGCATATTGCTCCATGAGCTGTGATTCCATCAGTACATAACACGATCCTCGTTCAGATGCACACATAGCATGATTATCATTCAAGTGAGATTTACGTTCAGTATTTATTCTTGCTTAGTGCATTCCCCTGGTTCGGGGATTGCCTTAGATGACCTGACGGTCCCGGATTCTTGCAGGGTCAATCATACACGGAACGACTACTGAGTAGTCTCCCGGAGTAAGGATGAAAACAATGCACATTCAAGCAGACAAGCATGCGTTTCTAAGGAACATAAGCAGGGACGTTGCTCGGACCCGAAGGTAAGCCGAGAGTTGAAACTGTTAAGGGACTTAGCATGCGAGTGTCTGAATATAAGCAGTATTTCAATTCCATGTTCTAGCAAGCAATATAAGTTAGGATTATTCCCTTAGCTAGGTGCGTTAGATTTATTAGCATGCAGGGGGTGAATCACCTAGCGACTAGCATAAACATTCCAGATTTTATGTGTGCTGGCTAAGCAAAGACAAGTTCACCGTAGCCACCCACCTTAGCAATGATTCGCCTCGGTAGAGCGATACGTCTGAGCGAGCCTTTGAAAGTCCAAGCCGGATCCTGTAGGGGCAAGTCTGGATATCCTTTGCTTCTTGATCGATGCAAAGCGGGTCGAGACAGCTGCACGATTGCCGATTGAGACGGCAGTCCGCTTGAGCGGAACGGGGTGTTACATCCTACCCAACTTAGAAAAAGTCTCGTCCTCGAGACTTACTAAGGACAAGCAGAAATCTAGGGTTGAGGCAATCCTAGACAAGTCGTTTGTACTTGTTTATTTGGATCTTCACTTGCACAAGCTTCGATCTTAGCATATCGCTTAGACTGGATCGTGCGCACTTTCGAAATGCGCTTCTAGCGTGAACACGTCAACCAGCTTAGTGATAGCGAAGTCTCAGCACTCGAGTTCACCTTTTCCTAAGTCTTGGATGGTGCACTAGTTCAAGGCGTCCCTCGAATAGATGCATTCAACCAAACTTAGAGTTAGTGAAATCTCGGACAAGCTACTAGCGATACTCTCGAAGGGTCCGCACAGGTTGGCACAAAGGCCACTCGCAGCATACAACCAGACAAGCAAATATAACATTCAAAACGCATTTTGAAAGTATTTAGACTTATTGTTGGAACATCCCATCGAGGCATTGAGAGAGAGCGTGCACATAACCCACGAACGAGCTTTCGAAACAGAGATATCGAATTGAAGTCCAAAGGCGTAGAAGCCAGGCTCTGATACCAACATGTCACGCCCCGATCTCCCGCAGGCAATCGGCCGTTCCCGCTAGGCGGGAATCACCCTCGCCAGCGCTCCCGCGAAACGATCGCTTAACCCATCCGGACGTGATGCCGCACGAGCGTGATCCACGCCCGTGCAAGGCCATGGTTCATTGGCTGGCGGCAAGAGTTCTAAGCCACAGAGTCGCACAGATTGTCCGAGTGCAGCGGAGTCATGAACGCATAGGCGATCGGTAACAGGTTCACTGAGTTGACAAATATAGCGGAAGCATTGAAACAAGTAAAGTAATCTCTTTATTGATATGAACAAGTGTTACAGGCGGCGTATAGCCGAGATTACAAGTCGCTCAAGCCTCTCTCTCTGAAACAGTAAAGCGTGCCAAGTGGCTACAACTGTGGAATGATTTGTACAGGCGATGGTTAGGCGATGTTCACAACTTATGTCTTGTATATATATGCTTCAGTCCCGGACGCACCGTTGCAAGGCTTCAGAGGGAACTCCTGGCCTTAGCACGCACGAAGGAGTCGTCCGCACCGAACGAGGTTCTCCCGCACCCTGCATATCAAACTGGTGGATTATCAGTACATTGAATGCACTGGTGGGGAAGCTACTCGCCCGCTCGACAAATCCAAACACGTAATACAGGTTTCGTGCACAACTATTAAGTTGTCTTTCTAGTTGCCTTAGGATCAGTTTCATGCAAACATTGAATAGCTTAACGTGTCGGGCAGTGCGCCGTGCGATGTTTGAGGAAACACGGCGAGACTTACCATTTATCCTTCCCTGTCCAAGGCAAACATTATAAATTCGAGCAGAGACATGTATAGCATTCAGGAGGCAAGCACATGCAAACAGGAGGGTCATTTTAACAAGATCGTTCAGGTGTTTAGTTGCTCTTGATGCGATGCAGTGACTCGCACGCGGATAGCCGCTAAGCGAGGATGACTTATCTATATGAACATGATGTCGCTGGCATAGCCATAAAGGACCGTTTAGTCTCAGGGCGAAGTGACGTACGACGCGGGTGGCGAGCCCCGTCGCGGAACACTTGCCGGGTAACATACGACTAACATACGTTCCGTCCGGATCGGATCGGTCCCAGTGCCCTGGTGTGACCGTCCGCGGAACTCAACATAACACAATTGTGCACACAGGTGGTCCGCGACAATGCAGGTCAGGGTCTGTCCTTTTTCCATAGCTTGACATGATAATCATGAAACTTAAACTTAGTCTGAACGAGGCATATTGCTCCACGAGCTGTGATTCCATCAGTACATAACACGATCCTCGTTCAGATGCACACATAGCATGATTATCATTCAAGTGAGATTTACGTTCAGTATTTATTCTTGCTTAGTGCATTCCCCTGGTTCGGGGATTGCCTTAGATGACCTGACGGTCCCGGATTCTTGCAGGGTCAATCATACACGGAACGACTACTGAGTAGTCTCCCGGAGTAAGGATGAAAACAATGCACATTCAAGCAGACAAGCATGCGTTTCTAAGGAACATAAGCAGGGACGTTGCTCGGACCCGAAGGTAAGCCGAGAGTTGAAACTGTTAAGGGACTTAGCATGCGAGTGTCTGAATATAAGCAGTATTTCAATTCCATGTTCTAGCAAGCAATATAAGTTGGGATTATTCCCTTAGCTAGGTGCGTTGGATTTATTAGCATGCAGGGGGTGAATCACCTAGCGACTAGCATAAACATTCCAGATTTTATGTGTGCTGGCTAAGCAAAGACAAGTTCACCGTAGCCACCCACCTTAGCAATGATTCGCCTCGGTAGAGCGATACGTCTGAGCGAGCCTTTGAAAGTCCAAGCCGGATCCTGTAGGGGCAAGTCTGGATATCCTTTGCTTCTTGATCGAGGCAAAGCGGGTCGGGACAGCTGCACGATTGCCGATTGAGACGGCAGTCCGCTTGAGCGGAACGGGGTGTTACATTACGCATATAAGGGAATATGCTGCCTAGTTTTACACAGGCAGATGTGAGCTTTTACGCTCAGCAGAAGACAAAATGAGCTGCCACGTTAAAAGCTACACTTTGAACAGAGCTCGATGCACGTCTCTGCATTTAATGCTCAGAATGGTGGCAGATCTTCGTACAGAGCTCGAGACAAATCTCTGCATTTAATGCTCAGAAGGGTGGCAGATCTCGGCATTTAATGCACGAGATTTGGTTATATTTTCAAAGACTAGGCGAGCCATAATTACGGCTAACACGTCTACATCACCACCCCTGCACATTACGCCACCGGGCTACTTTCAGCTATAGGAGCACGCTGTACGCTATCTCCTTGGAATATGCCACCGGGCTACTTTCAGCTATTAGGAGCACACGAATACGCTCAAGGCCTCAGTCAAAGAAGGAGGAACATCTATCTTATACGCTAGTTACCTATCCATACAACATCAGGCTTCTACGCCTACAAGGCTTCTACGCCTATTTGGCTCCTACGCCAACTTAACAACTATTTGGCTTCTACGCTATGGTGACAGTTATTGGCTTCTACGCCAACCTTTTCTACGCGAGGGGCAGTTACCTACGTGGCTCTCATGCCATGATCTCCGCAGCAGTTATACGTATTTTTTCATCATGGGACATGCGTCACACGCTTAATCAGAAGATCATCTATATGTGGGTGGCAGTTATTATAACCGCCGCGTAAAAAATGCCACACTCTCCACTGTCTAGCTTTTACGCCGACTGGATAGTTACTGTCACTAAAACCCTATAAATAGAGACCTCTATTGACAGAGGTCCAGGGTCGGAAATTGGTCAAAATTTTGGAGAATAGAAGTCAGAGAGTCAAAGAATCAAGGTCGAAGAATCAAGAGCACATACAGAGAGTAGTGATCGACGATTTTGGCATCGAGCATCCACTCCCTCTTGTAATCTTTGAAGCATCTCCTTCTTCAACAACACTTCTCATCATCATGTGGTCCAAGGGACAAAGTGATCGACTGTAGATCAGACTCCTATAGCAATATTTACCCAGATTAAAATTTGTACTTAACATCCTCGTATAGGATTAATAGTACTTCTTGTTTGTAAACCTAAGAAAGGGTTTTGTATAAACCTTGTTTTATTTCTTCTGTTTATTATCAAACACAAGATAGCGACTCTGCTGGGGATATCTTTCTCATCTGACGAGAAAGCAATTGCTCAACATGATACATTACAAGTAGGATCAATGAAGAAGATCTTGGTTGTCCAGTTCGACCAGTCTGCCTACGAAGATATGCTTCGAGCAGGGGGTAGCTCTCACTCTCTCTCTGTTCAAGACAACAGGAAACTGCGTAAGGTCTGGATGCCCAGGACATCCCCTACCGTTCCTGCCGACTCTCCGATTTCTCCGACCAGCCAGGTTGTAGCTGCACAACCTTCGTGCTTCACACGTAAAACTCTGTCTCCCATCCGTGACGTGGCAGACAAAACTTCTGGTAATGCCTCAGTGCTAGTCCAGAAGTCTATTCCGTGCTCTGCGCGTAAAACTCAGTCTCCCGTCTGTGATGTGGCAGACAAAACTTCTGACAAAGTCTCAGTGCTAGTCCAGAAGTCTATTCTGTGCTTTGCGTGTAAAACTCAGTCTCCCGTCTGTGACATGGCAGACAAGATTTCTAATAATGCCTCAGCGCCAAATTAGAAATTCCAATCGCGCTCTGCGCGTAAAAATGCATCTGCCCTCCTCGGAAAAGCAGATGTTCCCTGCAATCTACGCAAGGGAAAACAAGTGGCGGACTACTCAACTTCTTGGCCTTTACGCCGACAAGAGAAAAATCTGCCCGCCCTCAAGATTACGCGGGAAGCAGATGGCCGATTGAAGGCTTCCTCAATTTTATGCCAGTCTGAGCAGAGCTCCAAATTACGCCAGATTAACCCCTCAGCGTAAAAAAAACCTGATTTGTAGAGAGACATACTCCTCGGGGATTATCTGCTACCCAGATGGCTAACCTGTTGTATACAGGTGGCAGGGGAAAAGTTATGGTTCCCAATATCCGCATGCCAACTGATGTAAACAAGAGTAACAAGCCATCTTCTTCTTCTTCTTCTTCTTCTTCTTCTTCTTCTGTAAATTCTCCTGACTTGCGTGAATATCTGATCCAGAAACGCAAGGATAGGGGATCTTCCAATATGTCTATTATGCCTCCTAGGGAGCACTATTGTAATAGTCATAGGATTGTAGTTAATTATTGCTATTCTGAAGCAAAATGGTCGGTTTTTGACCGGTTGAACTACTCTTTGTCTTTCCAGGAAGAAGAGCCCGCACAAGCATCAGTGAACATGGCTTCACACGTACCTAGAGGAAGGTCGAGCTCAAGACGTCATCCCTCTAGAACTCTAAGCCAAAGGAGATTCGACAAGCTCCTTAAGAACACTGAAGCTGGGGTGTTCCGAAACACCCGTTCGAGGTCACGATAACCGGCTTCGTATTCTTCTGATTTTGACACTGGGGGTCTCCAATTTCCCGAATCAGATGCTGAAAGTATAGAGTCATTCTCTACAGAGACCTATACTAGCCCTTCAATGACATCCAGAGAAATGGGAGTCTATGCCATTGAAGATGAACATGAAAAAGCTTCCTCGTCAGGAAGTACCGAGCAACGCATCGCTATGTTGGAGACATCTCTAAAAGAGATACAGTCCATGATGGTGAATATGCACCAGATGATGCTGACTCAACACACAGCTGCTACAGCTCAAGCATCGGTCCCTCCGACTCAAGTACGTGTGGGGGTGGACTTACCACCATCCAACGCGAACAAGGAGCCTGTTCTAGATCAAGAATCAGCAGCTCCCCCACTTCCTAACTCGGAGAATGTATTGCCTCCTGTTGAAGTTGCAATACAACCGATCTCTCACCACTCTGCAGTCCTTCCACCTACTGAAGATCCAATACAGGCAGTATAGGAATTGAAAGCCCAATTTGATGCCTTGAAGCACAAAGATCAACTCAAGAAATTGTGAATCTACCAGCCGTACCCAGCTATCTGGGACGAGGTCCCTTTCCCTCCTAAATATAAACCACAGACTATGGCTTGTTCGAGGGAAAGACATCACCGAGCCAGTACATGAACTACTTCAGTATGATGACGGTGTTATTACAAGGGAATGACGCCCTTCTCACTCGAGTATTCAAAGGCTGTCTCTCGGGAGTGGCTTATCAGTGGTACCGTAGTCTTGCGAACAATTGTATTACTTCATTTAAAGATTTTAAGACTTTATTCTTCGCGCGATTCTACGAAGGAGGGATGGACATGTCTATGTCCTCTCTCATCGAAGTAAAGCAGAAGGAAAAATAGAACGTTCGCACTTTCATCGAACGTTTTCGTCAAGCCACTTTGCAAATGCCTCCGGGAGTTCCAGACTCGACATTGGTGGACATTTGCAAGAAGAACCTTCTTCTAGTGATCTCGGTGTTCACAGGTCCATATAAGTTCTATGATTGGCCCTCGTTCATCATCTCAGCAGTAGCCGCTGAGGACAACAGTCGGAAGGTGCGTGATAATGGCATCATGATCTCTGCTTCCGATAGAGGCAAAAGGTCATCCTCCAACAGCGACCATTCCCGTGGTTCCAAAGGAAAAGAAGCTATGGCGATCAATACATCCAGGCCAAAGACCGCAGCAATCACACAGACAAAACCTGGGACTTCCAGGCCCATTGGAGTGTACTCTTTCGACGACGACGATATTCCGAGCATATTCGAGTGTCTCGTCAAAAGCGACAAGATTACCCTCCCTGAGGTGAAGTGGCCTAATAAAGTCGGCAGTACTAATAACCCCAAGTACTATATTTTCCATAGGTACATACATCACCCCACAAAGGCGTGTTATGTACTGAAAAGGAAGATCCAGGAGTTGATCGATGCTAAGGCCATCACTCTGCGCAACAGCGAGAAGACGGTCACAGCAAATATGATCTTCCTGCAATTTGGTAATCTACCTCCCCAAGAAGTTCCGGATGGTGTTGTACCTATTTCCCGGACAACGATGAACATCGTTAATCTCCCTCCAGCCAGAGGTCAAAATCATGACCTGGTACCCCTAACTACCCAGCAGGGCGAGATTATGTGGGTTCATCCAGACCTGGTGTCAGAGATCGAGGAAGAGACTCAAGCTGCTAAGACTAAGTCTAAGAAGACCTCGAAGCATAAACAATGTCATATGGTTGCGGTATCCTCGACATCAGAAGAAGAGGTCTTGGCTACTGGAACCCGTTCAGGGAAAGCATACCTCAAGGACTATGGAGGAAGTCAGGAAGAAGCATCGGCAGACGCTCCAGCTGCCAAGCCTTCAGAACCGGAACCTGTCATACCAGAGGCCGGTCCTTCAAGACCAACTTCAGCGGACAAGGGAAAGCAAAAAGAAGTACGCTTCGATAAACCTTTGAAGAATATTCAAAGCAAAGGTTTAGAGAAGCCGTATAACTTCGACATTCTGGCCCAGTTGGCTCATACACCAGCCAGATTGTCCATTTTTGAATTACTCAGGCGCTCTAAAGACACTCGTCAAGCCCTGAGTGAAGCATTAATGCAGGCGGATGCATACTTGACCCAGCTTAAGTCCCCTGATGAAGAACCTATGGAATGTCCTCAATGCCATAGTGTGATAGAGGTGGTTCCGAATATCATTTTCACTCAAGATGATATGCTGTTGAAACACAACAAGCATACAGACCCCTCTATTACACTGGATATGTCGGTTCCATGGAGGTTGACCAGATTCACATAGATCCGGGATCATTGATCAGCATCATTCCTCATAGTCTGCTCAGACCATGGAGGATTCCTACCAGCTAATTGGCTTACACCACTACTACAATCGTGGGTTTCAACGCCAGGAAAAGTAAGCCGTTGGGGAAGATTCGTCTGAGGATCCAGATTGGCGACCTCAGATCAGTGGCTACATGTTATGTCATTGATTCAGAGGTGTCCTACAATATTCTGATGGGCAGACCATGGATCCATGACCACAACATCGTTCCTTCGACTCTACATCAATGCTTTAAATATGTAGATGCCCAAGGAACAGTACAAACAGAGTTTGCTGACCTTAACCCGTTTAAAGGAGTAGAATCCTACTACTCTGATGCCATGTTGTACACCCAAGACTACATGGAGGAGGTGTCAAGCAAAACAGAGGAGGAATCCCACCGGGAGCCAGATGAACCCTCTGCCGAACAACCTCTGTCAATCAAGGTGAAAGGGCAAACTACTCGTCCGAAAGTCATGGAGCCCATGGCTATCCACCTGAACAAAACCAAGTCAGGAAACAGAGGTGATCCTCTGGTGATCACTTTGAACCAAAAGCCTCCACCCTTGGTCATCAACCTTCGGCGCAACAAGCAGCCGATTGATGTAAATACAAACAGGAACGTGGTTTCTGATGATAATAAAGATTCTCTTTTCTAGTACATTGATGCTCAAATTCCTGAGCAGGAATCCTCTCCCCATAACGATATAGAACCTATAGCACAAAGATTCTTGAAAGCTATGGATTCCTATCATCCGTATGTGTGGGAAGTAGCGTCATCATCTAACGTCATCACGATATATGGACCACATGAGGATTCTATCTTCATTGTCCCGCCTACTCACAGTGGTCAGCGTTCAATAGTCTTCGGTCGCACGTGCAATGAACCGACTGCACAAGAAGATTCTCCCGATGATGATGCTGGTAAAATTCAAGTTCACAGATATAGCCCGCAAGCTTTAAAAATTATGCAAAGTATGGGTTATGAATTGAAGCTAGAACCAGGTCTCAACTACAGGAAAGGCAGACGAATGCCGTTGCACGGTGATCCCTACTGTCAATGAACTCGTTTCGGGTTAGGGTATACCACCTCCCTTGCAACTTCTGAGTCAAATGAGGATATCTTTTCCTCTTCTCAAGATGGCTCACTGTCCTCCGGCTCATCATATGATGATCTCGAACGAGCATTATCCGTAAATACAGTATTGACAGATTCCTTCGAAGCAGACGAACAAAAATCTGAACCATTTGAGAATGACTCTTGGGCTCAGCAAATGGATACACAATGGGAACTCCGGTTCGAGCAGAAAGAATCTTCCACTGAAGATAAAGTTATCCAGATTAATGTCGGGGATGAACTTTCGCCAAAGCCGATATTTATCAGTAACAATCTTTTCGAAGAAGAAAGGAAAGAAATGATCCAGCTGATAAGAGAATATATCGACATCTTTGCATGGAATTATGAGGATATGCCAGGTCTTGATCCAAAAGTGGCTACTCATAAGCTCAATATATTGCCCAAGTCGAAGCTTATGAAGCAACATCAACGCTGGTTTCGTCCAAACATGATGGATGCCATTGAAGCTGAAATCAAGAACTTGATAGCCTGCGGCTTCATCCGGGAAGAACAATATCCCGACTGGATCATCAATGTTGTCCCGGTCATGAAGAAAAATAGGAAAGTACGTGTCTGTATCGATTACCGAGATCTGAACGCAGCCTGCCCTAAGGATGATGGTCGGAGCTGAACACCGATACAATCCAGTGGAAAAAGAATATTTGGTCCTAATGTTCGCCATTCAGAAAATGCGACACTATGTTACAGGCCAGACTATTCATATCATCTCCAGGATCAATCCTCTTCGGGTATTGATGAACAAGCCAAGCGTTCTTAATTTTCGACTCGCGACTTGGGCGATGTTATTAACACCGTATGATATGTTGTACATCCCCCAGAAGTCCATCAAAGGCCAAGCATTGGCTGATTTCCTAGCTGCTTATCCGATTCCAGAAACCTCTAAACTATATGAGGATATTCCGGACGAAGTTACAGAATGTAATTCTGTGATGGAGAATGAGGCATGGCAACTATTCTTCGATGATGCCTCTAGGAATGGTCCCAGGGAAAATGTGGTGTCAGGTGTAGGAATTATCCTGGTCACTCCTGATAAACTCGTCATCTATCGAGCATATTCTCTTAGCGAGCCCTGCTCTAATAATGTGGCAGAATATAACGCCCTACTAATCGAGCTCCAAGTCGCTAAAGAATTAGACGTCGAATACCTGGAAGCTTTCGGTGATTCTCTGTTGATCGTCAATCAAGTCAGAGGAATATATGAAGTCCGGAATCCAGACCTCATCCCTTATCACCAAGCAACGATCGAAATAGCCATATCTTTTAAAGGATTCTTTCTAGAGCATGTGCCTCGATCTCAGAATCTGGAAGCTGATGCCCTAGCCAGTCTAGCTGCAGATTTAGCTATTCCTATAAGAAGGTAGAATTCGGTGATCCTTCTTAACAAAGATTTATTCTGTGTAAAAAACAACTTTCACATAGAACGCAGCTACGCTGTAAACATATATCTTCCAAAGAGAGACTGGAGAAGTCCCTTTATAGATTTCGTAGCATACAAAATCTTGTCGGAAGACCCTAAAGAAGCAGTATCCGTCAAAAGACGATCATTATGCTTCTATTTCGATGCGTCTTCACAATGTCTATATCGCCGAACTTATGATGGACTATTATTATGATGTCTCTCTGGTGATGAAGCACAGCGGATTATCCGTGAAGCTCACGATGGCGTATGCGGAGCACATCAACCCGGTCCTAAGCTACAGGATCGTATCAGGAGGATGGGCTATTAATGGCCTACTATGATCACAGATGCAATAAAATATGCTAGACAATACAAAGCCTTCCAGGTTCATGCAGATTTTATACATCAACCTTCTGAATATTTACATCCTACGGTTGTATCCTGGCCTTTTAAAGCATGGGGTATGGATATTATTGGTCCTATTCACCCGTCTTCTTCCAGAGGTCACCGGTTCATATTAACTATCACGGATTATTTCTCTAAATGGGTAGAGGCGATCCCCCTCGCTGAGGTGAAGACATCTAACATGATCAGCTTCATTAAGCATCATGTCATTTATCGATTTGGAATTTCCCGAAGGATAATCCATGACAACGGGCCTCAATTCATCAGCCAAGCGTTCCACCGATTTTGCGATAAAAATCGGATACAAAATATGGCCTCTACGGCATACAATCCTGCTGCTAATGGTTTGACAAAAGCTTTCAACAAAACCATTATCAAACTCTTGAAAAAGTTTGTTTCTTCGAACAAAAGAGATTGGAACGAGAAGCTAGAAGAATGTCTTTGGGCTTACCGCACAACTGTACGAGCACCAATTGGTTGTACCCCATTCTCATTGGTTTACGGGAGTAAAGCAGTTCTTTCCATCGAAATTCAAATTTCGTCACTCAGAATAGCAGTGGCTAATGAGTTGACACAGGAAAAGAATGACCTACTAAGGCTTCAAGAGCTAGAAGGATTAGATAAAAAATGCCTCCAAGCTCAACAGCGCATCGTGTTCTAACAAGCACGCATTTTCAAAGCTTTTAATCAAAAAGTAAAGGAAAGAGTGTTCAAAGTTGGCGAGCTAGTTCTAGCCGTACGAAGGCCAATGATCATTACTCACAAGAGTAAGGGTAAATTCCAACCCAAATGGGAAGGCCCTTATGTGATCGAGACGACGTTCTTAAATGGTGCTTACAGATTAGCTAAGCCTAATGGAGACTTATTAATGGCTCCTATCAACGGCAAATTCCTGAAGAGGTATTATGCTTAATCTCCTTTGCTAAACGGAGTATGGTGCAGATCTCATTCTGACAATACTACTTCCAAAACAAAACTAGTTGGATCATATTCTATCATGTCCATATAACCTCTGAATAGATATGTTCAACTAATTTGGAACTCCAAGACCTATCACGTCCATATTACCTCTGATAGTGTTTTGTGTACAAATTTTAGTTGGATCATATTCTATCATGTCCATATAACCTCTGAATAGATATATCCAGCTGAAGCCTACCGAAAGTATATCACGTCCATATTACCTCTGATATCACTTTCACCCTAGCCTATCATTTATATTCCAAAATGATGGGTCCACAAAGTCAGATAAAGTATCTTTATTATTCCCCAAAAGAGCAAAATTACATATAAAAATAGCAAAAAGGTACATCATTTGGGAGGAGCAGTTAAGTCGCGAATCTGCCGCGCCAGAGCAACCATTCTCTCATCCCTGGAGTTCAAGACATCGGTGCGAGCCCGCTCCAACCTTGCTGCATCATTGTTCAAAGCAGATAGCTCGGACCGAGCACGTACAAAGCCTGCGTGGACGACACCCACGTGTGTCAGGTTCTGCTGAGCAGTCTCCATTCGATCCTTCAGCACATCTTGGGTTGTCGACAAAGAGAGAGCCTTTGCCTCTGCTTGAGCAAGCTCATCTTTCAGTCTGCGGACTCTCGCTGTCTCTTCCTTATATTCAGCTTCGTACTGAGTCAGTTGGGGAATGACATACTCTAATTCGGTACGCTCTTGATCCATCTCCTGCTGCTGCTCCTTGACGAATTTGTTCAGAGATTCCAGTTGCCCAGCAAGCTCTGCAGTTAAGGAGTCATACCTAGCTTGAATGAGACCGTCAATATTGCCTCGAGATAGCTGCAAATAATCGTTAATGGGTTGTTCCAAACCATTAACTATCTGCTCTAGTGTGTCAGCTATCCCAGTGTCATTGAATTCTCTGATCAGCACTATCGCAAACTGAGAGGACCTCCTCAGAGCCTCGAAGCTTAGATTCTTCTCCAGCACCATTGATATTAGCGTTTTCAAGGTGGTGTAGAAAATACTAGTATACTGCTCAGTCAGCATGGCTAGATCCGAATGGACACTGGGAGTGGCTACAATATCGACGAATCCCCCTCCAGGAATGACTGTAGACGAGGATGCCACAGTCGTCGGCTTAACAGACGGTGCGACAAAAGAAGCGCCAACAACGGACGAAGTGGCCGACATACTCAAAGGAGGCATTGTCGTAGTGACAGGCTCATCCTCCTCTCAAGATATTGGAACCATTTCGGGCGAGCCAGCACCCAAAAATATTTCTTCTTCGAAGTCGGGCACCTCCATGTCATCGGCAGGAGCTGAAATAGAGCCAAAAGGCGTGTCAACACTGCCCTCCATGTAGATGTCTTTCCCTAAAAAGAAGACAAGAGAAAATTAATATCAACCTGATGTTAATTTTTTCTAAAAGAGGCATAAAGACGACATTTACCCATGGCCGATGGTATATATGTCGCGTCGGCGGCCAGTACAGCTAAATCATTTCTTAATTATGCCAAGCGAGCTGTCATACCTGGAGAAGGGGGTGTGTCAACTGACATTGGCAGGTATTCTTCCAAGTCTTCACCCAGATCCAATCGAGGTTCATCAGGTGGAATCTCGCTGGGTATACTTACAGACGCGGCGAAGATTTCTCCCGTTGCTGATCTGGATAAAGATATCCTTATCTTGCTCGGCCTCGAAGGCGATCTCGTACCACTACCTGAAGTGGTAGCAGCAATAGCAGCCTCGAGCAAAGATTCTCCGACACTGCCAGCCGGAACTGTAGAGGCTCCCTCTCTAAAAGGCGAGGAACCTCTAATCAAAGGATCATCCCCAACAGAGGAAACAACAGGTTCACTTCTAGGAACCTCAGGGTGGAAAGTCCTGACAGGACCACCAACCGTCTTCTTCTTCTTGCGAGGGGGAGTCTCCTTCAAAATAGGAGCCCTTCGCTTACCAGAGATAACCAGAGGCCCTGCAGGTGGAGGTATTTTGTCTCTCGGTACTGCCAACAAAGGCTCATCTGGATTGACAGAATCCTCACCCTCGTCAGAGAAGACTGATGGGACTTTGTCTCTTCCCGCTGACTTAGAAGAGGGCATCCTGAAACTTCCACGCATATCAAAATTGTGATAGAAGGTATTGGTTGCCACATAAAACTGGGCATACGAATGGAGGATGCGCAACTCCATGGAGAGTGAAGTCGCAGACACAGTAAAAGCTGCTCCAGTACAACCCATTATGAAGTACCGCCATCCTCTTTGCTCCATCAATAAGTCCACCCCTGGACTTGAAGCTGGTGACGGCATTGCCCACATGCAATTGGTCATACCCAAACTGCCTGGCGAATCGACTAGGCAGGTAGGGCTCCAAGAAGCATTGGTCTTCACTTCTATACAATAAATAGGAAGGTCTAATACAGACCAACCAATTAAAAGCTTCAGGAGAAAGAATGGTCTTCCCTTCACCTGAGTCCTGAAGCCTGCTCCCCTGTTGATTGAGATGTACAGAGGGGACGGTGCAGAAGAGCTTCCAACTGTGACTAAAATTTAGTGCCCGCCGACAGTCTAAAACTGTAGTCACGTTCCAGGTAGAATTCTTGTAATTCAACAATAAATTACTCCCCAAACTACTGCCAGGGCCGGGAGACATCACCCTGGGGTTATGGAGAATTAACCATCCCATCAAGTACAGGAACGTTAATTCTACCCTGGGAAAGCTGTCACGCCGAGTTTTATCGGCAAGCAGCCCATCAGTCATGGCCCTCAGGCCAGCTTGTATGCAGCATACCATGGCAGGGAGCAAGCCCAGTCTTGCCCCGAACACCAGACGCACGGCAGGCCATAAGGTGTTGCGGTGAATACGATCCGCAGATGTAATGCCGGGTACCACCAGTCGGCGCAGCCATATAGAGAGGAAGCCAGCCAGTTGAGCTTTCTTGGACAGAGGCCTGCGACAATGCCTCAAATAACTGTAGGCTTTAGTGCTCGCAGGATATTTCCCTATCCCTTCATCGAGAATCTGATCTGAAGCCCCAGCGTCTTCCATAAGATCATCGACTACCTGAGCACTAAGCACGCTCAGAAAGCTCAAAGGCCTATCCCTGCTATCCACGACTTTGTCTGGCTTAGCAGTCCTGGCTTGATGGAAGAAGAGGTAGGATGCCCATTTGTTGGTATGAGCCAAATCAGAGGGCTCATTATAGAAGGCGGTGCACGCCAGGTAGTGACACATCAGCTCCTGGTATACTGCCACTACCCGTGGGTCTGTATCTCCCAACTCCCAGTTTGTGGGAACATACTCTTCATAAGGAGTATCCCCCATTGGCAGTCTTGAAATCTCTGTCATTTCGTGAAGGGCCAAACCCAACTCCCCCAGTGGAGTGGCAAAAGTCCCGGTGAGCGAGATATATCGCTCCATCAAAGCCAGAAATAGGTTTGGGTTGAGAGGTAACTCAACACTGGTGGTATTCACAGTCGCGTACAGACCAATGCTCTCCAGCTCAGTCTGAAAATGCTTCAAGGCCCAGTCAGCTAAATGAGCCCATCGAAGATTTGTTGGGGTAACCCACCCATTGGTCCGAGGATTAACTATAGGGTATACTCCTCCATGACCCATGAAGTCATTGCAGAAAGTCGGTAATTAAACTGGTTGAAGCAGTGAAGTGTCCTCACTTGGGACACTGCCCGGATACAATCCCCAGAACGGCATGACTGAGCCGGAAAGGCGGCTTACAAACGACCCTTAGTCGGATCCTTTCTGGTAAAATATCTTCCCCGGCTGGCCGTGAAGATTGGGAGTCAATGTCCACGACATCCTCCTGGGATGTATGGCATGGAAGAATGCCGAGATAGGATAATCTCGCAACATCCTGGGCAGATACAGGACCAAGCCCCCGGCAAGAAAAATCCAGAGTTCTTTCTTGGGCTTCGTCTGGGATTGTTTGTCAATCATATCCCCGAAGAGAAAAGCCGGATTTAGATATTGTGCCCCGTCTATATACGCCTGGGGCTCTCCGTTGATCATGCTCAACAGCATTCGCTCTCCTTGAGACGATATCAGGATTCCCCTTCCTTCAGGGTATTGGGGTCCAGAAATAGGAAATGTCACATGGGACAAATCCTCCAGGTAATTAGAATGCAGCATCCCAGCAGCAGAACCCATCACGTCAGCCAACGGAGATGCATGCAAGTTAACTACAAAGCGCAAAAAAAATATGTCAGTTTCTATACTAGACCTCATAATCTTACAACTTATGCCAGAAAGCAACAGTCTGTGCTTTTACACCAAGACTGTAAAAACTTGAGTTTTTACGCTGGAACCTATTTCCAAGGCATAAAATTCAAGATTGGCAGTATACACAAAAATTTGACAGTCTGTATTTTACGCCAGATTGCCAAAGTTTGAGTTATTATGCCAGAATTCTCATCCAGAGCGTAACACTCAAAATTTGTAGTATACGCCAAATTTCGACAGTCAAAGCTTTTACGCCAGAACTGCAAAAATATGGAGTTTTTACGCTGACACATTAGAAATGTGGGCGTAAAAGATGAAACATCTTTGTGCATCATCTTCCTCGAAGAGGCTATCAGCACAGGAGATGACCTAGCGCATTCACGTACAACATGTACGAAGGGTTTTTCTTCGTTCTTGCCATCCCAAAAGCTTTACCTTTAACGTCCGATGCACAGCTCGTCGGTGGGATACTTCGTTCATAGCGGGGCTCGCCCTGCCCGACGGGAGTCGCTCGTGCTTGGGCAGAGGAGCGAGAAGAGAGGGCAGCCTTCTTTCCCTTAGAGGAGGAAATTGGTTTTGGGGCCATTGCTAAAAACTCAGAATACTCAGAGAAGAAACGAAGAAGAGTACTCAAAGAGACGAAGGTTTTCTTTTGCAAAAGACAGGTGAAGAGTCTTCTCTCTGAAAGCCTTGGGGTGTTTATAGAGTTCAGATGGACTCCTCGAATCCCTAACCAAATCCGATATTTAATATTCGGTTATGATTGGGGACTACGTCAGCCCATTACTCAGGGAAGGCGGACAGTCAGCGAATTCGAAAAGTTTTCGTGCAGAGCAGATTCGTGATCTTTTACGCCAAGGGGCTTTACGCTCGGTAGCTACAAATCAACGGTTTTACACTCAGAGGCTATAAGTCTATGGTTTTATGCCCGAATGCTTTTACGCTCGGTAGCTTTTACGCTCGAGAGGCTACAAGCCTACGACTTCACGCTCAGAAGCTACAAATCTATGATTTCACGCTCAGAAGCTTTTTACGCTCAGAGGCGACAAATCTACGACTTCACGCTCGGAAGTTTTCTTTTTAGAGGCTATAAATCTACAGTTTCTACGCCAATATGCTCTTATGCTCATCAGCTTTTACGCTCGAGAGGCTACAAACTTATGATTTCATGCTCATCTATATTACAGATCTATGACTTTCCGCATATCTGAAAATATGCAGGCCAGAATATGCGTATATCTGAACAAATCTTAAGGCGGTCAATTGTAAGGGTTCACGCAGAAGAGGCTCCTCTTTGACCTCAAAATATCCCAAGTACCCAAAGTATGCAGAGTTCAGCATTGGAAATGACTTCTTCTTGGGTCGATTGGAGTTTCATCCAGAATCCAGTCTGAATATTTCCTCTACAGTTCAAGATGGTGACTCAGTTTTTGACAGCGATTTCTCGCCCTATTTCAAGGGATTTTCGGGAAATTATTCTTGAAGACAATGATCTGAACAAAAATTCTCCTTCTCAGAAGAGGTGACAGTTCAGAATTCTACGCAGTTCCCTATTCCAAATGGCAAGACAGGTCGAGTATTCGACTTAAATGCTAAACAAGCTTTCTGCGCATCTTCAGTTATGCGTAAAAGACAGGACGGGACCAAATGCTCTTTCTATCAGAGTCAGCGTAAAGTCTTCCAAACGTGTTGAAGCTACACATATTCAGAATTTATCACAGCATGGAATATGGCAAAATCATCAGATATGCAAAAGAAGACGATTTTATTAAATCATGATTACATATGAGGGAAATCCAGCCTATAAAGGTTTTCTTCATCTTCATGATTACTTATGAGGGAAATCCCGTCTACAAAGGGTTTATCATCCTCACTTAAAGATCACGCCCAGAATCTGTTCTGTTAGGTTCTCGCATTGGTGGAGATCTTCTTCCGTCTTCTTCAGTAGTTAGTCAATTTCCGCGACCGATTAACAAAATAAATAATTAATAGCGGGAGGATACAAAATTGGGCATGTATCAATTATGCAAGAGCCCATCCTCCATACGCCATGACAGATTGAGTTGAGGTGTTAGACCCAACTCAATACTCGAGGATAGAGCTAGTTTGTCTGCTCTCGTCCACAAACGACAGGAAAAATACAGCTTGTAAGTTGTGTGGTCGAATGTGATCCTTCCTTTCTCCTGGACGAATCGCCATATGAAGTTGCTGATTATCCCGAGCAAAGGAAGCTATGATATCCTTCTATGATCCATCGTTGTAGAGGACATTTGCTCGAAGACGTCTTCTTTTTTGGCTCCTTATATGCTGGAAGAACATGATCTTCTTCTTCCTCAAGTCGACCCGACAAACTCCGACAATCATCTCTGTGTGGTGAAGGAAATGTGGAAAGAACAGGTTAACTCCCCAGCCTTTATATAGGCAAAAGAGAATACACCAAATCCCAACAAATCCCCAAAAATCTGCCAAGAAATCAGCCTCGAGGAATGAGTCAGACTTTGACCGTTTTATGCTTCATTCAAAGTGTTTCAAATTACGAAGAATTTGAAAACTTTGAAGGGGGTCTTGTAGAAGCATAAAAAATACACTGCAGAGGTATAGGCATTATTTCAGTGCTGTATGGCATAAAATATGACTTCAGAGCCATCGACATATAATAGAGCTTTGTCGCTAGTACATCGTAAAATATAAGCTCAAGGAAAATTCGCGTAAAGCAGTATTTCCAGGCTGTTTCAGCGTAAAAAGGGTATTATACCGCCTTCATCCGCTTTTAATGCAGCATGGAAGTGTACGAGGAACGCTTCGTATTCCTCGAATGAACCTGTCAGATAATGCAGTAAATCTGACTCCTGACAAAGAGTACTGCACGACTATCCAGACGACGGCTGTAATGATGGTGCGGCACAGAGACCCATACCGTTGTTTAGTGACGCTTCCCTGATACAAAGTACTTTTACGCATATAAGGGAATATGCTGCCTAGTTTTACACAGGCAGATGTGAGCTTTTACGCTCAGCAGAAGACAAAATGAGCTGCCACGTTAAAAGCTACTCTTTGAACAGAGCTCGAGGCACGTCTCTGCATTTAATGCTCAGAATGGTGGCAGATCTTCGTACAGAGCTCGAGACAAATCTCTGCATTTAATGCTCAGAAGGGTGGCAGATCTCGGCATTTAATGCACGAGATTTGGTTATATTTTCAAAGACTAGGCAAGCCATAATTACGGCTAACACGTCTACATCACCACCCTGCACATTACGCCACCGGGCTACTTTCAGCTATAGGAGCACGCTGTACGCTATCTTCTTGGAATATGCCATCGAGCTACTTTCAGCTATAAGAAGCACACGAATACGCTCAAGGCCTCAGTCAAAGAAGGAGGAACAGCTATCTTATACGCTAGTTACCTATCCATACAACATCAGGCTTCTACGCCTACAAGGCTTCTACGCCTATTTGGCTCCTACGCCAACTTGACAACTATTTGGCTTCTACGCCATGGTGACAGTTATTGGCTTCTACGCCAACCTTTTTTATGCGAGGGGCAATTACCTACGTGGCTCTCATGCCGTGATCTTCGCAGCAGTTATACGTATTTTCTCATCATGGGACACGCGTCACACGCTTAATCAGAAGATCATCTATACGTGGGTGTCAGTTATTATAACCGCCGCATAAAAAGTGCCACACTCTCCACTGTCCGGCTTTTACGCCGACTGGATGGTTACTGTCACTAAAACCCTATAAATAGAGACCTCTATTGACAGAGGTCCAGGGTCGGAAATTGGTCAAAATTTTGGAGAATAGAAGTCAGAGAGTCGAAGAATCAAGGTCGAAGAATCAAGAGTACAGAGAGAGAGTAGTGATCGACGATTTTGGCATCGAGCATCCACTCCCTCTTGCAATCATTGAAGCATCTCCTTCTTTAACAGAACTTTTTCATCATCGTATGGTCCAAGGGACAAAGTGACCGACTACAGATCAGACTCCTATATCAATATTTATCCAGATTAAAATTTGTACTTAACATCCTCGTATAGGATTAATAGTACTTCTTGTTTGTAAACCTAAGAAAGGGTTTTGTATAAACCTTGTTTTGTATCTTTCGTTTATTATCAAACAGCTACTACTACTGGTGTCGTGAAAGCATTATCGGGACCAACAGGTACTGGCACGACGATTTTTTTGATTCGACTAGTCGATCGGCTGTTGGACGGACCAGATGGCTACTCAACATGGCGGAAGAAGGTTGAGAAAATACTTCAGGGAATGCAGTTGTCCAAACATCTGACTGACAACCCTCCGGAGATGAATGATCCCATATTTGAACAGTGGAAGACGGATTATAGTCGACTGTTTATACAGTTGATGAACTCAATAGAACCATCAGTGGAGGACATAGTTTAGAATACGGACACGATAAAGGAGTTATGAGAGGTCTTATCAACGATGTTTGATGGCAAACATGACTTGTCTCGTATCTATGACTCGGTTGTTGGCGTCTACCAAACAGAACAAGGCAACAAGTCTCATAAGGACCACTTCTGGGCCTTTAAGGCTATGGTCGATAAAGTTGACCGTGTATTACCTCTGCCGATAGATATCAATGAAGCAAGGGCTCAATGTGAGAAGCTTCATGTCATGGCATATCTTGCCTCTCTTCGTCCTGATGCAGACTCAGCTCGCTCTCAGATCATTGCTGGAGCTGGGGTTCTATCTATAAAGGAAGCTAATTTTTGTGTCCTACTGGCAGCAAAGGTCGTCGAGACCTCTCCAAGTGATACTTCTGCTGATCGATCTACTTTGGGAGCCGCTCATACTGGATTCATGGTGGTCGTGGTGGATGACGTGGTGGTCGAAATATTGGCCGTAATGGTAGACGAGGCATTGGCAGTCGTGATGGAGGTCGACTGTGCACCTGCCTCAACAATGGTCTACATGGTTATTTTCAATGGCAGTGTACTAAAGCTTCTACCACCAATGTTACCTCAGAATCTTGGCGGCCGATCCGTACAAATGACTGATAAAGCATATGCAGACTTTATTGAGTTTCAAGCTCAATGTCAAGAAAAAACTTCTAGTTTTGGGTCTACCGCAAGGTACTCAGCGGCATATGTGGTACAGTCGAAGCAGTGGGTCGTCAATTCTGGTGTGTCTGCTCACTTGATAGGAGATGCAGGTATGATATAAAATTATATACCAGTTGATCGTATGTCTAATATTACATGCGCCAACGGTGGTTCGCTGACAGTCCGTAGAAAAGGATTTCCTCGTCTTTCTTCGGGACTGTTACTACATTCTGTATTACATACATCGAAAACCCATTCAGCTTACTCTCAATTAGTCAGATTACTCGTGATATATATTGCTCGATAATATTTTTTTCTGATGGTTTTATTTTTCAGGACCTAAAGATTGGAAAGACTATCGGTAGGGGACATGTGGCTGGAGACTTGTACCTGTTTGATGAACCATCCTCTGGTGTCTGTGCTGGTGTGAAACTTGATCCTTTTGAGTTCTACTGCCGGTTAGGACATCCTTCTGTCCAAGTACTCCATAAAATGTATCCATCTTTAGATGCTTCATGTTCTTTTCATTGTGAGTCATGTAGTTTGGCTAAGCATTACCAGGTTTTCTATCAGGTCAGTTAAAATAAAGTTACTTTCGTTCCTCTCGAGTTGGTGCATTTCGATATATGGAGACCTTGTCCAGTTGAATATGTGATGGAATTCAAGTACTTTGTTATATTTTTTGATGACTACTCACGTGTTACTTTTGTTTATCTCATGAAAAATTGCTCCGAATTATTTAACAATTGGTACAATTTTTATGCGAAAGTCAAAAATTAATTTGGTGTTACGATTAAAAGCGTTCGGAGTGACAATGGCCGTGAGTATATGTCCCTGAGTTTGTTTCACATCTGTCTCGGAATGACATCATCACCAAACTTCATGTCCTTACACACCACAACATAATGGTGTGGTTGAACGCAAGAATCGTCATCTCTTAGAAATAATGCGTGCTCTTATTTTCCATGCACGTACTCCAAAAAGATTTTGGCCGGATGCTGTTCTTACGGATTGCTATCTAATTAATCGCATGCCATCGTCTGTTCTCAATGGCGATACTCCTTTCTCTCGGTTATATCCCAAACGAGATCCATTTTTTCTACCTCTCTGAATCTTTAGTTGCTTGTGTTATGTGTTATGTTAGGGATACCTGACCTTCTCTTTCTAAACTAGATCCAAAGGCTATATAATGTATTTTCCTTGGGTATTCTAAGGATCAAAAAGGGTATCGATATTTTTCTCCAGTATTGAAGCGGTATTTTTTCTCTCAGGATGTTACTTTTGTTGAAACTAAGTTTGCTCCACTTTCATAAACTACTGATCCGGCTCTGCAAGTTTACCCAGAAGAGAATTTCTTGTTATTTTTTGTTCAAACATAACAGCCCCTCGTAAGAGTGCCCTCCCCTACCGAGCCAGTATCCCGGTCCGATGGTTCGCAAACACCGGCTTCGTCGGTACCAGCATCATCGGAATGAGTTTCGTCGATAATGCCCGTAGACACAACGCCTTCATCCGCCTCTAGCTCCACTAATTTGCTTTAGCTTGATCCGCCATCTTAACCTCGTCGTACATGTCGTGATTATCCATTGTACGTTCACAATTACAAAGGGCTTGCGAGCCACACACAATCATTGGTGGCTACTATTTATGGGATCCAGATTCCCAATTCTGCAGAGGAGGGTATTAAACATCCCGGCTGGCTTGCTGCTATGGAAGAGGAGATGAAGACACTTCGGGAAAACCATACATGGAACTTGGTTGATTTACCTTATGGTAAGAAGACAGTAGATTACAAATAGGTTTTTAATATTAAGGTAAAACCAGATGGCACTCTTGATCGCCTGAAGGCTCGTTTGGTGGCAAAAGGATATTCTCAGACCTATGGTGAGACTTATTTTGAGACATTCTCTCCAGTTGCTCAAATGACCTCTGTGCGCGTCCTCTTGGCCTTAGCTGTTTGTTATGATTGACCATTGCTACAGCTAGATTTCAAGAATGATTTTCTTTATGGAGATCTTGATGAAGAAGTATATATGGTGCAACCTCCCAGTTTTGTTGTAAGGGAGGATAAAGTGTGTCATTTGCGTAATGCCCTTTATGGTCTCAAACAATTCCCTCGTGCATGGTTTGGTCGTTTCACAAATATAGTTACTCAGTTTGTCATGTTCCAATCAAAGAAGGATCATTCAATATTTTACCGTCAGACTTAGCTGGGAGGATACAACTTGGTGTCTATGTTGATGATATTGTGATAACATGAGACGACAGTCAGGATATTGCAGAACTAAAGAAGTTTTTAGGAGAACAATTTTAAACCAAGGATTTAGGATTGTTGAGCTATTTTTTGGGAGTAGAAGTCACACGGGGTAAGCAGGACATTGTAATATCTCAGAGAAAATATATGCTATACATCCTAAATGATGTAGGAATAATGCAAGCTAATAGAGCAACCTCGCCCATGGACCCAGGGATAAAGTTACTTCCCGACGAGGGGACACTGATGACTAATCCGGATCAATATCGTTGACTAGTTGGAAAACTTAACTACTTTGCTGTTATGACTCGTCTAGATATTTTATTTGCCGTCAGTGTTACAAGTAGATTCATGTCTTCACGACGAGTTCCACATTGGGAGACAGTTCTCAGAATTCTGCGCTATCTAGTTCAGAATCTAGGAAAAATGATTCAGATGGAGAATAAGGGGCATACTTACGTTGAGTGCTTTACTGATGTTGACTTGGGTGCCAGTATTTCAGATAGACGGTCTACATCTGGCTACTCGGTCTTTATTGGTGTGAACTTGATATCCTGGAAGAGCAAGAAGAAGAGTGTGATAGTACGATCAAGCTCGAAAGTGGAATATCGGGCAATTACTCAAGTTTTTCTAGGAATAGTTTTCCTAGAATTACATGTTATAAAATTTCTTTTAGTATGATAAAATATAATGGAATACAAATATTATGTTTACAAATGTTGACATCAGGGAGTTTATAAAGAGTTGTTAGTGCTTTATTATTATCATTGTTTGCGAAAAAAGAAAGAAAAGTACAAAAAGATCCTAAACATGAATCTAAGTACAGTTGATTCTGGAGAAGTATAGCTGCAGAGATCTGATCTGCGGACGATCACTTTACTCCTTGGACCACTCGACGATAAAGAAATGCACACGACGACAAAGAAATATAGGGAATATTGTGAAAAACTTGGAGAGTTGAACAATAAGAAAGCTTTGGCAACAACGACATGAGAAGCTTCTATTTCTCTTCTTCTGTTCTTGAATTTTAAAGACTTGATATTTCTAACCCCTTTCTCTCTGTCTCTCTGTGTGCTCCCCTCTTTTTTTTTGTTTTTATAGAGTTTAGGAGCGGTTATAAGAGTATGCGCTCACTTTGGACAGTCTGTATTGTTTTACTATTATGTACACACTTTTGGTGGACTAACACCCCACGTTCTGATTGAGTGGATGCACAACTTTTTGCCTGATTAACGTGTAGCTTCCTATACAAGGAAAGAATAGGTCATGGGGACAGTTATTTGTACACTTTTCACAAGAAATACAGTATGTAAGACACACACTCATAACTGCTCACTGTCAGTTAAGATAATAAGCGCACTTTAGAAGTGGTCTGGAGACTGGTGTACTTTTGAAAAGATTGGCACTTTGGTACATTTAAAAAATTGGCACAACAGCGCACTTTTGAAAAAGTAATCGTGATGGCACACTTTTGATTAGATTGGCCGTAATGGCGCACTTTTGAAGAATGTGGCTCAACATGGCACTTTTGAAGAAATTGGGATAGCGACACACTTTTGAAGAAGTTCTCTCAACGGTGCACTTTTGAAAAAATTGGCACAGTGGCGCTCTTTTGAAGAAGTTGGCACTACAACACACTTTTGAAGAAGTTGGCACAGTGGCTGGATCGCTAAACGACAACCTGAGTCTGCGTGCCGCAACTCAGTTATAATAATGACTTCCGACTCTACGGTTTCTGTATCTATCTGTTGTCAGTCTGTTACATTAAATACTGTGAGAGAGAGAGAGAGAGAGAGAGCGCATCTTTGAGCATTTGTTCACCAACTTTCTTAAAATTAAGAAAGTGTGCCACAATAAGAAAGTGCACCAAAGTAAGAAAGTACGTGTCTTTCTTCTGAAACAGGTAGAGGGTGCGCCATCCTCTAAATAGAGAAAAGTGCGCCATTCTTTCCCTATTGGGTTTATTTGTAGAAAATTGTGCCATCTTTTTTAGGGACAATTTTTATGCTTCTACAAGACTCCCTTTAAATTTTTTGAATTCATTCAGATGAATTCCAAAATTGTAAACCCCCTCACCCAAAATAGGTATTTTGTGTGTATTTTATATTATTATATTTATTATAGATATTAAATTTCTTTAGAGTATTCTCTTAGTTAATTAGAAAATAATTTTTTTTGTATATTTACTTATATAAATATTTATTTAGAATTATTTTAGGTTATTTTAGATTTTTTTTAGATTTTCTAGAATTTTTGGTAATTAAAACTTAGGAAACATAAATTTTTAGGACTTTCATGATTTACTATGAGACCATACTTGAATGTTGTTACTAACAAACATTTATTTTAGAGTTAAAATATTTAAATATATTTTTCTGTAATTTATTTAGAATTTTAAGTAATTATTGAATTTTTGAAATTATTGAGGATTTATTTGGATATATAAAGTCTTAATATTAGATAGAGCTAATTTAGTGTTAATAGATATTAATAAGATTATATATAAATTATTTGTATTATCTTTAATTCTATTTAGGATTATAAATTATTGAGATGAACTCAAACTCTATTTTAAATTAATTCAAATCCTGAGCCTACTAGGAAAATAACTTCATGCATATCATATCCTTATTTAAACTGATCCTAATCATATCCAAATTAGCCAATCCTAGTCTTATTCAATTAAAAAATCTTCACCATTATAAATACCTATTAGACATATAGAATAAACTCATCTTTCATATTTTTTATCCCCAAACTCCTCTCTTTTTCGTCCAAAAATAGTCAAAATTTATCATAAATTCAGCCCCATTTTCTAGTAGTTATGACGACTTAAAAAGACGATATCTCCTAGCTCCGGACTCCAAACGCGCTCCAGTTTTTTTGTTAGAATAATATCAAGGTTAGTTTTCTGAATATATAAGTTATTTCAGTAATTTCAGAATCTATTTTTCCAGAATATTTCGAAAGTGCCAGTTGTCCGAAATCAGACGCGTTTTCGTATTTTCGAGATTTTGGGAGATTTCGAACTCAGAATTACGAACCGTTTGAAGTTTTGGAAAGCTGACATGATGAAATTCCAGAAAAGTATTTTTCTAGAATTAAAATATAATTTTATTTTACTTTAAAATTTGTGCAACGTAGACGTAAATAGGAAACCACCAAAAATTGTCTTCTGTGCGCCCTTGTGGCCATAACTCTTTACCGACTTATGATTTTATGAAACTGTCGATTCCAGCATTCATGTAGCGTTGAAATCTATAGGATTCCATACAAAAATCTAGGATTTGAGTTGGTTGACTTTTTGGTCAACGGATTGCCTCGATTTGCGTACCATGGATCACAAATCCGTAAAGTTGACTTTCTTTGGACCAAAATTAGGGTTTAACAATAAAATCAGATTAAAATAAGATTAAAATAATATTTTAAGTTATTTATTCAGAATTAAAAATTAATTAAAATGGAGGAACCTATTCACCCACTTTTGTAACCTAACTTGTTTAATTTATCTGACGGATAGATCGGACGACGCCTTGAGTTGTGACTTCATCCTTTTTCATAGCAGACAAGTATACTTTTCCATTGTAATATTATTTATATTCCATATGTTGCATGCATCTTTATTTTCTGTCTTTAGTTCATATATTTTAACTGTTATATAAAATTTACGCGACGGTGTCGTCGCGATATATTTTTATTATGTATATGCATTGACCTTGTTTATGAGACTACCCCATTATCATGTAGCATCATTAGGTTCATTGGCCGAAACACAGTTGTTACACGAGTGTGAGTCTCACATAGATCACGGACTGGGTGACAGGTCTGGCCTCCTATACGTATGGGCCGTGCGTTAGGAATAACTGTTGTTAGAAACTTTGCATGCTAGTAGACTTGGCAGTTATTAGAGGTGTTATTATGTCATGGATGTGACATGCTTAGAGCATGGGGTGAGAAGAATAACAAGTACCGTATTTGAGCTCCTTTGTACTTTTTCTGTGCGCCCGAATTCTTCGCCGGAGATACGGGTGGTGATGACCCTTATATATATTATGTACATTGGCGGGCCTCCGCCGTTCAAAAGACGACGTGCCTTTGAGGCCCCTGGATCTTCAAAAGAGAACCATGCCAAATCCCCAGTTTTCAGCCAGATAGCTCACTTGTGGGGAAAGTTGTTCTTAACTGCATACACTTAGACGGTTAGACGACCCCTTTGGATATTTATTTCAGTACTTTATTGGCATGTATTTAAGTATCTTGTTATGTCCCTCTGAGGACCTGGTCCCCTGCCAGGTGTATCTGTTCTTGAGTATTCGCAGGAGCGCAGATTCGGATGGTTACCTATATTTCGAGGAGGACTTCTCTTCTAGCCGTGATTGATAGCTGGTATTCTTATATCGTGTTTGTTGTGGTATACTTATATTATATTCGCTCTTATATTCGAGTTGGTAGTAGATTTGTTTCCATCCAACTATCATCCTTAGATACTTCTTATTAAGATCTAGTTTCATAGATACTGGTTAATTATTTATATTTGATTTTCTGTGGATGAGATTTAGATTATACCCTGTGACTTGTGACATATGTTTATTCCACTTGTGGATTTGATATTCATATTACAGCGTCGTATGGATTTTGGTTTCCATATATTGCAGTTGCCATATCCATGCGGCTGGTATGCTTACGTGTCCTTGTCCTATGTATTTTAGGACTGGGGCGTGACATGTTTTAGTGGTGGCCCATGTAGGTCCAGATCATATTGTCTCGGTTACGTTACTGTACCGAACAAGCACACACCTAGGAATAGAGTATAGGACCTCATCCAAAATTGACTATGATTCGCTCTTCTTCCAATCCATTCTATCTGAATAATTGCATCATGCTTGATTCATGTACTTCCCTAATAGTTCTTTGAGTATAGCCTTCTGCTAGAATATGGGAACCCCTGTTATTAGGATGAAAATTAGGGTAGCACGCCTATTAAGAATACAACGAGAATATAGACACACCACTAAGTTTAAAATATCTAGTGAACCTAGAATTCCTTATCTATAGATTGGTTTACCATTACCCCTTGATGTATTATGAGGAGCTGCGAGTAGTATAGATACTACTAGAGTTAGTAGAAGTTTACCATAATATTGGCCCTAGTATTGAGGAACCAATAGAAAACCATAATCAAATATTAGGACTGAGCCTAACCTTCGCAGTTAGATAAGTATTGGAGAACTATAAATTTAGATTCTTGTCTTAAGATAAGCAGACAGTACCTTAGAAAGCCAAGAGTAATGCATAGAATATTTTCCTAATCATACCTCAAACACAGAGACTAGCACCCCACTCCCCTTTAGAAAACCATGATGTTATCTAGAGCCCCTCTATTTCATATGTTATTCCTTTGCGACCTTAACGTTCGCTGATTGCGCGACAATTAAATTATCTTCTACCCTTCTTCATCTTACAGCTCGTGCCACTTGACACCTCTAATTATAGACCAAGTGATTGTATTCTATGATAGGATATATATTTGCTAAAGTAATAGTTGTGACCTTGAACTTTGAATTGTGTGCCTTGTAGTTAGAACCTGATAGTTGAGTTGTTCAATTAGATTGTGATGATTACCCCTAGTTGTAGATCACGTAATTTGTACCCCACCTTAATGTAGGTTGTATCCTCTTTCCCTTTGACGGCCAGTAACTCTTCTATCTTTACTATTGACACTTGCTCTATAAGCGCTATGACTAAGACTTAGGATGACCATTACCTATATAAATAGGATACCCTAATCAGTACCAAGACCTTTCCTCATATACCCTAATAAGAGTTTTTGCTTTATTTACATGTGCAAGGTTATTTGGTAGGATCCTCTTAAGACCATTACAGTATTATTTTATTGTTATAAGTTGGGTAGTATACCTCACACCCTAGTATCACATAGTCTTTTGACCCATTATTGTAGTATAATTGAATGACATTAATTGTATACTAGCATAAGACGATAGTGTTTATTCAAATAATAGAATTTAGAGGTCCTTGCCCCCATTTGGTCGACTAGCGACATAGACAAGGAGGTTGTATGATAACTGTAGAGATTGTAGAGTCTTTTATTATTATTGTTTATTTTGTTTTTGTTTTGTGAACTTGAATTAATTTGTACCTCCTTACATCATCATCTAGCGTACTTATATTTTATGTACTACCTTGACATATGCTGCTATTATAGCCTAGTTTTTGCAAGCTTATTCTTTTATTGAGCTTGTTCATGACATATGTGTTATTGAGGCCTGATCAACCACACTAATATATTTCAGAATCAGTGTATTATGGTCTGATAAACCATAGTGCGCTTGATTTGCCCTTCGTAATAATACTTTACGTGGATTGAGATAAAATTGACTTAGCTTCTTAGACGAATGTACTTGTCCTCTAGACATGTCCGAGCATATCGTGTCGGCTACATAACTGTACTGATATGAGCATGTGAATAGGAATTTACCAAATAGGATTTCAATCCACAACTGCCTTGACAATTCCCATTGAGTTCTTTAAACGCCTTGATTATTCTATTACCTCTCCCTTGAACTCTTCATTATTGTTTTCCGTCTTCCATTATTTCGGACAGACGAAACCTTATGCTTGGTATAAGTTTGATATACAGATAGTACTAGATATACCCCATAGGCCAATCATATTATTTGGTGACTATCTTTTATAATTGATTAAGGGCATATCATATATGATATAATTGGTGTTAAAGTTTTGAGGATAGAATAACATGAGTAAATAAATTAAGGAATATTTTTCTTAAATATATAGCCTTGTGTGATAGATGGATAAATTCTAAGTTGGGTAGAAGTTGCATTGTTAACTTGAGGTGATTTTTTTTAGATTGTGATCAAGTAGGATTAGATTGAGAGATATAAGTCATTTTAATTTTGAAAATTATTTAGAGAAATGATTAAGATAATGAGAATTTAATGAATTATGAAATCTTGATATTGTGGACCAAACATTTATACTTTGAGCACTTGATTTAAATTTTTAATATTGAAGGTTGAATCATCGATTTAAAATTTGAGGATAAATATAGAATTTTAGACTTGAACAATTGGTGAATTAAATTCAAAATTTTACAATTTGATGATTTGAATTAAAAGTAAATTTGTTTGTTGGATCACCTATTTGAAATGTTGATGATGGAAATTGAATTTAAAATTTTGAAGAGTTCAAAATTTATAAGTTGAAAATAGGAATAATGTTTGATTATAATTATTTTCTAGAGGAGATTATGATAGTTGGAGATCGTGATATAAAATTTGATATGGAATTATTTAAATCTTGAAGATGTTATATGGATTCAATTTAAATTTGGATATTGATGATTTGGAAAAGTGAGAAGAGATTGCAATAGGTTGAATTTTGATTTGAACAGTGATTATCTTAATTTTGAAGTGATCGCGATAGATTTGAATAGATTTTATTATTTAAATGTTTGGAAGAGATTGCGATTGACGTGTCTTATGTACGAATGTGAAGGATTTAATAAATTATGCCTTGTTTTAATTTCGAGGACGAAATTATTTTAAGTTGGGTAGATTGTAAACCCCCTCACCAAAAATAGGTATTTTGTGTGTATTTTATATTATTATATTTATTATAGATATTAAATTTCTTTAGAGTATTCTCTTAGTTAATTAGAAAATAATTTTTTTTAGTATATTTACTTATATAAATATTTATTTAGAATTATTTTAGGTTATTTTAGATTTTTTTAGATTTTCTAGAATTTTTGGTAATTAAAACATAGGAAACATAAATTTTTAGGACTTTCATGATTTACTATGAGACCATACTTGAATGTTGTTACTACCAAACATTTATTTTAGAGTTAAAATATTTAAATATATTTTTCTGTAATTTATTTAGAATTTTAAGTAATTATTGGATTTTTGGAATTATTGAGGATTTATTTGGATATATAAAGTCTTAATATTAGATAGAGCTAATTTATTGTTAATAGATATTAATAAGATTATATATAAATTATTTGTATTATCTTTAATTCTATTTAAGATTATAAATTATTGAGATGAACTCAAACTCTATTTTAAATTAATTCAAATCCTGAGCCTACTAGAAAAATAACTTCATGCATATCCTATCCATATTTAAACTGATCCTAATCATATCCAAATTAGCCAATACTAGTCTTATTCAATTAAAAAATCTTCACCATTATAAATACCTATTAGACTTATAGAATAAACTCATATTTCATATTTTTATCCCCAAACTCCTCTCTTTTTCGTCCAAAAATAGTCAAAATTCGTCATAAATTCAGCCCCATTTTCTAGTAGTTATGACGACTTAAAAAGACGATATCTCCTAGCTCCGGATTCCAAACGCGCTCCAGTTTTTTTGTTAGAATTATATCAAGGTTAGTTTTCTGAATATATAAATTATTTCTGTAATTTCAGAACCTATTTTTCCAGAATATTTCGAAAGTGCCAGCTGTCCGAAATCAGACGCATTTTCGTATTTTCGAGATTTTGGGAGATTCCAAACTCAG
Source organism: Iris macrosiphon (assembly GCA_036927795.1). Classification (NCBI taxonomy): domain Eukaryota; kingdom Viridiplantae; phylum Streptophyta; class Magnoliopsida; order Asparagales; family Iridaceae; genus Iris; species Iris macrosiphon. The sequence continues at coordinate 179,909,931 of JAYESA010000004.1, forward strand.
AATTACGAACCGTTTAAAGTTTTGGAAAGCTGACATGATGAAATTCCAGAAAAATATTTTTTCAGAATTTAAAATATAATTTTATTTTACTGTAAAATTTGTGCAACGTAGATGTAAATAGGAAACCACCAAAAATTGTCTTCTGTGCGCCCTTGTGGCCATAACTCTTTACCGACTTATGATTTTATGAAAATGTCGATTCTAGCATTCATGTAGCGTTGAAATCTATAGGATTCCACACAAAAATCTAGGATTTGAGTTGGTTGACTTTTTTGTCAACGGATTGCCTCTATTTGCGTACCATGGATCACAAATCCGTAAAGTTGACTTTCTTTGGACCAAAATTAGGGTTTAACAATTAAATTAGATTAAAATACTATTTTAGGTTATTTATTCAGAATTAAAAATTAATTAAAATGGAGGAACCTATTCACCCACTTTTGTACCCTAACTTGTTTAATTTATCTGACGGGTAGATCGGACGACGCCTTGAGTTGTGACTTCATCCTTTTTCAGAGCAGGCAAGTATACCTTGCCATTGTACTGTTATTTATATTCCATATGCTGCATGCATCTTTATTTTCTGTCTTTAGTTCATATATTTTAACTGTTATATAAAATTCACGCGACGGTGTCGTCGCGATATATTTTTATTATGTATATGCATTAACCTTGTTTATGAGACTACCATATTATCATGTAGCATCATTAAGTTCATTGGCCGGAACACAGTTGTTACACGAGTGTGAGTCTCATATAGATCACGGACTGCGTGACAGGTCTAGCCTCCTGTACGTATGGGTCGTGCGTTAAGAATAACTGCTGTTAGAAACTTTGCATGCTAGTAGACTTGGCAGTTATTAGAGGTATTATTGTGTCATGGATGTGACATGCTTAGAGCATGGGGTGGAGAGAACAACAAGTATCGTATTTGAGCTCATTTGCACTTTTTCTGTGCGCCCGGATTCTCCGCCGGAGATACGGGTGGTGATGACCCTTATATATATTATGTACATTGGCGGGCCTCCGCCGTTCAAAAGACGACGTGCCTTTGAGGCCCCTGGATCTTCAAAAGAGAACCATGCCAAATCCTCAGTTTTCAGCCAGATAGCTCACTTGTGGGGAAAGTTATTCTTAACTGCATACACTTAGATGGTTAGGCGACCCCTTTGGATATTTATTTCAGTACTTTATTGGCATGTGTTTAAGTATCTTGTTATGTCCCTCTGAGGACCTGGTCCCCTGCCAGGTGTATCTGTTCTTGAGTATTCGCAGGAGCGCAGATACGGATGGTTACCTATATTTCGAGGAGGACTTCTCTTCTAGCCGTGATTGATAGCTGGTATTCTTATATCGTGTTTGTTGTGGTGTACTTATATTATATTCGCTCTTATATTCGAGTTGGTAGTGGATTTGTTTCCATCCAACTATCATCCTTAGATACTTCTTATTGAGATCTAGTTTCATAGATACTGGTTAATTATTTCTATTTAATTTTCTGTGGATGAGATTTAGATTATACCCTGTGACTTGTGACATATGTTTATACCACTTGTGGATTTGATATTCATATTACAGCGTACGTGTGGATTTTGGTTTCCATATATTGGAGTTACCATATCCATGCGGCTGGCATGCTTACGTGTCCTAGTCCTATGTATTTTGGGACTATGGCGTGACAAAAATACTTTGAATTAGAAGCATAAAAGTTATTGAGATATTTGTATGCGCACTCTGGACAGAATCCCAACAGTTTTGCTGACGTGGTTGTAGGTCTGACATGCACGTATCTTGTCAATTTATTATTTTGACTTGTTCCTTTATTTGATACGGTCTTTAAGGAGATGTAGGCAGTTTTTTCAGGAATAATTTTTGAGAGCTATACCATATTTGGCACATTTTCTCCTATAAATAGGAGAAAAATTTCACCAACACTCCCAAACTTATCTTCTTCTTGCTATGAGACTTGAATATGGTTATTGTTAAGTGTAGGTCTAAGAAGGTAACAAATAACATGGCACCACTGTCTTTGCTGGCCACCGAGAAGACGCAAGAGGAGACGCTTTCCAAAGATGTTGCTGTTGAGCTCTTTGATTGAGCATAGAAGGATATCATAGGCTTCATCATTCATATTGAACTATGATTTACCCAGAAGACTGGCCGTTGTCTTCAAACCCAGCTCGCTGGAATTACTCTCTTAACATGCCCCTATGCTGATTACAAGGTTGGGATTGGCATACCCAATCGAGACTTCCAGCGGTGGCACTGGATGGCGATGGCAGAACAACTTTCGTTTGACTCACCATGTCCTCCATCGAGTTAGGACAGAAATGGGTCTGTGCTTATTTAAACAGGCCCAGTTCTGTGTAGCATCCTCGCTTATCCACAACACAAATTTTTTTTCATGTACTGTGGTTTGCATCGAGGAGCTCATTTCTTCTGTGCCTTAATTCATCTGCATCGGGAGCAGATGGGACACAGAGACGGGGATGGCTCTTTGATAGATCCATATCATATAAAAATCTGGATGTAATAGATTTCTATATATATAATCATAATTTTTAGAATAAAAATCTAGGTGTGATAGATCTACATCATATATAATCATGATTAAATATCAATAAAATTATTTTGACTTTACTGTGCTGTATTACTGATGAGTGATTCATGCTGTTTTTACCTCCACAAAAATGTGCTTTGAAAAAGATCGAATATTGCGCACACTACGTCTTTTTTGTTTCAATATTGTGTTCAATTATCTGCGTACTCTGAATATGTGGTTGTTATATCAAATACCATGGCCTTATACGTTGTGCAACTTAAGCAGGCACGACATCACATCCGGGAGACGACTATCGATTCTACGAAATCGAGGCATGATAATGCTCGAACGAATCAAAACGTGCGGTGATCGTCGTATCATATGTCTGCGACGTAGATTGTGGCCGCTCCGTAATCCTCGAAAGCAACTCGTCACGCATGTCAGTAATATAACGGTCAACGTTCTCTTGGACTCGTGCCGACGCCTGTGAAGGCTGCGATGAATGCACACTGATAGAGGGGACCCTGGATGACTATATCACAATAAAGACGCCATAGGTTTCCGTACCGTAGTACGTACCCCTCTAAATACCACGAACAACGGTCATCCAGAGCTCCTCCGCCGACGAATCTGTAGAGGGATGCAAGAAAGTACCAGCCCCTCCCTCTACAAGTGCATTAGCAGTCATCCGCTCATGTAGTTTAAGATACTCGTCCTAGAAAATTGGTTGCTAACGTCTAAGTTAGTTATTACTAACTATATATATATCTATTTGCATATTTTCTAATTTATATTAAAACTAACATAGGGTAGTAAAATGTACATAGGTCTGCGTGGCATTCTCACCAATGAGCTTTTTACCCTTCCCGATAGGTGGTCGGAAAGACGGTCACCATATTGGCGTCCTCACCCCTTTGTACCTGTTGAAAATTATATTGTATGTTATTAAAATTAAACATCTTATCCTACTTTCATTAAAATAATATATATTCAGTAGAATACATACCAGATGACCAAAATATTCCGTCATGGAAATCGAGCCACCACACCACTTTTCTGCCTTCGACCTAGCCACCTTCTCCTTCTCCGAGCTTTCCATGTACATGGGTTCGTTAAATCTCGCCTTCATCATAGTCCATTGCTCAGGCATGATCCAACCGTGGATCAATTTTTTGGAGCGATCACGGACCTTCTGGTCGTCAATCGTATCACGGATTAGCTTGACGACAACGGCAGGAAACTGCTCCTCGATCTTCTCAGCCAGGTTGGTGGATAGAAATTAATTTTCTACAAAAAGTAAAATATAGAGTTATATAATATGTATAAATAATTATTAATATTAAAAGTAAATATATTTTTCTCTTGAAGTGGGCAAACCAGAATGCCTTCCTATCTTCAGGAGCATATGAGTAGTTGATCCAAGGCCCACCAAAGTTCTGTCTCAGAAAATGACCAGTGCTCTCTGTATCGTCGAGGGACGATATCTATACAATAATAATTAAACTCATGAATATACATATATAATCATTTGGAAAATGTTAACTATTTAACTTACTTCATAGGCCCGATCGTCCAAATCTCCATCATCGTCTCGTCCGGAGGCGCGCATGGAGGATCGTTCTGATCATGCGCAGGCAGAGTTTAACTCGACCTCCTCTATCTGCTTCTATGTCTCCATGGTGCTGTTAACAGGAGGAAGACTGGATGGGGGAGTAGTCTCAGACCTAGAACTGCTCATCCCAGAGTACTGTCACGTACCGTCGATAGAGTCGGATATGTGACTAGTTGGTACACTAGAGTACTCTGCGAGGAGGATCCGTAACCAGTAGCCGGTACCGGAGGAGCACTCCATCTAGAGAATCTATCTCTGAATGATCTGTGTTGTCCTGCCATACCTGGTAATAACATATGATAATAAAACAAATACACAGACTTGTAACGATTCATCAAAATAGAAAGACCCAGAGCAACCCTCCGTTGAATTTTTTGGGTACAAGATATCACAAAAGTATATTAAATATCACAATCATACAATAAGCATAATATAAAAGTATCATAGTCACATAATAAGCACAATATAAAAGTATCACAGTCACACAATAAGCACCCTAAAAGTATCAAGTCACACCATAAGTATCAAAAAAATCTAATACGCTAGGGCATAGCCCAGTCCCTCAGATACTTTGCATAAACAGCGTCTAGGTGATCAATCTCTGCTATATGTGCTAGGTGACTGAAACTCCCCCTCTGAGCTGGTGCATGTCCAACAGTAGGAGGTACTACTTCCTTCTTAATAGTAGGAGATGCCAGTTCCACCTTAACAACCGCTTCTAATTTAACAGTAGGAGGTGCCACTTCCTCCTTAACAGTCACTTCCTCCTTAACAGCCACTTTCCCCTTCTCCATAACACCAGCAGGAAATGCATTCATGTTCCTCCAGAATGGATGATCCGATGGCAAAAATTATCGATGACAATCGAAGAAGCACAGTTTTCCTTCGTGTTTCAAACAAAAAATCTTAGTGCGGTCCATGCAATACGGACATGAGAGACGACCAAGAGTGCTCCATCCTGATAATATGCCATAAACCAGAAAGTCATTGATGGTCCACATAAGTGATGCCCTCATCTGAAGATTTTGCTTTTTTAAAACATCGTACGTGTTGGCACATAGTTCCCACAGCTGATTCAACTCATCTATCAACGGTTGCATGTACACATCGATGTTCCTCTTCGGATTGTTCGGACCCAGGATAATGACGGTTAAGAACATAACCAGAGTCTTCATGCACATCCAAGGTGGTAGGTTGTACGGGGTAACGATCATAGGCCAACATGAATAATGGGAGCCCAAAAGTCCGAATGGGGTAAAACCATCAGAGGAGAGACACAATCTTATATTACGCGGATCTGAAGCAAAATTGGGATACTCTCGATTAAAGTGCTTCCATGCTTCTCTATCGGATAGGTGATCCAACACTCCTTCAATCTGTTCTCGTCTGTGCCAACTCATATTTTTGGCAGTCTCATTCACCATAAACATCCTCTACAACCACGGCGTCAAAGGCAAGTAGTGCATCAAATTTATCGGCTTTTTTGCACCGGCAGACCAGCATGTACCAGTTGCCTTATAGCGATTAGCACCATAAAATCTGCACATGTGTTCATCCTTGTCGTCTTTGTAGTATAATATGCACCCGTTGTGACATGCATCAATTTTCTCGTATCCCATCCAGAGCGATCTCACCATCCTCTTAGATCGCTAGAAGTCTTTAGGTAACTTAGCACCCGCCGACAAGATCTCTATAATCAACTCCATCAGTCGGTTGTAGCATTCTTGCGACATGTTAAAATTGGCCTTGATGCTTAACAGTCTTGTAACCATCTCCAACGGTGAATGATCCTCACAACCAGGATATAATAGAGTCCTTGCATTCTCCAGTAACTCCATGAACTTTGCAGCATCGGCATTCAGTGCCTCCTCAGTTGTATCATGATTGTTCAGAACAAAACTAGGTCTCGCAGCGTCGAAAATCATGTTCACGCACCCGTCGTCGTAATCAGTGTGGTCGTAGAATCCATATACGGCTCCACATAAGGCTCCGGCTCCGATGCTAGAGGTACAAGTTCTCCGTGTGAGGTCCACTGATAGTAATTAGACATAAAACCTTTCGAGTACAAATAATATGTTACATCCAATTTTGAGTGATATTTCAAGTTGCGACATCTCATACACAGACACTTAATCTTGGTACCGTCCATGTACTGAGGGAACGCCTTGGCGAACTACAGGAATTGTTCCACCCCCTGTATGAATTCATCCTGTACATCGCACATGTCATCAGGATTACGGTTGTACATCCACGAACAATGACGCAGGTAGTAATTCAGATCTATTTCTAGATACTTCTGAAAAGATGAATATACATCGTTCAAGTATATTATCCAAATGGATGCAAAGATGGAAACATATGTTCATCAAAGTAACAACTGTGATTGATGCATGAGTATTCGAGTTGTGATGCATGAGTATCCATATCGTGATAACTAGATTGGCCGTTTTAAACCCTATTAAATATGTGTCGTCACGTGTTCATTGTCAACCATTCTCTGAAAAAAAATTTGCTTCTGCAATCTTGTTAAATACTTTTAGAGTTCTACCAATTTTTTGAAAAATACTAGAAAATGCTAATTATTATAAATTTCTACGTATTTTTGGAAATTGGTAGAAATCTAAAAGTCTCAAAAAAGCTTACAGATACAAATTTACTTTTCAGAGAAGGGCTGACATGGACACTTGACTTCGGCTTGACATGGACACTTGACATAGGAGTTAATGATATCTCTACCATCATGTGTTCCTTGTGAGCCCACAAGGAACACTTGACCTCGCAGTGTCCAATATACAAATAGGTGTTGATAACACTCTAGGTATTTGTGTATCATGTGGATATCACATACCATGGTACACAATATCACATTGATACTCTCTTGTATCTTGACACTAGGATACAGTTTTAAATACCCATGATACTAACTTAAAACTCGCTCTTTAGGTCATTCCTAGGTCAAAACTTGGTTATTTGAGTCAAACTAGGTGAAAGCTACCTAATTTGGATTCCAAGTTGATAACTGGAATGGCCTATATAGATAAACAAGTCAATACTAGGTTTATCAAGTCACTCTAGTCAATACCGTGCTATACTACATTTCTAAGTTATACTAGTTAATATAGACTATACTAGCTAATATATTAATGTATCATATACTTAATATAGATAATATAATAAATACCTTACAATATCTTAGCCTAATACCCATTACCTAGTTATATACTAACACATCACAATAATACTTTAACCAAATATCCATATCGACCTAAAATCTTAACACTTGACTATAGATACTAAGATATCACTATCTAATTAGTTTCCACATATGCTACTAGCTATCAAGATACCTCAACACCAAATATCCAAGTATCTGTGTGTCCGTGTCCGAGTTCCACCATACACACACACTCCATGTCAGTATTAATGTGTCCGTGTCAACGTCAGAATAATTATGGGGTGTGTGTCCATGTCAAAATGTCTGTGTCTGTCCGTATCGGTGACATGTGTGTCCTGGGTTGTGTATGTCTGAATCCATGTGTCCGATTCTACGTGTCAGGGTTAGGGTTGTGTCACGTGTCCTGATTGTGTCCTCTGTGTGTGTATGTCCTAGTTGTGTCCGGGTCAGGGTTGGGGTTTATCGATCATGGAGCAAGGGAGGAGGAGCGCCTGAGGGAGGGGTCGGCGGAGTAGGACCACGTCGGAGGGGATGTAAACTCCCTCACCTGAAAATAGGTATCTTGTGTGTATTTTGTATTTCTTGTATTTATTTTAGATTATTTTTTAAATTAATTAAATCCAATAATTTTATTAGGATACTTCACCGTGGTTTGGACATGAATGATATAGGATAGTCCCAAAATCTGTATCGTCATTCATAGGAAGTAGCCTATACCGGAGATACTACATGTATAATCTTTTCGTGGCATAAAATTTGATCCCTTGGCATTAGTATGACATTCGCATAACAACCATAGATTCTTGTGTTAAATGTTTATATATATATATATATATATATATATATATATATATATATATATATATATATATAATTTAATTGTGGTTATTTTTTAATTCTAACTTTTCTACAATTAGTAACTCATAATTCTCCGTGCCAAGTTAGGCATTTTCTCTTTTTGTAGATTTGCATATTAGTTGCCATTAGCTCATTTTTTTAGAATCTTAATCTTACCCATGACCGAAACTCCCCTAACTTTATTTTGTATTTTTTTAGTATTTTATTTTTTTCTTCATTTAAATGATGAATTTTTAGAGTATTCTCTTAGAATATTACCCCACAGTGTACGGCGCAGGACAGGAGACGAGGTTCGCTACCGCAGAGGAGCTAGAGGTGCTACCGTCAGAATTTTCGTGATCAGTTGGTAGGCCTTCCGCCTAGGATTGGGTGCATCATTACCTAGTCAGCCGATGCCCTAGTCTTTATCTTTTATATCTCATTTCAGTACTTTATTTCGTCATACTAGTAGGTTTGTTCCCACCAGATATTATTGGTTGTACTATGATATCTTGAGACTGGTGTTTATCTCTCAGCAGTTTATTTAGTACTTCTTGCTGTTTATTTTGTGGATGAGATTAGATTACCTGTGTTGATAGATATGGGACATGTTAGTATTTAGGACAGCGTAGCACTCTTCGCTAGGATCCATTAAATTGGGATATCCTCGGAGACGTGACAGCTGGCTATTGCCACATGGCCTGGTTCCATCTATTTTGGGACTGGGGCGTGACAATGGTACATGTACGTGTGTGTGAGTTGTGAGATAGCAAGTATATTAGAGTAGCCTACACCTGCCCATACGTCAAAAAGTTGTCCTTATTATGCATTTTCATATAGATTGTCTAGTACAACATATTTGTATATTTTCTGTCTATTATACATGTTTTACTGTATTCAATTGGCATGCTTCTATGTATCTTGTTACGTCCCTCTGAGGACCTGGTCCATTTTCAGGTGTAGACGATCATGACTATTCGTAGGAGCACGGATCAGGACTTGCTACTTCGTTATCTTTCGTGGAGGTCTTCCCTTCGAGCCTCTCTGATCATTAGATGAATCACTTATTATATTTACCTTTATATTCTAGTTTGGTAGTGGATTTGTCTCCATCCAACTATTAGTTCTTCTCGACTAATTCATATTGGATTTATTGACATATTTGATTATTTATTTCTTTATGATTTTTGTGGATGAGATTTAGTTATGTCCTGTGACTTGTGACAATTATATACCACTTGTGAATTATTGTTCATAATATAGCGTACGTATGTATTATGGTTTTCATATATTGGAGTCTCCATATACATATGGCTGACATGCTTACGTATTTCTATTCCTACATATTTTGGGACTGGGACATGACAAGGGAACAGTCACGCGGAGGGGGAGGTGCCGCGTCTGGGGGTCGCGGGGGCGGGTGGGTCGAAGAGGGGGTCGCTGGGGGCTCGGAGGTGGGGGTTCGAAGAGAGGGTCACCGTGGGCTCGGAGGCGGTCGACCGAAACAAGGGGGGAGGGGGCACACGGGAATTGAAAATTTTGGGGAGAGAAACAAAAAGTTGAACCAACCAGTAGAACCCTATATGAAGTGATTTAGTGACGTCAACATGAAACGTCGCTAAAAGTCGCTAAATTTTTAATATACTGCGACATGTAAGGCATGGAGTCGCTAAACGTTGCTATTATTAATAATATAGCAACGTCCACCTACCCGTTGGCGACGTCAACTTTAATAATACTAAAGGTAGTCGCTAAACGTTGCTGAATGTCACTGATAGCGACGTATTGCGATGTCTTTTAAATACTGCTAATTTTAATAATATTAGCGACGTTGTCTTCCAGAGGCGCTAATTTCGTCGCTGATTTGACTTATTTTGGTAGTATATCTATAGTTTGTGATACTTTACTATTATATATTTGATGATCATACATCTTGTATGTTGTTTGATTTCTAGTGATTGAGACACCTATACTTTCTTGACCTAGTATTGATAGATGGATTGTAGAGTAACACACATGTCTTTACAGTAGTAACTGTATCTTGGGGTACCAGAGTACTCGGACTTATGTAGGTGGCCTAATATCGTCCCAGCTCTCCAGTATTTTAGTACTGGGACGTGACAATAATACTCTTAAGTGGAGGAAGATTTGGATTTGTTGTTTCAAGTATGAAAAATGTGTGAATTAATCCATGCACTTTCTTGTTCTCCAAGTAGGGAATAAATGTGTTTGGAATTAGAATAACAAAAATTAGAAAGTGAAAATAGGAGAGTATATTAATTAATTTTTGTTAACTAATTAATTATCCTAATTATAAAATATAATAAATATATTATTTTAAATAATAATTAATTTTTTATTTACTAATTAATTACTAATAATGAGATAAATCCAACAAACTCTTCCAAATATAGAAATTAAATTGACATGGTCGTTAAATACAAATAAAAATTTTAATAATTAGTTTAAAAAATAAAAAAATATTAAAATTAAATTTAGCTAAATTGATAGTTATGTATTTATCAAGAAATTAATATTTTAAGGAAAGTGGTAAAGTGACTAAGGAGTGCATTTAGTAATAATAAATATGGAATAATTGGTGTTAAATTTACATACTTACTAAATGATAGAATAATTTGAATAACTAATTAAAAAATAAAAATAATTACCTTAAACATTAATATTATCTTAATTACTAATTAATTACATAATAGTTATAACAGTAAAAACTAATTAACTATATAATTAACTTGATTACTTATACTTATATTATAATATATTTAACTAATTATTATTTATATTAAGTAACTAATCTTATTAAAAATAAAGTTTTATACTAACAATATTTTTTTTACTAAATATTAAAGTTTAAATATTAACTAAATCTCTTATTTTTAATTATAATTAATTATTGTAATAATTTAAAATATGTTAGTATGATAATTAATGAACATTAATCAGAATCATTGATTACTTGCTATTATTATTACTAAATTATTAACATGACATAATTAATTAATTATAAAAATATTATAATTAGTTAATTAATTATTAAATCTATTCTAATATATAATGTCAAAAGTAGGCTTCACAATAAAAAAATTGTTTTCAAAAATATCCTTCATTATATTTACTAATTAAAAATATTAAATAAAATTAATAGTGGGTATCTAGGTAAATACAAGAGTTGTTCTTTGGTATTTCCAATTACAACAACTATTAAATACATTGAATTGAAAAATAAACTTTGTTTGTATGATTCATTCATTGAAAAATGAACAAATTTTGACTACAAATATCTTTTAATCTTTCTAATAATAAATATGTGCAACATATGTACATATATGATAGTAGTATATAAAATGTGAAGCCAACTTTCATCCCACGTACACTCGAAAGTGAAGGATTTGGAAGGAGACAAGTAGTGAGTAAGATTTATATTGTAATAATTACTTTCAAATTAATTTCCACTTTCAAACTTTACCAAACAATAAAAGCTGTAAATTTTTTCCCACTTTTCGAATTTGAACTAAAATCTTCTACTATATAGTGCGGTTTGAAAACGGTTCAAAAGTGATCCGTCCAAGTCGTATGTATATTATCATTTAAATAAATTAAAAGATAAAAAAAAGATAACTAAATAACTATCTAAATACTTCACTAATTATTTAAAAAAATCTTAATCAAATATTTAACTACCTAATATGAAATATTTATAATCAAACAACTCTAACTCAAGTGGTTAAAGTGAGAGACATTTTTCGAGTTCAATTTCTGGAAATTAATATTTATTTATTTTTTAATTTTTTTTTTACGTACGTGCAATGCACGTGCACATTACTAGTATACATAAATACTAGTAACCAAATAATCCCTTAATCAATCTGATGGAATTAGGGGAGCTAGTTATATTATTCTCTTAATAAAGATTGTTAATCAGACTATTCTCTTGCAAAGAGAACCTCCCTGATGACTTATATCACGTTTGGAGAGATCAATAAATAACTTTTTAAAGATATTTTTTGATATTACATATAATAAAATAGAATGGTTCAAAACTATACAAGGAGCACCTAGTTCTCCTCCCCAAGAAGACAAGCAAACACTAAATTAAAATAAAATTATTTTAGCAAATGTTTCCACTACAAATATAAAAATTAGTATATATTCCAACTTATTTAAAAAACTAGCAAATATTCTTATTATGAGTAAAATAATCAAAATTTTGATTAAATAGTGGTGGTATATCTTAATATTTTAAATGTTGTATACAAAGTAATAAAAATATTTATTATTATTTTATTTAAATAAGTGGAGGTATATGTTTATTTTTATATTTATAGTAGAGACATTTGTAAAACTATTCCATTAAAAAAAAGAAATGAGAACCTACAAATCACTAGGTTCTTTTATTTGCATCGATATCCGTTCTCTCCCAAGTAATGTAGCAAATAGTTATAATCTTTTTGGTACATGGTGTTTTAATAATTGTACTGAATCGATCGGTTGGACCGGTCAAACCGGGAACCAGTAGTCTTTTGGAACTGGTTTAGTATCGATTCATTTTTTCCTTCAAAAACTCGGTCGGTTAATTCGATTAGTCAAATCACTAAACCCTCTGATCCAATTAAATTTTGAACCGATTTAGACTTAATTTTTTACTTTGTTTTGGATTTTATATTCAATCAAAATTAATAAGTTTATTTCTTAACTAATTTTATTATAATAATCATGTAGAACTTCTAAGTAGTATATATATATATATATATATATATATATATATATATATATATATATATATATATAATTGTAAGTCTGTAAAAGTGATTCAATCCGAATTAACCTATTCTGGTTGGACCCATTTAACCTAACCTACCGTCCTTACCGCCAATTTTTTTTAAAACATTGGTGCACTCTTTCCCTTAGTTGAAATTCAATTAGAACTGCAAAACACAATTATAAAACATGGAAGGGATGCAAAAGAACAATAGAAGCTAACTAGAGAAATGAGTTCCCCAACCTTGCAGCTACTGCTGCTATCTAGTTTCCCCCATACACTCCAAACTGGCATGTTGTCACTCCACTTAACTCAAGTGCACTGCCAACTCCCCATCATCTGTTCACACTCCTTACCACGACCACTAGAACACAACACACTCAATTTTATAATACAGTCCAATCGCCACTTCACCACAGTGCTTATGCACTTGTCTGGCACTCCTACATCCCACATTCACACACACATCAAATGCACCTATGTATACAAATATACAATTGAGAAAATTCTCTTCATCAATATATGTATCACACACACACACACAATACCAAAGTCAATCTATCAAATACCTTTAGTGCCACACTATACACACAGGTACTAAAACCTGTGTATAACATCTCTCCTCCAACAATTCTCATTGCAGTCACTCCTACGCCCACACACATACCACACACATAAATAAGACACACACACATCAACTATATAAATATATTTATATGATAGAAATGGAGAATCATTGAAGAATATTTTTGTGTGTAAAATTTCTATGTAGAAACTCTGCCAACTATAGAAATTTTGGGTTTGGGTTAGTGTCATGCCGTGTCTGTCACGTGTGTGTGTGTCGTGTGTGTGTCAGTGTCATGTCGTGTCCTGAGAGAGAGAGAGAGAGAGAGAGGGAGAGAGTTAGGGTTTACCTAGAGCAGGAGGAGGAGGGGGACGCCGGAGTAGGCCATTGTGGAGGACGCCGGAGTGTGCAGTTCGCCGGAAAGGGGGGGGAGAAGAGGGGAGTTTTGAAAATTTGGGGAAAAGATTTCGACAGAAGGGGGGAATCGAAACTTATATTAAAATTTTAGCGACGTTTAGCGACGTCAACTTATGACGTCACTAATAAAAATATTTTACGACGTTATAGCCATCGCTAAAAACGTTGCTAAATATCTAAAAGACTAACGTCGCTAAATACGTTGCTAAATATCGCTAAATCATAAAACTCAGCGACGTTTAGCGACCTTAAATAAACTTATAGCGACTATTCTTTTAAAAAACTGAATTACAGTCGCTAAACGTCGCTATATGTCGCCAAACAGCAAATTATAGCGACGATAGACTTTGGAGTCGCTTAAATCTTTAATATTAGCAACATTTTACTTTGACGTCGCTAAAAACGTTGCTGATCCCGCAATTTTTAGTAGTGAGAACATGGCTCTGATACCACTTTGTTGGGAACGAAAGTGCGAAAATCGTTCCCCAAACCAGAGAGTACCTACGAGAGAACGAGCAAAATGCACAAACCAAAAATGCCAAACACAAATTGCAGACACATAAATTTTTGACGTGGAAAACCCTTGCAGGAAAAACTACGGGACGATCGGAGTCCAACCCTGAAAAGCCTCCACTAATGGAATAAGAAATACATCGACTCCTTACAAACTTCTCACTGATCCAAACGGATCACCACAACTCTTTTGGAACAGAAAATTGCTAATAACCACGAAGAAGAAAGACAACGAGAAATACCCGAAACTGATCTCCTTCTTCGAAATGGCCTCCTATCCTTATTTCTTTTCTCCAATGTTGCAATGGCACTCTTGTCTCATTTTCTCTCCTTGTTGCTATGTTTTTATTTTTATTTTAGAGAGAGAGATATTTTAGGGCCAGGAGACGCCTATATATATAGCCTCAAACCCACAACTAGCATTCTTATTATAGATAGGAATATCCAATCCAAATCCAAATTCATTGACATATTCCTATTATATGTAGAAATATTCAATCCAAATCCATTGAGATATTCTTATTATATCTAGAAAAACTCTATCCTACTCCAGGATATTTTCCACATAGGTTGGGAAACCCCACCCACTCCAACATTTTTTTGATATTACATATAATAAAATAGAATGGTTCAAAACTATATAAGGAGCACCTAGTTCTCCTACCCAAGAAGAAAAGCAAACACCAAATTAAAATAGAAATATTTTAGCAAATATTTCCACTACAAATATTGAAACTAGTATATACCCCAACTTATTTTAAAAACTAGCAAAATTTTTCATTATGAGTAAAATAATCAAAATTTTGGTTAAATAGTGGTGGTATATCTTAAAATTTTAAATGTTGTATACAAAATAATGAAAATATTTGTTAGTTTTTATTTATTTAAATAAGTGAAAGTATATGCTAATTTCTATATTTGTAGTAGGAACATTTACAAAAATATTCCATTAAAAATAAGAAATGAGAACCTACAAATCAATACGCTCTTTTATTTACATCGATATTCATTCCTTCCCAAGTAATGTAGCAAACAGTGATAATCTTTTACGCACCATGGTGTTTTAAAAATTGGACCAAATCGATACGTTGGACCGGTCAAACCATGAACCATAGTCTTTTTGGACTGATTTAGTATCGATTTATTTTTTCCTTCAAAAACTCGATCGATTAATTCGATTAGTCAAATCACTAAACCCTCCGATCCAAATGAAATTGAACCGATTTAGTCCTATTTTTTTACTTTTGTTTTAGATTTTATATACAATCAAAGTTAATATATTTGCTTCTTGACTAATTCTACTATAATAATCATGTAGAACTTCTAAGTAGTAATATATATATATATATATATATATATATATATATATATATATATATATATATATAATTGTAAGTCTGTAAAAGTAAAGTGATTCAATCCGAATTAACCTATTCTGGTTGGACCGATTTAACCTAACCTACCGTCCTCACCGGCAATTTTTTTTTAAACATTGGTGCACTCTTTCCCTTAGTTGAAATTCAATTAGAAATGCAAAACACAATTATAAAACATGGAAGGGATGCAAAAGAACAATAGAAGCTAATTAGAGAAATGAGTCCATTTTTGTTCACCTACCAAAATTAGGATGTATATTCATCCTCCAATTAAGTGTTGCCACGTATCAAAATAGGAGTCAAAACCACTTTAACTGTTCACAAAACTACTTCCAAAGTAGTTTTAGGTTGCATAAAAATGTGACATGGTAACATCTGAACATATAACCTAGTTTTTGTGGATGGACAAAAATGAACATACATCATGTCCCATCCACCAAATATTCCAAGCCATGCAGTGTCTTAAGCCATGTGGCCAGTTAGCTTAGGGCTGGGCACGGACCGGACCGGACCGGGCCCAAATTTGACGGACTCGGACCCGTTAATTGGCTTGGCGGGACGGGACCAAATTTTTTTGGAACCGGAACAAACTCGACCCGTTCGAAGCGGGTCCGAACCAGGCCGACCCGTGGGTCCAAACGGATCCGAACAGAAGAAGAG
This sequence comes from Iris macrosiphon, assembly GCA_036927795.1. Taxonomy (NCBI): domain Eukaryota; kingdom Viridiplantae; phylum Streptophyta; class Magnoliopsida; order Asparagales; family Iridaceae; genus Iris; species Iris macrosiphon. The sequence continues at coordinate 179,926,405 of JAYESA010000004.1, forward strand.
TTGGGGTCAATGTAAAAATCAAGGTATTAAATTATCAATCAATAGGAAAATCACATTATCACAGGATTCATGTGAACAAACAGAAAACCAATGTGAAACTAGGAGAAGAACATCCATATTTTTCTTAACATTATATAAATATTTGTAGAAAAGGAAAACTAGGAGAAGAAGGTACCACCGTACCAGACGTCGGCGTCGGGTGAGAAGGGCGAGGGCGAGGAGAGCGAGGGCGGATCTCGGATGGCGTCTTCGCGTGAGCGTGAGAGAGGGTGGTGGTGGTGGTGGTGGTGGTGGTGGTGCGGGGTTGAAAGAACACTAACACATGTAAAGAACTAAGAATACTTTGAAAATATTGAAGTATTGAACGGAAGTCAAGTTGGATGTTTGGCATTTGGCAAGTAACAACTTGTTACTACCAAGTTGCTGTGAGCCTGTGCTTGGCAACTAAAAAATTTGAGCAGGTCTTAGTCAAGACTCGAGCACTGCAGCAACTAGCAAGCCAGCACTGCTTGTTTGGTGAAGCCTAGATTTTTTTTTTTTTTTTTCAATATAAACGGGTCAGAACGGAGGTCCGTTTAGTTTGAAAATAAAATCCATCCGTCCTGTTTATTTTACATGTCCCATCTCGATCCAGCTCGTTTAAATATTTAATTTTACGAACATACTTATTTGAACAATATACGATTCGAATGGAATCGAATCCGTATGCCCACCCTAATTTAGCTTGTCTGAGCACTGAATCCAAGAGATCTAGAAAGAAAAGAATAACTGAGAGAACCATATAAAATACCCACCATCATCTTCTACTTGTTTCTACAAGAACATCTCAACTCTCCCTCTCTTTTTTTTCTTCCTATTCTAGCTCAGTCAGGAAATTAAGAGTACTGCCAATACAATATACTAATTAATCTTTTTTCCTCTGACACTACAAAGTAAACAAATCATAATAATTTAGACAGAGTGGAGAATTAATTATATGTGTGCAGCCTAACTATAGCTCAATACAGTACACAATATTTCATTTTGTATAGCTATCTAAAAAGTCTATATGATCTCTCCTATACATCCTCAAGAAAAATAGATGAAAGTTGTAAACTTCTTCTTCTTGACCTAATGTGCTTGCTCTCTGACAATATATTGATCACTGATCCTGCCTCGGCCGAGCGAGCCAGAGGGAGCTCAGCGCGCGGAGCCGGTTGAAGTACTCGGCGACGGCCAAAAGGCACCGAGCCATCTGCCGCGTGGTGAGAATCTGGTGGAGCCGGTGGAGGGTTTGCTGCCTCAGATTATCTGCCTGTAGTAATTATTAAGCACCCATTCTCACTATTAGACTCATGTTTGATTTCATCATATAAAATGTTAAGAAAATATTATATTGTGTGAATTCGGAGTCCAAATACTCCGCAGATGCCGCATATCTCTACTATTATAAGGAAATTTGAAAACGGTTCAAAATTGAACCGTATAAGCTGTTTGTAAATCCTTACGCAATTAATAATTACAAAAATTCTTCTAACTGCTCGCGTATATGTTTTTCTCACGTAGAAACTATTGGTGTTTTTGCCTTTGAACTAGTAAAGATAGTCATATATTGGCTACACCACCAAGTGGGTATCTCAATATAATACTTTGTATGAGTTTGAGGTGTGCACATGGGGTATGGTGGGGTACATGGGTACCATGTGGGAATATTTTTCTAGAAGAAAAAATGATTAACTCCTCATGAAAGTATTTATGACTTTTGTCATGCTCTTGGAATTATTTCCATAGGAGCTAAGTCCTAGCGACTCAGACACGGGCTCAATGGCGCAAAGTGGCGCTTTGTTGGCGCACTTTGCACTTAGCGCGCTCGTTTTATGCTCGGGTTGCATTCGCGTGTTGCATGAGCGGGAGCTGCATTGGGCTGCGATTGTGGGATTCAATTTTGTATATTGACTTTTTAGTCCCACATCGAAAAGAAGAGGAGGTGAGTTTCCATCATTCCCTATATAAAGAGCCCTCTAGCCTCATTTTGAGACAGACAAAAAAGTTAAGAAAGAGGAGTACAAAGGAGTCCGTTCGAGTCACACAAAGGGTTGAGACTGAACTTCAAATGGGGGCAACAAATCAAGAGACTCATAAGTGATCTAGGCGGAGAGCATAGGTCTATTAAATTTGCATTATTCTGCAAAGAAAATAGAATTGTCAATGAGATAACTGCTCCGTATTCTTCTCAATCAAATATAATAGCTGAAAGCAAGAACATGACGTTGACAGAGATGATTGTTTGATAATAAACGGAAGAAATAAAACTAGGTTTATATGAAACCCTTTCTTAGGTTTACAAACAAGAAGTACAATTAATCCTATACGAGGATGTCAAGTACAAATTTTAATCTGGATAAATATTGCTATAGGAGTCTGATCTGCGGTCGATCACTTTGTCCCTTGGACCACACGATGATGAAGAAGTGCTGTAGAAGACGGAGAAGCTTCAAAGATTGCAGGAGGGAGTGGATGCTCGATGCCAAAATCGTCGATCACTGCTCTCTGTCTATGCTCTGGATTCTTCTCTCTCTCAGAAATCAATTTCCGACTTTCGACCTTAATTCTTCAACTCTGGAATTTGCGACCTTTTTTCGACCTTCGACCTCTGTCAATAGAGGTATCTATTTATAGGGTTTTAGTGATAGTAACCGTCCAGTCGGCGTAGAAGCCGGATAGTGGAGAGTATGGCACTTTTTACGCTGCGGTTATAATAACTGCCACCCACGTATAAATGATCTTCTGAATCTGCGTGTGACGCGTGTCCCATCATGAGATAATGCGTATAACTGCTGCGAAGATCACGACATGCGAGCCACGTAGGTAACTGCCCCTTGCGTAGAAAAGGTTGGCGTAGAATCCAATAACTGTCACCATGGCGTAGAACCCAAATAGTTGTCAGGTTGGCGTAGAAGCCAAGTGGTTGTCGAGTCGGCATAGAAGCCAAATAGGCGTAGGAGCCTTGTAGGCTTAGAAGCCTGATATTGCGTGGATAGGTGGCTAGCGTAAAAGATAGCTGATCCTCCTTCCTTGACTTAGGTCTTGAGCGTATTCTGGACCAAATAGCCTTATCACGCACAAATACAAATATAGCCCAAGTTGGCGTATTTCAAAGAGATAGCGTACAGCGTGCTCCTTATGGCTCAAAATAGCCCGAAGGCATATTTCAAGGAGATAGCGTACAGCGTGCTCCTATAGCTAAAAATAGCCTGATGGCGTAATATGCAGAGGTGATGATGTAGACGTATTAGCCGTAATTATGGCTCGCCCAGTCTTTGAAAATAGAACCAAATCTTGTGCATTAAATGTGTCACGCCCCGATCTCCCGCAGGCAATCGGCCATTCCCGCTAGGCGGGAATCACCCTCACCAGCGCTCCCGCGGAACGATCGCTTAACCCATCCGGGCGTGATGCCGCACGAGCGTGATCCACGCCCGTGCAAGGCCATGGTTCATTGGCTGGCGGCAAGAGTTCTAAGCCACAGAGTCGCACAGATTGTCCGAGTGCAGCGGAGTTTAGGAACGCATAGCGATCGGTAACAGGTTCACTGAGTCGACAATATAGCGGAAGCATCGAAACAAGTAAAGTAATCTCTTTATTGATATGAAACATGTATTACAGGCGGCGTATAGCCGAGATTACAAGTCGCTCAAGCCTCTCTCTCTCTGAAACAGTAAAAGCGTGCCAAGCGGCTACAACTGTGGAATGAATGTACAGGCGATGGTCAGACGATGTTCACAACTTATGTCTTGTGTATGTGCTTCAGTCCCGGACGCACCGTTGCTTCGGAGTGTTGTCCACGCCTTAGCACGCACGTTGGAGGCGTCCGCACCGCACGAGGTTCTCCCGCACCCTGCATATCAAACTGGTGGATTATCAGTACATTGAATGCACTGGTGGGGAAGCTACTCGCCCGCTCGACAAATCCAAACACGTAATACAGGTTCCGTGCACAACTATTAAGTTATCTTTCTAGTTGCCTTAGGATCAGTTTCATGCAAACATTGAATAGCTTAACGTGTCGGACAGTGCGCCGTGCGATGTTTGAGGAAACACGGCGAGACTTACCAACTTACCATTTCTCCTTCACTGTCCAAGGCAAACATGATTAATTCAAGCACGGTAAGTATAAATATTCAGGAAGCATAGCATATGCAAACAGGAGGGTCGTTTTAACATGATCGTTCAGGTGTTAAGTCGATGCGATGCAGTGACTCGCACGCGGATAGCCGCTAAGCGAGGATGACTTATCTATATGAACAGGAGTCGCTGGCATAGCCATAAAGGACAATAGTCACTGGCGGTAATGGTATGCAGCAATAGTACAAGGGGCGCTACATGCCATTCCGTCCAGCACAATGGACTATACAATACGGTTCAGTCACTGGAGAGAATGGTATGCAACGAAAGAACAAGGAGCGCTGCATGCCATCTCGTCCAGCACAATGGACTGTACAATACGGTTCAGTCACTGGAGAGAATGGTATGCAATGAATGAACAAGGAGTGCTGCATGCCATCTCGTCCAGCACAATGGACTGTACTATAACGTGAGTTCCATCCGGATCGGAGCGGCCCCAGTGCCCCGGAGACCGTCCGTGGAACTATATCTCGTTTCCGAGTTGTCCGCGACATGCACTTTCTTTTGGGTCAATCAATTATCACGAGATACACGAGAACAAGAGTGCACTAGAACAAGAGAACACGAGTGCACACAAGAACACGAGTACAAGAGATACTTGAATCTGTACAGTGAATAACTTGCTTGATGCATTCCCCTGGTTCGGGGCTGCCAGGTAACCTAACGGTCCAGGATACTTGCAGGGTCAAACATGCACGGAACGGCTACTTAGTAGTCTCCCGGAGTTGGATGAAAATAAGGCAATATTCAAGCAGACAAGCATGCGTTTCTAAGGAACATAAGCAGGCACGTTGCTCGGACCCGAAGGTAAGCCGAGAGTTGAAACCGTTCAGGGACTTAGCATGCGAGGGTCTGAATATAAGCATATTTTAATTTCCATGTTCTAGCATAGCAATACAAGTTGGGATTATTCCCTTAGCTAGGTGAGTTGGATTTATTAGCATGCAGGGGGTGAATCACCTAGCGACTAGCATAAATATTCCAGATTTTATGTGTGCTGGCTAAGCAAAGACAAGTTCACCGTAGCCACCCACCTTAGCGATGATTCGCCTCGGTAGAGCGATACGTCTGAGCGAGCCTCTGAAAGTCCAAGCCGGATTCATGTAGGGGCAAGTCTGGATATCCTTTGCTTCTTGATTGAGGCAAAGCGGGTCGGGACAGTTGCACGATTGCCGTTTGAGACGGCAGTCCGCTTGAGCGGAACAGGGTGTTACATCCTACCCAACTTAGAAAAGTCTCGTCCTCGAGACTTACTAAGGACAAGCAGAAATCTAGGGTTGAGACAATCCTAGACAAGTCGTTTGTACTTGTTCATTTGGATCTTCACTTGCACAAGCTTCGAAATCAGCATATCGCTTAGACTGGATCGTGCGCACTTTCGAAGTGCACTTCTAGCGTGAACACGTCAACCAGCTCAGTGATAGCGAAGTCTTAGCACTCGAGTTTCACCTTTTCTTAAGTCTTGGATGGTGCACTAGTTCAAGGCGTCCCTCGAATAGATGCATTCAACCAAACTTAGGGTTAGTGAAAATCGGACAAGCTACTAGCGATACTCTCAAGGGTTCGCACAGGTTGGCACAAAGGCCACTCGCAGCATACAACTAGACAAACAAGCATATCATTCAAAATGCATTTTGAAAGTATTTAGACTTATTGTTGGAACATCCCATCGAGGCATTGAGAGAGAGCGTGCACATAATCCACGAACGAGCTTTCGAAACAGAGATATCGAATTGAAGTCCAAAGGCGTAGAAGCCAGGCTCTGATACCAACCTGTCATGCCCCGATCTCCCGCAGGCAATCGGCCATTCCCGCTAGGCGGGAATCACCCTCGCCAGCGCTCCCGCGGAACGATCGCTTAACCCATCCGGGCGTGATGCCGCACGAGCGTGATCCACGCCCGTGCAAGGCCATGGTTCATTGGCTGGCGGCAAGAGTTCTAAGCCACAGAGTCGTACAGATTGTCCGAGTGCAGCGGAGTTTAGGAACGCATAGCGATCGGTAACAGGTTCACTGAGTCGACAATATAGCGGAAGCATCGAAACAAGTAAAGTAATCTCTTTATTGATATGAAACATGTATTACAGGCGGCGTATAGCCGAGATTACAAGTCGCTCAAGCCTCTCTCTCTGAAATAGTAAAAGCGTGCCAAGCGGCTACAACTGTGGAATGAATGTACAGGCGATGGTCAGGCGATGTTCACAACTTATGTCTTGTATATGTGCTTCAGTCCCGGACGCACCGTTGCTTCGGAGTGTTGTCCACGCCTTAGCACGCACGTTGGAGGCGTCCGCACCGCACGAGGTTCTCCCGCACCCTGCATATCAAACTGGTGGATTATCAGTACATTGAATGCACTGGTGGGGAAGCTACTAGCCCGCTCGACAAATCCAAACACGTAATAAGGTTCCGTGCACAACTATTAAGTTGTCTTTCTAGTTGCCTTAGGATCAGTTTCATGCAAACATTGAATAGCTTAACGTGTCGGGCAGTGCGCCGTGCGATGTTTGAGGAAACACGGCGAGACTTACCAACTTACCATTTCTCCTTCCCTGTCCAAGGCAAACATGATTAATTCAAGCACGGTAAGTATAAACATTCAGGAAGCATAGCATATGCAAACAGGAGGGTCGTTTTAACATGATCGTTCAGGTGTTCAGTCGATGCGATGCAGTGACTCGCACGCGGATAGCCGCTAAGCGAGGATGACTTATCTATATGAACAGGAGTCGCTGGCATAGCCATAAAGGACAATAGTCACTGGCGGTAATGGTATGCAGCAATAGTACAAGGGGCGCTACATGCCATTCCGTCCAGCACAATGGACTATACAATACGGTTCAGTCACTGGAGAGAATGGTATGCAACGAAAGAACAAGGAGCGCTGCATGCCATCTCGTCCAGCACAATGGACTGTACAATACGGTTCAGTCACTGGAAATAATGGTATGCAACGAATGAACAAGGAGCGCTGCATGCCATCTCGTCCAGCACAATGGACTGTACTATAACGTGAGTTCCATCCGGATCGGAGCGGCCCCAGTGCCCCGGAGATCGTCCGTGGAACTATACCTCGTTTTCGAGTTGTCCGCGACATGCACTTTCTTTTGGGTCAATCAATTATCACGAGATACACGAGAACAAGAGTGCACTAGAACAAGAGAACACGAGTGCACACAAGAACACGAGTACAAGAGATACTTGAATCTGTACAGTGAATAACTTGCTTGATGCATTCCCCTGGTTCGGGGCTTCCAGATGACCTAACGGTCCAGGATACTTGCAGGGTCAAACATGCACGGAACGGCTACTTAGTAGTCTCCCGGAGTTGGATGAAAACAAGGCAACATTCAAGCAGACAAGCATGCGTTTCTAAGGAACATAAGCAGGCACGTTGCTCGGACCCGAAGGTAAGCCGAGAGTTGAAACCGTTCAGGGACTTAGCATGCGAGGGTCTGAATATAAGCATATTTCAATTTCCATGTTCTAGCATAGCAATACAAGTTAGGATTATTCCCTTAGCTAGGTGAGTTGGATTTATTAGCATGCAGGGGGTGAATCACCTAGCGACTAGCATAAATATTCCAGATTTTATGTGTGCTGGCTAAGCAAAGACAAGTTCACCGTAGCCACCCACCTTAGCGATGATTCGCCTCGGTAGAGCGATACGTCTGGGCGAGCCTCTGAAAGTCCAAGCCGGATTCATGTAGGGGCAAGTCTGGATATCCTTTGCTTCTTGATTGAGGCAAAGCGGGTCGGGACAGTTGCACGATTGCCGTTTGAGACGGCAGTCCGCTTGAGCGGAACAGGGTGTTACAAAAAGCAGAGATATGCCCCCATTCTGAGCATTAAATGCAGAGACGTGCCTCGAGCTCTGTACGAAGAGCAGCTTTTGATGTGGCAGTTCGTTTTGTCTTCTGCTGAGCGTAAAAGCTCACATATGCCTGTGTAAAACTAGGCAACGTATTCCCTTGTATGCGTAAAAGCGCTTTATATCAGGGAAATGTCACTAAACGACGGTTTGGGTCTGTGTGCCGCACCATCATTACAGCCGTCGTCTGGATAACTGTGCAGTATTCGTTGTCAGGAGTCAGGTTCACTGCATGATCTGACAGATTCATTCGAGGAATACGAAGCGTTCCCCGTACAACTTTCCACCGCATTAAAAGCGAGTAGGTTTTACGCCAAAGTGGCGATATAACAACCCTTTTACGCTGAAGCAGCCTGGAAATACTGTATTTACGCGGATTGTCCTGGAGCTTATATTTTACGCTGTACGAGCGATAAAGCTCTGTTTGTACGCCGATGGCTCTGAAGTCACGTCTTACGCCACACAGCACTGAAATACTGCGTATAACTCTGCAGCGTATTTTTCATGCTTCTACAATGATGAACTCAATACTGTTGACTACGGGTCTTCCAAACTACTTTTGTGGAGAAGCTGTGCTGACGGCTACGTTCATTCTGAACAGAGTGCCATACACAACTTCCAATGTCACTCCTCAGAAACTCTGGTTCAGAGTCAGACCCAACTTGAACATCATTCGAGTATGGGAGTGTCTGAAAGCAAGAACATAATGTTGACAGAGATGATAAACTCAATACTGTTGACTACAGCTCTCCCAACCCACTTCTGGGGAGAAGCTGTGCTGACGGCTACGTTCATTCTGAATAGAGTGCAATATGCAACTTCCGATGTCACTCCTCAGGAACTCTGGTTCAGAGTCAGACCCAACTTGAACGTCATTCGAGTGTGGGGGTGTCTGACATCTGTGAAGTTTCTAGAATTAAAGATTTAGAAGTTGGAATCGAGGACTACGAAGACAATCTTTCAGGGTGATGCTGAGAAGAGTAATGCTCGAAGATTTTTTTGATATCGAATTAAATCATATCATTGAATCTCGTGATGCAAAACTCCACGAAGATAAATTTGCAAGGCACAAAATATTGTTATAGCGGATATTTCGAAAAATAGTGTGGGTGCACAGGAGGCTGAAGCTTCCAACGAAGATGTAGTCCAAGAAGAAGTTGTCATCCCAACGACAACGATCGAACCAGAACTCACAGAGCTGGTATCTAAGCGAGTGAGAAGAGTGAAGGACTTCAAAGAAAATTTTGTCACCTATCATGTTGAAGCAGATCCTCTTACCTATGATGAGGCGATAAAGACCAGAGATGTTGTCTTCTGGAGGGAGGCTATAAATAATGAATATGACTCAATAACCTCCAACCATACTTGGGTGTTGGTCAATCTGCCTGAAGGAGCTAAACCAATCAGATGCTTATCAAATCTTCAAGTCGATGAAGATAAAAGCAGACAGAACAGTTGAGTTCAAGACAAGGCTATCTGCCAAGGGGTTTTCTCAGACAATCAGACAATAGGGAATTGAGTTCTTTGGCACCTCTATGAGGGCGTCATAGATCAGGATGATGATTGTCGTAGCTGATTATTTATCAGATGATGGAAAGACAACAAGTCTTGGATAAAGACAGACATGGGAGATTCGCGGACAACAGTCAGAACTATTGTCATTCAGGTTTGAAGACAGTCTACGAGTTGGTGATATCTCGATACGGCCTAAAGCAATTTCCAGGATGTGGCAGCAAGAGTTTGACAACTTATCTAGTCAAAGTATTCGCAGGATCAACGAGACGGACAAGTGTGTGTATACGAAGTTCGCTGATAATGGAGGAGTCATCGTTTGTATCTATGTGGATGACTTGCTAGTCCCAGTTGTGGACACAAAAGTGTCACTAACAAAGATGTCATTTTTGTCCAAACTCAGGATATGGGATTACAGATGTCATCCTGAAGATATAAGATAATCTGGATGCTATGTGGGCTTGCTTAGTCACAAGCTCTTAGCATAAAATATTGATCACAAACTTTGGGTATCAGGGACGATACTCCTCAGGTGTGGCATGAATATGAAGCCAAATCTAAGAAAAATCATCAGACAGTTGGTGTACTCGAGCATCATCGGGTGAATAATTCAAGATGTGTGTACCATCAGGCCTGACATAGCTTTTGTTGTAGGGATGCTGATTCATTTTACAAGCAGTATATGTGTTGAACACTGAAAGCTGTGAAGAGAGTCGTCAGAATTCTCAGGAGAATTCAGTAGTATATCCTGTGCTACAGTAGTTATCCAGATATGAAGGCAGCCTTCGATGATGTCAGTTGGTGCTCAGGAAAGAAGAGTGAAAGATCCACAGGAGGATGTAACTTCTCCAGGGGCGGTGTTGCTATATCGTGGAAGTCAAAGCAGCAGTCTTTACTCTCAGAGTTCTTTACACTATCAAGCTGCAGCATATAAAGCAGAATATCTCTAGACGCTCTCAGATGATCTTCTTATGGTTGGTACACAGATTCGGGTGATACCGACATACTGTGAAGACCAAAAAGCTGCAACAGTGGCATATGTTCATCTCTTTAACGGTTTGAAGAGAACTGTGTGGATAGAATACATAACACTGAATGAGTGCAGATTGTGTGGATCATTACAGTGCTTCAATGATCGGAGTCAGGTAAATCTGGCGAATCCGTTCATGATAGGCCTCAAGGGCTAGTATAGGACACTAAATGAGCGCAGCTAGCGTAGATCATTACAGTGTTTGATGATCGGAGCTAGGAGAGTCTGGCAGATCCGTTCATGTAAGGCCTCCAGCTCCAGCTGATCCCAAGAACTATAAATGAGGGTAGTACTCCATGTTACAGTGGCGTGACAGCACACGAGGGAGTGAACCTTGGCTTTGGGTTATGTCACAGCGGCTTAACATTGCATATAGTCATGGACACAACATATATGGGCTTGGAGGACCTCTGATATTGTGTCTTTGCAATCCTACAATTTAGTTTTATGTTATTAGTTCAAAGAAAAATCTACTAGGAATTTAGCTATTGGTTCAAGGGAGGACCATTGACTGAGAGAATATCAGGAACAGTGGATTATCCTTTGAGACATTGAGGGGTTACGAACCCAGAACCATTGTTGTCTACTAATTGTTCTTTTGTGTAGAATAAGTCCTGTGGGAGGATGACTTAGATGCCTTAATGAGTTATCAGGCATTTTGAATGTCTGGTGTGCTTAGCAGGAAGCAAGGTAGTACAGCACTACAAAGGAGCTTAAGGTCTCTATGCTACAGTGGGTGACACCACCAAGAGTGTAGACATGTCACAGCGGCAATGCCTCGGCTTCGCTAGCCATGTCACAGCGGGGTAGCACCGCACATAGGCAGGTAGCCTAATGCTATAGAATGAAGAGTGTAGGCAGTACTACAAAGAGGTCGGTGTCCTCATGTTACAGTAGTATGACACCACAGAGGTAAAAGATATAAATTCTCGGCTACGCGAACCATGTCACAGCAGCGTAACACCGCAAGGAAGCGCAAGACTTCATGCAGGGTAGTTTGGCACTACAAAGAGGCTGGGACCTCATGCTACAGTGGCATGACACCACGATGAGGTTTAGCCTCGGTTCTGGGCCATGTCATAGCGGATTAGCACCTAAAGGAAGCTCGAGGCTTCATGCCAATGACTCTTTAAAAGAACTCACTTAGAGTGTATGGAAAGAAATATATGTCGTCTCTTGAGGGAAAACTTGTAGACGCCCAAAATATATTCACCAAAACCAGACGTGCATAGGGCCTTTAATGTACAACCGGAAGCACAACTGATGTCATTGTGTGAGTAGGAAGAATTACAGCTATGATGCCAAATTCAAGGCTTAGTCCATTCTTGTATCATACTGTTGTTCGACCCATGTGGGAAGATTCAAGTCGAAGCGACATCTATCCTAATGCATGATGGAAAATCACTGTGGAGAACGCTCAACCCATATATATTGAGATATATAGGGGATTGTTGGTATTTTTGACTTTGGACTAGTAAAGATAGTCCCACATTGGCTACACCACCATGTGGGCATCTCAATATAATACTTTGTATGAGTTGAGGTGTGCACATGGGGAGTGGTGGGGCATATCGGTACCATGTGAGGGTATTTTCCTAGAAAAAAAAAATGATTAACTTCTCATGAAAGCATTTATGTTTTTTTCATGCTTTTGGAATTATTTTCATAGGAGCTAAGCCCCAAAGGGACTTAGCGACTCGGATTCGGATTCGGACTTGGGCTCAAGGGCGCAAAGTGGCACTTTGTTGGCACACTGCACTTAGCACGTCAGCATTGTAGCAAGGCGCTTGTGCACTCTGGTTGCGCTCATGTTTCGTTTTATGCTCGGGTTGCATGCGCGTGTTGCATGCGAGTGTTGCATGAGCGGGCGTTGAACGGGCGCTGGACGAGCACTGAGCTGGTGTTGAACGGGCGCTGAGCAGGCTATGCATTGGGCTGCGATTGTGGGATATCAATTTTGTATATTGGCTTTTTAGTCCCACATCAGAAAGAAGAGGAGGATATGATTCCATCCTTCCCTATATAAAGAGCCCTCTAGCCTCCTTTTGAGACAGACCCAAAAGTTGAGAAAGAGGAGTCCAAAGGAGTCCGTTCGAGTCACACAAAGAGGTGACTACGAGTGTTCCAGAAGTTCTATTGTGAACTTGATGTCTCCTGGGAGCAGATCATCGATAGAGGACGAATCTTGCTTTGAGCAACGGTGGTCTTTACCGCCCCAGCAAGAATAATTTTTTATTTTGTCTTCTTCTCCTTTTTCTTCTTGGTTTATTCTGTCTGATTGCAACTACATTTTGCAAGGAAGAACGAAGGTAGTTTTCATTTTATTGTAACTCTGTTCTGTCCGTCTGCAACTGCGATTGCAAGGAAGAACAAGAAGTTTGGTTAATTCAGATTCTTTTGTATTCTTGAGAGCAAGTTGTAATCAGAATCCTTATATAATTCTTTGTGGAGATCGAGAATAGTTAGAGTGGAAACTTTTGTGTGAACCTCTGATCTCGACCACGCGTTCTTCCATCTTTGGTTAAGCCTCGGGACTAACAGAAATATCTTAAAATGATTATAATTACCTGAACATATATCAAAATTCATATATATATATATATATATAACAAATACAAATACAAATAAAAATAAAAATATATTCAATATTCAAATTATATTTGAACTAAAAATTTTATATCTAAACATATATCCAAAATTCTACAAACATATATATAAAAAAATTTAATTAAATATATTCAAATTATATTTAAACTATTTTAATATAATTTAATGTTTATCTAATTTTTCAATAATATTCACAAATATTTAAACTATTTTTTAACAATATTATAAAAATATATTTTACGTGCAACACGTGAATTTACTAGTCCCATGATAACCAACGTGGTCGTGTGGTTTTAGATCAAGTCATAGTGTTATGAAACAGTTGTTGAAAATTTTGGTTATATATATATAAAATCCTTGTTGTATATAATTGTCAAGCATATATTGACTTTAAAGTAAATATGAAGATTTAAAGGTGTTGTGAATAGTGAGGTCTAGGAGCATATGAGCTTTATAGAAGAATAAATATGACCATCAACTAATTAAAGCATTGCTGGAGTATATAGATGACAGTGAAAGGAGGATATGTAGGAACATCACATCTTCACCATTTGCCATCGAATTATATATATATATATATATATATATATATATATATATATATATAATTGTGCTACCAGAACCATGCTCAATATTATATATGCTTTCATTGTTCATAAATCAACTACTACTGCTTTAGCTAGTATATATAGTTCAACTATACAATCAGCAATTTTAAAACATAATTGTTGTGCTATTATATCATTCATTAGTCTAATTGTAATGCCTAAATAATGCAATTGCAAAGAATCAATAGTTAAAAAGTACACTAATGAACCATAACCCTAAATGATTAAACTAGAGGCAATATTTTTAGGGAACAAGTAGAACCACTATATATCATTTCCATATAATATTTCATTATTATAAGAGTTGACCAAAGATTAGGTATCATGTATTGGTTCAACAATCTTGATCATATATAAACTAATTGCAATATATTTGTAGTTTGAGTCATGAGATCTAAAATTTAGAAAAATCAATAACAAAAAAAGGGCAATATGGAGGCATGGAGCCGAAGAGAGTTGATAATGCATGGAAGAAACCTAGCTATTGAAGCTCACTTACCAAGATCATATATAATAGGTCATTCATCTGTTCTAAAACTTACTGATAATCTTAATTTCCTGATAATTCAATTTAAAATTGTGCTGGTTATAAAATCTTTTAACGTATTAAAAAATTATATTGTATTGCTAATCTTTTACTTCTTCATATATGTCATCACTTAACTTGAAGGGGACTAGAGCGCATTAGCTAGTTAAGAAGAACGGGACAATTATTAAGCATTACCATCAATTTTTTAGAGCAAAAACACCAATGAGATGCATCATTCTTGGAAAATTTCAGAGTAACAATTGTTATATATATATATATATATATATATATATATATATATATATATATATATGTGTGTGTGTGTGTGTGTGTGTGTGTGTGTGTGGTGGTAAACCTGTGCTTAAGTCTTAAAGATTATCTTAGCAATAAAAAATTTATAGAGAATGAACCGCATAATTTTCATTTTTCTATAGAATAATGCTATATATTAATTCGTCCAAAGTGTTCTCCAAACTATTTTTTTTATGTCTCAGAAAATGTGGTGGTTAATGGGGCAGCTGACTATAACAAATTTTAAAATTAACATTAACATTAATATTAAATTAACATTAAAAAATTTGGATGATTAATTTTTTGGGTTAAAATTTATCATATCTGCTGTCATATTATATGTCATATAATGCTATTTATAACATGCCACGTTAGCTGACAGAAAAGAAGAAATGGTTTGGAGGAACATTTGGGGGGGGGGGGGTGGATTAATAAAATTATTACTCTTTTATATATAGTTGAATCATATCCATTTTTCAGTTAATTTAGTGCATGATCTTACTATCAACTTGCCTCATTCTTTTTGAAGAAACAAGTGATCCATTCTGAGTTTGAGTTATTTTTCCCCTTCTCTGACAAGGACATTTATGCATGCAATTTTGAAACAATAGACTGTTTGGAATTCTACTTCCAAATAGAGTTATCGAAAGTTTAATATTATAAACTTCGAAACTTTTATGATGCATAATATCTATTGACTTTGAAAAAAAAAAACTGAATTAATAATAGAATCTATCTTATTTACTAAAACTAATTTCAATAATTTGTATTTACAGATGTTTTCTAAATAAAAGTGAAAGCAGTTTTTTAAAATTTACCAAAAGCTAGTGGTTGAATTGATTGCTTCCCAAGAGAAAATAAATGAAAATCATCACTGTTGTTTCATATTTGTGTAGTTTTTTTTTTTTTCATTGAAGGAATTGGAATTTTAGGAATCTTGATTCCAAGAACCATCCTAGATCAGTTGTTTTGGATGAGTGAAACCAGAGTACTTACTATTTATCTGAGAATTCCAATTTTGAACTAATTAATTCTCTCAGTGTGAAAATCAATTCCAGAAATTTTTTCCAATCATTTAGACTGTTTAATTTCTAATGTTTTACTAGAAAAAGTGAGAATATCAATTGTTCTTATACAATTGAAATGACTAATATTCCAAGAATATCAATTCTATTGTAAGCAATATCATATTGAAAATCAATGAATCTTAGCATTCCAAATTCTAATTACATGAAAATTATAACTAATTGGTTAACTATTTGATATTATCTAACTACATGCACATGTATGTATATAAAAAAATTTAATTAAAATTTAAACATATCTTAACAAATTATAATTAATATATAAACATATATGTAACAAATTATAATTAAAATATAAACATATCTATACCAAACCCTAATTTAAACTATTTTTTTAACGATATCAGACTTTTTTTTTATGTATAACGCACATGCACGTAACTAGTAGATGTAGAACTTGTCTAAGTCAGTGAGCAAGCAACTATACTCTACTCTATTGAGTTATGAAAATGTGGGCACATTAGGAATATGGCAGAGAATTAGTACTTAGCCGAACCAAAATATTCAGAACTGGAATAATCAAAATACAAAACAAAATCCGAATCGAAATGAGTCATAACTGGTTGAACCAAACCAATATATCAAAAACGTGACCGAATTTCCAACCGAATATCTTCCAAACCTAGCTAACCAAATCCCTTATTCGGATAACGCTCAGCCATAGTTAGCAAAGTACGCACTTTACCCGCTTAATTATCAAATTCTAAACCAGGTAGTCTATTTATGCTAGAGGTAAAGGGAATGACACATAAAATTTAGAGTAATGCTATTAATTCCTTCAAAAAATTTCTCCAAATTATTATTTCTTATCTGACAGTTGACATGACATGTTAAATAATATTATTTGACATCTAACATAACAAATTTTAACTCAAAAAATTTAAACACCAATTTTATTTAATGTTAATATTAATATTAATTTTAATTTTGATTTTTATTTATAAATGTACAATACCAGCTGTCACATTAACTGTCACGTTGGTTGACACACAAAGAAGCACGATTTAGAGAGGCACTTTGGAGGAATAAAAAGTATTATTCTAAAATTTAACCCGTAGGAAAGATATGCTATTTCTAGCTGGTCACCTTTTCTTAACCTTTCATTTCCAGTCATATATAGAGAGAGATGCAAATAATGGCAAGCTAGAAATTGCTCTTACATGTCGAACGAAACCTTCAAGAGTGGAGAGCTTGTTCATGGCGACGGCCATCTGTCCCATGTAACTAGCCATGTCGGATGGGGAGCTCAAAGCGTCGGATGCAACCGTGTCCGAAAGAGTCTGGTACAATGCTTCCAGCCCTTGGCTGAGGGCTTCCTCCGTCTCCTGTGTCGAGTGCTGCAACTCACATATGCCCAGTATTTGCTGCTCTGTTAATGGCTCTATGTGGCTCGAAAGAACCTAAATATCCCATATTTCACCAAACATAAAAAAAGAAGAAGAAGAAGAAGAAGACACTATGTGTTACTTAAACAACACCATGGTATAGTGTCAAAAACATGGAATCAAAATTGAATAAATATTAAATAGATATGGATAAATACGATCATGAATGTTTTTTCTGTGCAAACATATGTACACATCAAAAAAATCCTTTATATTTCAAACTTTACATAATTAAGCTTGTAAAAGATGATGCTTAACCAATAAATTATGCTCCTTCTTATCATAAAATTGTTAGTCCCGAAGTCAGTTCAAAGAAGAAGAGGTAGCCACAAAGTAGAGACTAACACAAGAGTTCGTCTCTACAAACTCCAGAAGAGAAGGTGGTGCACTGAGATTCAAACAAGAGTTCCTCTACAGTGACACACAATCCCACAGAAGCACTAAACAAGCAACATGTTACAAACTGACTACCCAAAGAAAAGACAAATACAACAAGAATCAGAAAACCGTTCTTCTCTTTACGTTCACAAATGCTACACCAAGAAAAACAGGAACAAAAACAGAAATACAAAGAAGGGAACTCCTGCTGGGGTTACCACCAGAGCTCAAGGTAAGATTCGCATTATACAACGATCTGCCCCCAGAATCCAGCAAGTTCGCACGAGAACTTCTGGAACGCTCTTGGTCACCTTCGGATCACTCGAAAGATTCCATTGGAAGGATGTTAACTGCTGCCGCAGGTCCTGCTGGTGCTCTAGGTCTCTCTCTCTCTCTCTCTTTTCAACCATCTAAATGAAAGAGGAGAGCCTATATTTAAAAAAGATTTCAGCTTCCATGCGGCATGGGAAAAAAATCAGGCCGCATGCGCCGCTGTACTGCACAGAGCAGACAACGCTGTCAGGCACCAAAAGCTGCAGCCACGTAGCACAAAAAGCCACGAGCCGCCTGTGCGCTGTACTACACAGAACAGACAATGTCGCACCGAGCCGCCAACAACAGTCCATGTCCCCTCCACACTTGACTCGCTCAAGCTAACTTGCTGGCCGTATAGCGCATGACCGCATAACTCCATGTTGCAAGGCCCCTGGCCGCATGGGCTCCGAGCAGCATACGCACTGGGCCGCATACGCACCTGGCCGTATGCTCGCCTGACGGCATGGTCCCTAGCCGCATGGACACCGGGCCGCATGTGCACCTGGCCGCATGGGCATCAGACCGCATGCGCACCTGATCGCATGGGCACCTGACCGCATGGCCCCTGGACGCATGGGCACCTGACCGCATGCGCACCTGGCCGCATGGGCACCTGACCGCATGGCCCCTGAACGGATGGGCACCTATCCGCATGGGCACCTGACAGCATGGGCCCTGGTCGTATGTGCTCTAGGCCGCATGGCCCCATGAAGCATGCGTTCGAGCAAGAAACCGTGCATATAACTCGCGCATAAAAGGAGCGCACGAGAAACATGCGACGATGCTGACGTGCTAAGTGAAAAGTGCGCCAACAAAGTGCCACTTTGCGTCCTTGAGCTCGAGTCCGAGTCGCTAAGCCCCTTTGGGGCTTAGCTCTTAAGGAAAACTTTCCAAAGGTGGTGACAAAATAAAGATTGTCATAATGGGCTACACACTTAATCCCTCTAGGAAAGTCAACCCACATGGGCTAACACCCCATGTGCATATACCAATACTAAGCAAAGCTATATATTGAGATATACACATTGGTGGTTTTCCAATGTGGGACTAAAATTTTCAAAGCAAAGTAAAAAATACAAACAATCCCCTACACATATCACAATATATGGTCGAGTGTTCCTCACAGTGACTACCCATCATGCATTTGGATAGATGTCGTCCACGACTTGAATCTTTCCGCATGGGTCAAACAACAGTACGATACAAGAATGGACTATGCCTTGAATTCTGAACCATAACTGTTGTTCTTCCCACTCGCACAATGACATCAGTTGTGCCTCCGATCGTATCATTAAAGGCCATGTGCTGACCTAGTTTTGGTGTATGTATCTTGGGTGTCTACAAGTTTACCCTCACGAGACGGCCTATATCTCTGTCCATACACTTAGGTGAGTTTTTTTATTAAGAGAGTTTAATATTTCCGCATGAAGCATTGCGCTTTCGTGCAGTGCTACGCCGCTGTGACATGGCTCATAGCCGAGGTTAACAACCTCATGTGGTGTCACCCACAGTAGCATGAGGTCACTAGCCTCTTAGTAGTACTGTACTACATCCTAGCATGAAGCCTTGCGTTTCCGTACGGTGCTACACCGCTGTGACATGGCTGCAACCTAGGTTAACTGTCTCATGTGGTGTCACCTACTATAGCATGAGGTCACCGGCCTCTTAGTAGTGTTATGATATAACTCTCTATCTTTTCAGCATTAGGCTACCTGTCTATTTGCAGTACAACTACTGCTGTGACATGGCTCACAGCCGAGGTTTTACATATTTTACCTCATCGTGGTGTCACACCACTGTAGCATGGGATACAAGTCCCTTGTAGTGCTGAACTACACGTGCTTCCTGCAGCGCATACCGGACATTCACTCTGCCTGATAACTCATTAAGGCGTCAAAGCCAACCTTACACAGGAATTGTTCTATAGAACAAAATAGTAGACTACAGTGGTTTCAGGTACGTATCCCACATTGTTCGTAAGGATTACCCACTGTATCTGATATTTTTTCTGTCAGTGGTCCTTCCTTGAATGAAAAGCTAGATGCCTAGTAGATTTTTCTTTGAACTAATAGCATAAAACTTAATAGTAGGATTACAAAGACACAATATTAGAGGTCCTTCAAGCCTATTTTACCTGCTGTATCTTCGACTAGCTGGTGCCTGAGACCTTTAGTGAACGGATCCGCCAGGTTCTCCTGACTCCGAACATCCACCAATGCAATGACACCAGTCTTGATAAGTTTGTTCAGTTCTCTTCTTTCCATTGAAGAGATTATTAGATGCTACTGTTGCAGCTGCCTAGTTGTCGCAGTTTATCGGTACAGCCAAAATTTGTACACCAACTATTGGAAGATCGTACATGAGATCCTGAAGCCATTC
Source organism: Iris macrosiphon (assembly GCA_036927795.1). NCBI lineage: Eukaryota > Viridiplantae > Streptophyta > Magnoliopsida > Asparagales > Iridaceae > Iris > Iris macrosiphon. The sequence goes on from JAYESA010000004.1 coordinate 179,946,559, forward strand.
TACTTCATCTGCTGAAGTTGTAAGTGCATAGAACTTAGACTCCATCGATGAGCATTAGAGCATAGTCTTCTTCTTTGACTTCAAAGATATGGCAGATCCTCCTATTGAGAAAATATGTCCTCCTGTGGATCTCTCGCTCTCTTCTTCTGAGAACCAACTATCATAACTGAAGCCTTCTACCATTGCTGGATCTTCGTTGTAGTAAAGTGCAAACTTCTGAGTCTTCTTGAGGTATCTCATCACCCTCTTCACAGCTTTTCAGTGTTCAATACCTGAGTTACTCGTGAATCAACTCAACATCCCCATAGCAAAAGCAATGTCAGGCCTAGTGTCATTTGTAGCATACATCAAGTTTCCGATGATGCTAGAATACTCCAACTGTCTGACGCTTTTTCTGGGTTAGGCTTTAGTTTCTTGTCACACCTATATGGAGTTTTGATCCCTGGAATATCCTGATATCCATAGCATGTGATCATTTTCTCTACGTAGTGAGCTTGTGATAGAGCAAGCCCAGCTTTTTTCCGGATTATCTTAATCCCAAGGATGACATTTGCATCTCCCATATCCTTTATACTAAATTTAGACGATATGAACATCTTTGTTCTAGTGACACATTCTTCATCCGTGCCTAGGATTAGCATGTCGTCCACATAGAGACAAACGATGACACCTCTATCGTTAGAGAACTTCGTGTATACACACTTATCAGTTTTGCTGACCTTGTGGACATTTGATCTAATAACTTTGTCAAACTTCTCGTGCCACAATTTGGGAGCTTGCTTCAGACCATACAAATATTTCACCAGTTTGCATACTTTGTCTTCAAGACCTTTGACGACAAACCCCTCTAGCTGCATGTAGATCTTCTCAGTCAGTTCACCATTTAGAAATGTTGTCTTAACGTCCATATGATGAATCACTATTTTGTGAACAGCACCTAGAGCAATCAGCATCCTGATAGTAGTCATCCGTGCAACGGGTGCATAGGTATCGAAGTAGTTAACCCCTTGTATCTGAGAAAACTCCTTGACCACTAGCCTGGCCTTGAACTTATCAACAGTTCTGTTTGCTTTTATCTTCTTCTTAAAGACCCACTTGCATCCGATGGGTTTAGCTCCTTCAGGAAGATCGACTAACTTCCAAGTATTAGTAGAAGTTATCGAGTCAAACTCATCATGGATAGCCTCTTTCCAGAAAATAGCATCTCTGGTCTTCATTGCCTCATCATAGGTAAGCGGATCAGCTTCCACATTATAGGTAACAAAGTCTTCTCCTAAGTCCTTCGGCCTCCTCACTCGCTTTGCTCTCGGCTCAGCGGGTTCTGGTTCAAATGTTGTCTCATCAACGACAACTCCTTCTTGGACTACTTCTCTCTGAGAGGTACTTGCCTCGTCCGTGCTACCAACATTCTTTGGGACATCCGCGAGAACAACATTCTTGTTCCTAGCAAACTTGGCTTCAAAGAATTTTGCGTCGCGAGATTCTATTATATGATTAGATTCAATATCAAGGAACCTCCGAGCATCACTCTTATCAGCATAGCCCAGAAATATGGTCTTCGTAGTTCTCGTTTTCAGCTTCTGAATCTTGAGGTCTGGAAGCTTCACATACGCTAGACACCCCCACACTTGAATGAAATTCAAGTTGGGTCAGACCTTGAACCAGAGTTCATGAGGAGTAATGTTAGATGTCGCGAACGGTACTCTATTCAGAATAAACATAGCCGTAAGCGCTGCTTCTCCCCAGAAGCACTTTGGAAGTCATGCTGTCAACAACATGGAGTTCATCATCTCTGTCAGCATCATGTTCTTCTTTTCTGCTACACCATTAGATTGGGGAGAATACGGAGCAGTTGTTTCGTTGATAATTCTATGTTCTTTGCATAACGATGCGAATTTCAAGAAACGATATTTTTCGCATCGATCGTTTCTGAGTCTTTTGAGTTGTTGAGCGGTTTGACATTCTGCTTCAACCTTGAAGTCCTTAAACTTCTCGAATGCTTCGTCTTTCGACTTGAGAAGATATATGAATGCGTACTTCGAGAAATCGTCAATAAAAGTGATAAAATACTTTATTCTGGCTTTTGTGGAGAATTTTTTGAAGTCACAGATATCTGAGTTTACCAACTCCAGTAGATCTGTGCTTCAGTTCACCCTTCTGAATGACTTCCTGACGATCTCCGTCTGCGCACAGACTTCATATTTCTCTACCTCCTTATCCCCATATTTGGAGATAAGGCCTAAACTAGACATCTTGTTAATGCGTTTACAATGCACATGTCCTAGTCTATTATGCCACAACTCAAGAGAATAACCAGAAGTAGAGACTGCATTGATACAAACAGAAGGAGTTACAAGCTGCAGTTTAAACATCTTCGGTACAGAAAGCTTTTTCGAAGTATGTTCCCTTGTAGGACATCACCATCTGACCGACATTAATATCCATCCTCAGGCCCGCCTTGCACAGCAGACTCCTAGAAACCAGATTCTTGGTGATCATTGGTACATGCTTCACATTCTCCAGTGTAAGTGACTTTCCAGAAGTCAGCTTCAGCATTACCGTCCCGATCCCCAGTACTGCAACTTGAGACTTATCCGCCATCGAGACTTTCTCAGAGGTAGGCTCATACTTGGCAAACAGCTCCTTCTTAGAGCACACGTGGCAAGATACACCAGTGTCCATCCACCAGTTAGTGTCCACGTATATGATTCAACCCGCACAATCATATCAACTAGGTTAAGCTCACCTTTCTTTTTCGGTTTAGGCTTCGACCAGCAGTCGCTCTTGTAGTGACCCTTCTTGCCACAGTTGTAGCATGTCACATCAGTCTTCGACTTTGGCTTGAACTGTGCCGACTTCACCTTCAGCTGGTTGAAGTCCTTCTTCTTCTTCTTGTAGGAAAATTTTTGCTTCCCTTTAGAGTCACTAGCATGTACCATGTTGTCCTTAGCCAACTGCTTGGACAAGGAGTCCAACTTTAGTTGCCATCTAGCTTCATCTTCAATATGAATCCAGTGAAGACGATCTTTGAGCTGGATCTCCATCTTTTTACGGTACATGTCAGTCTTGAACCTGATCCAGCCTGGGAAAAGTTTGGTGACGATAGCCCCCACCATAATTTTGTCTTCCTGCTCCATACCCTCTTCTTCCAGTTTCTGCTGCATCTTCAGAAATTTCTTAACTTGTGGTAACATTACATTCTCGTCCTCAAAATACAAAGTGAAGAACTTCTTGATAAGATAGATTTTAGATATTTTTTATCAGTTTTATAGTACTTCTCAAGATATTCTCAGACATCTTTTGCCTTCTCTTCTTGTTGTAGGACTCTGCCATCGAGTCGTCCATAACATTGAGAATCAACAACCTGCAGAGTCGTTATCTTCCTTTCACTTGGAGTGTGCGTCCTGCGCCACACCAACTGTAAGCTCTCCTCCATCTTCGAGAATGGTAGGTTCCGGATCAACCAAGACATAAGCAACTTTGACAAGACGAAGATTCAAGGAGATCTTCCTCTTCCAAATTTTGTAGTGTTCGCCATCAAACTTCTCAAGCTTGTAAAAGCTAGTATCGAGAAAGTTTGAGCAATTGTCCATTCTAACTCGGATCTTGCCTTGAGATTGTTAGTCCCGAAGTTAAATCAAAGAAGAAGATGTAGCCACAAAGTAGAGACTCACATAAGAGTTCATCTCTACAAACTCCAGAAGAGAAGTTGATGCATTGAGATTCACACAAGAGTTCCTCTACAGTGACACACAACCCCACAGAAGCACTAAACAAGGAACAAGTTACAAACTGACAACCCAAAGAAAATATAAATACAACAAGAATCAGAAAATTGTTCTTCTATTTACGTTCGCAGACGCTTCACCGAGAAGAACGGAAACAAGAACAGAAATACAAAGAAGGAAACTCCTGCTGGGGTGATCAAAACCATCAGAGCTCAAGGCAAGATTCGAGTTATACAATGATCTGCCCCCAGGATCCAGCAAGTTCACAAGTGAACTTCTGGAACGCTCTTGGTCACATTCGGATCACTCAAAAGATTATATTAGAAGGATGCTAACTGCTGCCGCAGGTCCTGTTGGTGCTCTCGGTTTCTCTCTCTCTCTCTCTTTATTTTTCCAACCATCAAAATGAAAGAGGAGAGCCTCTATTTAAAGAGGATTTCAGCTTCCATGCTGTTTTAAAAAAAATAGGCCGAATAAGCCGCATGTGCCGCTGTACTGCACAGAGCAGACATCGCTGTCAGGCGCCGAAAGCTGTAGTCGTATGGTGCAGAGAGCCACGATCCGCCTGCGCCTCCTCTGCGTTGTACTGCACAGAGCAGACAACACCGCACCGAGACGCCAATAGCAGTCCCTGTCCCTTCGACACTTGACTCGATCAAGCTAACTTGTTGTCCGCATAGCGTCTGGCCGCATGCGCACCTGGCCACATGTGCCCCTGACTGCATGGGCACCGGTCCGCATGAGCACTTGGCCGCATGGCTCCATGAAGCATGCGCCCAAGCAAGCAACTTTGCATGTAACTCACGCATAAAAGAAGCGCACGAGCGCCATACGATGATGCTGACGTGTTAAGTGCAAAGAGCGTCAACAAAGCGCCACTTTGCGCCCTTGAGCTCGAGTCCGAGTCGCTAAGTCCCTTTGGGGCTTAGCTCCTAAGAAAAACTTTTCAAATGTGGTGACAAAATAAATATTATCATAATGTGGTTCACACTTAATCCTTCTAGAAAAGTCAACCCACATGGGCCACCACCTCATGTGCATATACCAATACTAAATAAAGCTATATATTGAGATATGTACATTGGTGGTTTTTCAATGTGGGACTAAAACTTCCAATGCAAAGTGAAAAAACACCAACAAAAATAAGAAATTACTATGGGCAACACAAATTGATAGGGCCATAACATTTTTTTTAATGTTGTCAGTTTTGATACCTAAAATATTCTTGAAAAAATATTACGGGGACTATCACAATTTTCTCTATGTTAGGAATGCCAGAATCGACCAGAATTATGCCAGTCCTAAGACAAAAAAAAATTGTAATATTGGCAGTCCTTTAGCGTCCCCAACACGACTGTGTCAATTTCTAATGCTTCCATACCCTAAAGATGGTGTTCAAAACGACCAATAATGATAATGGTGTTTGAAAGAAATAAAATTCCAACATCGATTAATTGAAATCTAAAAATTAAAAAATAAAACCCTAAAAATTGTTATGTTCAATTTATTTGAAAAAAAAAAATCTGAAAAGTATACATAAATGAAGAGAGGAAAAAGAAGAGAAATATTTATCTTGTTATCTTAGATTATGATTGAATGTAAGAGTAAGAGATTGCAAGAGGAAGATGAAGAGAAAATTGTATGAGAGGAAGATGAAAAAAGATTATAAGATGGATACTTTTGAACTAGTGACGACCCCTATCACTTTTGGTGGCGCACTTAAAATTTTTCTAAAATAAAAGTATTATTTCTTATTCATAAACTCATAATACCATCTGTATAGAGGTGCATATAATTATACTTTATGCTTGTCTTCATTTATATATAGTAGAGAATAAAAATACATTGGAGGGTTCTTGAGGAGTATATGAAGGACAATATATGCTTGCAGGGCTAATTAAGGCTCTTGATAAGGGCACTACAAAATTCACTCGTGACAGACCAAATTTTTATCATTGATAATTATAACTTTGCCACTCCCAAAATTCACTCGGGGCTGTCCACTCTTGATTTTTTTTTATAATCAGGACTGTCAAAATTTTGACAGTCATAAAAATATATGTTGATTTTTTAGGACTGTCAAAATTTTGACAGTCCTTCCAATTGGTAGGACTGTCAAAACAGTCCTAAAAATATATGTTAAAATTTTAGGATTCCTTCCAATTGGTAGGACTGTCAAAATTTTGACAGTTCTTCCAATAGAGCATCCATCCATGACTTGAACGAAAGTCTCTATAAGTTTGAGTGAACCCCCTTTTGCTTGCACCTCTCCACACTAAAGACTACATTGTATTTGAAGGTAACAACCAACACTTGTTTCCTAAAGGTAGTTCCAACATTTTCCATATGCCTATTTTATTAACGTTGTCATTTTATCTCTCGTCACTGGTCTTGCTGTTGTTGTGTTGATGATAATTGTTGACTGGTCTTGCTACTGTTGTGTTGATGATAATTGTTGGTTATCTACTAAGTTACTAACAATATCACCAAATTCTCTATGGGAAGAAGAGTGATGTTGATCTTAACGGGATAAGCACCAGAGATGCTTGAGCAGCTGCAAGATTACCATTACAAAGCAAAGCAAAAGAACGATAGGAAGGAACATTGTGTGCATAATCGACAGGGACAAGATTCAGCAGAAATCTTATATAGGTTCAACGTGTGGTAGACGTATCCAGATCATCAAAACAAATAATATGAAGCATGACACCCTCGATAACACGTAGCCATTGTCAAAATTTTGGAGTTTGGATATGTTCAGAATTTGGCATATACTCGATTATGGAGCAAAAGTTCAGGGGAGATGTATACAATTAGGTCTGTGTTTAGTGTAATTTGGGCATATATAGTAGTCTTCAAATTTAGTATAATTTTGGGGTAGGTAGTTAGGATATGTTCAGAATTTTATAATCAGGAATTTTGACAGTTCTAAAAAATTAACATATATTTTTAGGACTGTCAAAATTTTGACAGTCCTGATTTTTTTTACAGTCCTCCACGACGCTGGAGTGGAGGACCGGGGGTATTGGCGGAGGAAGGAGGGGAGGGAGGAGCGGCGGACACCGAGGGTGCCGAGGTAGTCGAACTTGAGCTGGGCGAGGATGGGACGGGGGTAGAGGGAGGTGGGGGTGGATTTGGGTGGTGGATCATGCGCGGATGTAAACCCCCTCACCCAAAATAGGTATTTTGTGTGTATTTTATATTATTATATTTATTATAGATGTTGAATTTCTTTAGAGTATTCTCTTAGTTAATTAGAAAATAAATTTCTTGATATATTTACTTATATAAATATTTATTTAGAATTATTTTAGGTTATTTTAGATTTTGAAGATTTTCCAGAATTTTTGGTAATTAAAACTTAGAAAACATAAATTTTTATGACTTCCATGATTTACTATGAGACCATACTTGAATGTTGTTACTACCAAACATTTATTTTAGAGTTAAAATATTTAAATATATTTTTTTGTAATTTATTTAGAATTTTAAGTAATTATTGGAATTTTGGAATTATTGAGTATTTATTTGGATATATAAAGTCTTAATATTATATAGAGCTAATTTAGTGTTAATAGATATTAATATGATTATATATAAATTATTTGTATTATCTTTAATTCTATTTAAGATTATAAATTATTGAGATGAAATCAAACTCTATTTTAAATTAATTCAAATCCTGAGGCTACTAGGAAAACAATTTCATGCATATCCTATCCTTATTTAAACTGATCCTAATGATATCCAAATTAGCCAATCCTAGTCTTATTCAATTAAACAATGTTCACTATTATAAATACCTATTAGACTTATGGAATAAACTTATCTTTCTTATTTTTTATCCCCAAACTCCTCTCTTTTTCGTCCAAAAATAGTCAAAATTCGTCATAAATTCAGCCTCATTTTCTAGTAGTTATGACGACTTAAAAAGACGATATCTCCTAGCTCTGGACTCCAAACGCGCTCCAATTTTTTTTGTTAGAATAATATCAAGGTTAATTTTCTGAATATATAAATTATTTCAGTAATTTCATAACCTATTTTTTCAAAATATTCCGAAAGTGCCAGTTGTCCGAAATCAGACGCGTTTTCGTATTTTTGAGATTTTGGGAGATCCCGAACTCAGAATTATGAACCGTTTGAAATTTCGGAAAGATGACATGATAAAATTCCAGAAAAGTATTTTTCCAGAATTTAAAATATAATTTTATTCTACTGTAAAATTCGTGCAACATAGACGTAAATAGGAAACCACCGAAACTGTCATTTGTGCGCCCTTGTGGCCATAACTCTTTACCGACTTGTGATTTTATGAAACCGTCGAATATGGTGTTCATATAGTATTAAAATCTATAGGATTCCACACACAAATCCAGGATTTGAGTTGGTTGACTTTTTGGTCAACGGATTGTCTCGATTTGCGTACCATGGATCAAAAATCCGTAAAGTTGACTTTCTTTGAACCAAAATTAGGGTTTAACAATAAAATTAGATTATAATAAGATTAAAATACTATTTTAGGTTATTTATTCAGAATTAAAAATTAATTAAAATGGAGGAACCTATTCATCCACTTTTGTAACCTAACTTGTTTAATTTATGTGACGGGTAGATCGGACGACGGCTTGAGTTGTGACTTCATCCTTTTTCAGAGCAGGCAAGTATACCTTGCCATTGTACTGTTACTCATATTCTATATGTTGCATGCATCTTTATTTTCTGTCTTTAGTTCATATATTTTAACTGTTATATAAAATGCGTGCGACGGTGTCGTCGCGATTTATTTTTATTTATGTATTGCATTGACCTTGTTCATGAGACTAACCCATTATCATGTAGCATCTTTAGGTTCATTGGCCGTGACACAGTTGTTACACGAGTTGTGAGTCTCATATAGATCACGGACTGGTGTGCAGGGTTTGGCCTCCTGTACGTGTGGGCCGTGCGTTAGAAATAACTGATGTTAGAAACTTTGCATGCTAGTAGACTTAGCAGTTATTAGAGGTCTAGGGACATAGCCTATTGTAGTACGGTGGTCCCATCCTTGTCCTTGTTAGTTGCAGGATTGGGCTAGGGTACTAAGAATAGGCTATGAACCAAATTGTGTCATGGATGTGACATGCTTAGAGCATGGGGTGGAGAGAACAACAAGTACCGCATTTGAGCTCCTTTGCACTTTTTCTATTGTGCGTCCGGATTCTCCGCTGGAGATACGGGTGGTGATGACCACTATATATTATATTATTATCAGGCGGGCCACCGACGTTCGAAAGACGACGTGCCTTTTTAGGCCCCTGGATCTCCAATAGAGAACCATGCCAAATCCCAGGTTTTCAGCCAGATAGCTCACTTGTGGGGAAAGTTGTTCTTAACTGCATTCACTTAGATGGTTAGGCGACCCCATTGGATATTTATTTCAGTACTTTATTGGCATGTGTTTAAGTATCTTGTTATGTCCCTCTGAGGACCTGGTCCCTTGTCAGGTGTATCTGTTCTTGAGTATTCGCAGGAGCACAGATTCGGATGGTTACATATGATTCGAGGGTGTATTCTCTTCGAGCCGTAATTGATAGCTGGTATTCTTATATAGTGTTTATTGTGTTGTACTCATATTGTATTTGCTCTTATATTCGAGTTGGTAGTGGATTTGTTTCCATCCAACTATTATCCTTAGATACTTATATTGAGATCTAGTTTCATAGATGCTAGTTATTTATTTATATTGATTTTCGTGGATGAGATTTAGGTTATACCCTGTGACTTGTGATAGATTTATACCACATGTGGATTTGATATTCATATTACAGCGTACGTATGGATTTGGTTTTCATATATTGGAGTTGCCATATCCATGCGGCTGACATGCTTACGTGTCCTAGTCCTACGTTTTTTTGGGACTGGGGCGTGACAGCGGAGGCCGAAAGGGGAGACGAGACGGAGGAGCGGGAGGGGAAGGAGGCGGAGGCGGCAGTGGAGGACGGGGGAGGAGGCGGAGGCGGAGTGCTCACGCGGTGGGGCGGCGGTAGAGGACGGGGGGAGCAGGAGAGAGGTGAAGAGTTTGGACTAGCCTGAGTAAAAAAATTTTATAACTGGACTAGTCCCGATACTGGACTAACCCTGAATGAATTTTGTCGTGCCCTTATTAACAGCCCTAATTAAATGGTGTGTCTACACTCATTTACGACTTGGTTCTACCTTCTTCCTATTTCATTTAGAAACAAACATCACTTTATGGAATATAGGAAGGCATGGGCACATCCTCTCTATTCTCGCTGACCTTAAACTGTCAAATCATCAACCCAGTGCCCCCATACTACCAGCTCCTCTATAACATTACTTTTATGACCAAAAGAATCATGCATGCTAAAGTCTTCTGAAAACAAATACATTCTTACATCACATAAACTTCTTTATCAATGTGGACCTTCCAACCGATATTGTTGGTTCCCCACATTAGTCATAGCTTACTGATTGGGATGAATTCTAGGCTTGTCAAAATCAATGATTATTTTAAGAGTATTTTCATGATCTTGATTTTTGACCTTTAATAAAACTTTTTGAAACTAGAGGTTGACATTTCTATTTGATTACTTATCCTTACATAATTCAGCTCTTGTTTATAGGTGTTGTATTTTTTTTTCATTATTGTTTTATCAGTGACAAAAATGGCTCTCCAAAAACTATTACAATGTGGGTTTTGTAGGATAATTTACAACCAAATGCCATATTTTTTTTCTCGTTTGGAAAGTTACTGATCCTAATTATTATAGTTAGCAAGTTGTGAGCCTAAATTGTTATAATTAGAAGATAAATATTTTGAACTATTTCTAATTTACAACTTGTTATCCTAAGCCGACAAGATATGTATCATTAAGAAATATAAAAAGTGGAAAAAACAGTTCAAGATATTTAATTACTCTTTATAATAGTTCATGATTGAACTTGTTAGATATAATAGTTTATCTCTACTCTTTAAGGAGGCCAGGAAACGACTCAAAATTGAGTTATCTAAATCGTTTGTAAATCTTTCATCAGTTATTATTTTTCTTAAATTAAATGTTTAACTACCTAATATGATCTAATTATAACCAAACACCTCTAATTCAAGTGGTTATGGAGAAAACATTCGTCTTGGCTGTGTGTGGGACAATAATATCTATAATACATTCTAATTTTAAAAAAATTAACATTTTTTTTACGCACATGCAATACTAGTATATTGTACAACAACTTGTAAATCTAGAAATTTTCAGAATATATAGTTGTATATTAGTCTCTTTTAACAATTTGTTACTTTAGACCAAATGTGGAATAAAAAATGCTATTTGTCTCCCAAAAATTTTGGGTGCTGTCATCTTCCATTATGTGACATATGACATGGCTGCTGGCATGACAAAATTTAACATTAAAAAATTTTAAAATTAAAATTAATATTAACATTAAAATTAATATTAACATTAAAATTAATATTAAAATAATTTTAAAATTAAAATTAAAATTAATATTAACATTAATATTATAAAATTTGGATGACTAATTTTTTGGGTTAAAATTAGCCATATCACAAAAATTTTAGGAGACAAAATAGAAGAATTGAATGTGGAATAGGTAGATTAGGGGTAGGATTTATGAGACCTTGATGAGCTCAGAGGGGCGGAATCCACCGATCCACATGAAGCAGCGCTCGGCGGGGGTCTTCCACGTGCCAGAGAAGAGGTGGAAGACGTCGGCCTTGATAGCCATGCCCTTGAGGCTGAGCATCTCGTCGTAGTGTGCCAGACTGTTCTGGACGTACATCCGTAGCTCGTCCTCCGACAGGTGCTTCTGCACCGACGCCCGCAGCTCGCACATCAATCGGTGGTGCTCCTCGAGCCACCTCATGTATTCCATGTCGAACGCTGCTGCATCTAATCAAAAGAAACATAATTAATCGAATCAATCATCATCCTTGAAGTAGTTACAAGACATATATCAAGCATGAGAAAATTTTATGACATTATCTTTTTAATCGTCATCTTAGAGTACTTGTCGTAATATTTTATTTTTTATTATCATTAATAATGTTATTAATGATGACCATTAAATGAGCCGATATTAAAAATATTATTAATAATATTTTGAGATAAGTGTCATATATAAAGTGTCATATATAAAGTGTCATTGTTAACGGCTTTTGTAGTATGATATCGAATCAATAATCACTACATATCAAGCAGAAGAAAGTTTATTTACGGACCTGAGGGGAGGCCTTGGTCCCCAATAAGGGCTCCTCCACCAAAGAAAGCACCCTGATAAAAGAAACGATTTTATTTAATTATAATCACATAATATAGAGTGCAATTTTATTAAGACTATAGGGTTTCAGAAGTGCATGCACCTGTGCTCTTGCTCTCTGGAGCTCCTGCTCTAGCTGAGTTAGCTTGATCCTACTTGACTCTAATTGCTGAACATAAGCCTGTTGTGAGATCAATTAGGTACAAATTAGTGATAACATATAAATATAATGAAACATAAAAATATATATTATACAATATGAAATGGTTTGATCATTCTTCTAGGGTTGTCCTCTGGCTTAGTACTGACCTTCTTCCTGAGCCTGCTTTTTCTAGCTGCCTCCCTATTCTGCGCAAGCCGTCTCAGTGTCTGAACACAGACATAATAGAAAAATAATGGATACTTACGTCAGTTACGGTTATGGATGATTGTCACGTGTCTATAATTTAGTACGGACTATTAAATTATTCTCTAGACCTGTAACGACCATATGTTTTTTGGACTCCACCGACGATATATGAAATATAAGTAGTCTCATGAACTAACCTTAGGGTCTGGTTTCTTTGGCCCTTCGTGTTCTGGACTAGATTGTGCCCCTTTCTTATTCCCTTCCTTCTGTAAAATGAACCCATAAATTCATATTTGAAATCCTTTTTTTTCACAACTTCTTCAAATTTAGGGTTTATATAATAACTCGGGTTTCACCTTTGGTACCGCTTTCATCTCCTTCTTCCCTGGCTCGAGCACGCCTGGAGGATCTCTTCTTGTATTGCCCAGCTCCATCGATGACTCGGATGTTCTTTGAAGTGCTCCTAGCCGGTGAGCCTAAACTCATGCCAACCTAACAAAAAACAACAAATATTTATTTGTTCTATCGAATGATACATATATATAGAAAAAGAGCGATCTACTTAATTCCTTATGATCAGCATTATATATATATATATATATATATATATATATATATATATATATATATATATATATATATATTAGCACCTTGATTGTTGGCTCCACATGCATGGGCTGGGATGGAAAGATGTTCAGTGTTTCTGCACAGTTGAAGAAGCATTAAATCTCCCGGAGAAAACTAACCAATGGAGATAAACTCACACTTGTATGTATCATGCTTTTGTTGCTCTCTATGCCATTAATTCACAACAGAGAGTACTTATGTACCTTCTTTTCCTAGTAGAAGAATTTTTCAGAGAGATCGTGATGAATAGTTTGTTACATGTCACTGTCTTAAAAAAGAACTATGTATGTAGTATATATATATATATATATATATATATATATATATACAAAAAATTCCAAAATAATTCATATTCCAATTTCTAAACCTAATTCCCTGACAATATGATCTGGTCAAAATAGAGTAGATGAACTGCTAGCAATGATCTTCTGCATGACTACAATCAACTTTCCGAAAGGAATCTTAATTTCCAGCAACCTGATAACCATGAAAATTTCAACAATATATATCCAACTTTTATATATATATATATATATATATATATATATATATATATATATATATAACGCGCTCACGTCTTTGTTCTTGAACTGAGGAGTGATCTTGCCCATCTAAGTACATGAACAGAGCTTGATCCAGCTCCCCCAAGTCATACGCCCCGGTATCTTTGCTTCTGCTGAAATAATCAAGAAACAAAAGAAAATAAATAAAGGAAAGATGATCAAAATATGCACTTCTTTCATCAAAGAGGAAATGTTTCTAATACTTTCTTTGCACATATATATTCCTATTACAAGAAAATATTCCAAGGCATGGGCTAGATCTCCCCTCTTATCATCACATGTGATAAAAACCAAGTATTTCTAGCCTAAAACTAGATATGTGTTTCTCTCTACGCCCCTATATATAGCCCCTATATCATCCAAGACAAAATAATAAGAATCCAAAGGACTTGACTACACCAAAAAAAATCCTAAAAAGAAAATAAAAGAAAAATCTATATGAGTTTTCAAAGGAAGTGAAACACAAAAACACTAGACCGTGGTGTCATGATCGTCTGTAACCAGGGTCGGCCTGGGGTTGGGTTGAGCTAAGAAATGATTGTCTGTAACCAGGGTCTGCCTGGGGTTGGGTTGTCCGAGCTGGAACTTAATTATTTTGGTTGTCCATTGATCCTTGTTGTGAGCTAGTTCAGGGATCACTTGCGATCCCGATCTCTTGCAGGTCATGTTGGACCTGGGGTTGCCCTAAGCAGAGGTGGGTTGTCCAAGTCCGAAATATTGTCGAACTTATCCCGGAGCCAGCTCTGACCGTAACCGAAAGCGTAGGCTAATATCACGGTCACTTTGTGTATTGTGTTATTACATGAAGCTCCCATGCATGGATGAAGAAGAAGGCTGGATCCCAAAGGAGATCTGCTTCTTCTGCTGTTGCTGCTGGTGGTGGTGGCGCTGGCCGTGATTCGAGTTCTCTCTGCCGCTCGCCATCGAATCGATCCTCCAGAAGCTCTCTTCTTCACCCATCAATGGCTAGACTCGATCTCTCATTTGGAAGAAGTAGAGGAAGAGAAATAGTTTTTCACTTCTTGTATATGGCTGTTGTTAGCTTTTGGTTGATGAAAATTCCAATACATGGGAAGTGGAAGGAGGTGATGAAGACTTTATGTTTTGAGAGGGAACTGGGAGTTCCAGATAAGGAAGGTGGGTCAGAAGAGGTATTAAACCACCAAACCGAATACAAGGGACAAGGGACAAGGACAAGAACCGCAGTACTTAAACCCGTGGGATCATATTTCGTTTATCATATATATATATATATATATATATATATATATATATATATATATATATATATATATATATATATATATATATATATATATATACTCGAGCTCGATTTTTAGTCTGGAGGATGGACGACCGTATATATTACGATTTTTTCTCCAAACCCTAATGTCCTGGAGGAGGAAGAATGGTCTAATCTTCAGACTGAAGAATGGACGACGGTTGTGCGGAAAAAAAAGAAGTCGAAGAGGACGGGATATGCGTTTCTCACACAAGAGCATAGTGCACGACATTGGAAAAGTCATGCTGCTTAGGAACGTCACTATACCAAAACATTCATTTCCTAACGACTATAAGTGTTCTAAAACTATTCCTAATAAAAGTTTTTTTACCATTGACACAATGTCGTTGAAAATTTTTCTAATGTATATAACCATTAGGAAAATAAATTTTCTAACGATAAAAAAAATAAATTTTATAACGATTTTTTACGGTTAGGAATAAAAAACATTCTTAGCAGTTTTTAACTGTTAAGAAATATATTTTTTCCCTAACGATTATAAATGTTATGAATGGATAAAAAAATATTAAAAATTGTGGCTCTATTGAGCCAAAGAATCAAATTGGATTTCTTCGTGCATATGAACATAGACAAAATTTGGTTCATATAAAAAATAGAAACAAAATTAGAATCAACATTGTTCTATTCAACTAGATCTTACACAATTTTGTCATTTAAATAATATTACTATAATAAACAAGTTCCATTGCTGACCAGTTACAAGAGCATAACAAGACTAAGAAGATATCACATGTATTCAATCCAATAATTCAACTACAAAACTAGATAAAAGCCAAATCTAAATACTACAATAGTTGGATGGTCGCATTTCAGGAATCTCTAATAAGTTCATGCATTAATTAGCTCGGACCCGCTCCGATGTGAAACTACTCGGGTCTGAGTCCGGACTGAATTTAGAATTTAATTACATTTAAAATCGGTCAAATTCGGTCAACTTTGGACCCGGCCATACTGATACCTTTATACAATCACAAAGATCTCTAAATGATTCTGCATGAATCAAAGTCCATCCAGATCCTTCGAGCCAACAAACCAATCCAATATATCGCACAAAGCACGAAATTGTATATGTGGGCGTTAATGACCAATTGAATTTTGACATATAAATTTTCTTTAGAAAATTCCCTTTAAGGATCTTTTATTCCTATATTTTTTTCCTTACCTTTTATATATATATATATATATATATATGAGATTTTAAAATGCTCAAAAGTGAAGCCGTCTAAGCTATCTATAAATACTACACCATTTATTTAAAAAAATTAATATTATGTAAAAAAGTTGTTGGAAAAAATTAAATTTGTTATAAACAACATTGAGATTCGAACTTGGCCAACAACAAAAAAATGCCTCACACCTTAACCACATGAGCTAAAAGAGAAGTTTGGCTATAATTAATTTTTTTTAATAGGTAATTACGTGTGGATATACGTACAACACAGACGGCTAGCATTTTTAAAAAAAATTATAAAGAGTAGAGTTATATTGATCCATAACAAATTATAATTTAAATATATTTATATATTTAAACTATTTTACAATAATGTTAGAAAAAATTATTCTACGTGTAACGTACGTGCATTTACTAGTATATATATGTGTGTGATTTTTCCAAATTTTTTATGTTTAATTAAGTTAGTTATACCTAATTGACATTACAGTTTGGATGGTATAAGATCCATTTTGGTGATTTAACAAATTACAAAGACAAAAGGACCAACCTAAAGGCAAGGCTGGTCCAAGATATTTGAAGGCCAATGACACAAATATAAAATATAATCTCAATTCACACTTCTAATTATTAAAAATATAAATTTATTTTATAAACAAATTATTTTATTTTTATTCTTGAGATTTTGTTAAAATCTTGTCCAAAAAAAATCATTGGAACAAACTAGACAAAGGAATTGAAAGCTGGACGATCATTCTGATTGTCTAGGGCCAAGGTCCACGTAATGGCTGGCGTGTACTACCCCCCTTCTTTACTATATATTTTATATATTTTTATTTTTTGATACGAGTCAGTCCACATTAGTCCACTCTAACTCATTCAAGCTCAAATTACTGGTTCCTTTCTAGACAATACCCATCAAAATCTTATATCATATACATAAGTTACTTAACATAATGTATTTTGTATAATCTAACAATGATATCTAGGAGATTTAGGAAACTTAGTCACACAAGGGTGATATTAATTTTTTTTGACAAATTTATCAAGGACTATAATCATAGGGATCCTTCTAATCAAACCATTTCCGAACGTTTCATCCAATTTACAGTTATTTTCTACCATCATATTGCTCTTCTTCCTACTTTGACACCGCTAATCTCTCTCTCTCTCTCTCTCTCTCTCTCTCTCTCTCTCCAATTTACAGTTATTTTCTACTTTCATATTGCTCTTCTTCCTACTTTGACACCGCTGATATCTCTCTCTCTCTCTCTCTCTCTCTCTCTCTCTCTTGTAGCACTGTGAAGAGAGAATCGGTGCCTTGCCGACATAGCAGATTTGTCAGTGTACAAACACCTGCTAGGAAATTTAGAGTCCATCCAAAAATTCGCCATTGAACGGGATAAATCTAAACTTCTCGGTTGACTTATATTTGTCCATGGCATACAATTCAACAAATATATATTGATAAAAACACGCAAGTGCATTCACAGTGAAGATATTTTAAACACATATTCTAAATTATAATTTTTTTATAAATTATTATTTTTATGATATTGACACACAATGATACACTTCAAATAAATATTTCAAATTAAACTACTCTTTTTTCTTTTTCTTTTTCTTTTCCGTTTGGTTACTTTTGATAGGTCCAACAATTAATATAGAGAAGGTAAAATTTGTTTCAAATCAGGAGTGTCTCGTATTTTCTAACATTTTTTAAATATGTATAATTGCCTACTGTAGTTTTCAAATGTTATAAAATTTGACTAAAGTCAAAATATAGTATTGAAATCTCTCTTATTGTGAATGTTCTAATACTAATAATGTTGAAATTTATACACGTACGTGTCACACGTATAAATTTATGATTCTTTTATGATAATATTGGACTGATAATATTTTCTAAAGATACATACTTTTAGTGTGAAGCTGAAGTCGAACATGTGCTTGTCAAACGGATCACTATGGACAGGTTACTGAGTCGATTCATCTTCAATATTAATTAAGACCATTCAATTTTAGTCTATGCTAGCTTGTCTTCTTGTAGAACTTGACCAAAATATATTCATGGCTACATATGGAGCTACGAGAATGGTGTTGGGATCGGATACGTCTTCCTAGTGCTCTTAGATACCGAGTCTAAAACTTAGACTGATCGTAGCAAAAACTTAAGTCAATTCATTTGAGATAACCAATTTTCGAATACTAAACACAAATCACACTATTAAAAATTGTGGAATTAGCGACGTTTTTAGCGACGTTAAAATAAAACGTCGCTGAATTATAAGTATTTAGCGACGTCCATATAAAACGTTGCAATACGTCGGTGATAGCGACGTTTAGCGACTATAATCATTATAAATATATAATATGTCGTTAGGTAGTCACTAAACGTCGCTAACTTTTTAATTTTAGCGACGTTTAGCGACGTTTATGTATTTAAGTCGCAGTATATTATTATATCAGTGACGTTTAGCGACGTAAAGACCGACGTCGCTAATTTATTTCATATAGGGTTTGACGAATTTCTCTTTCCCCCATTTCGATCGAAATATCGAAAATTTTAAACCGCCCCCCCATCCCGGTGCCCCACCTCCGGCTCCCCTCCTCCCTCCGGCGTTCTCCTCTCTCCAATCACTCGGTGAGCTCCTCTCTCTGTCTCCTTTCTCTGTCTCTCTCTCTCTCTCTAACACGACACAACACAACACGACACGAAACGACACGACATGACCCACACTAACCCTAACCCTAACCCTAACCCTAGCTCGGACACACACACACGCACGCGGACACACTAACACATGCGGACACTAACCCTAATACTGACACGGACACACGGACACACAAAAAGATAGAGACAACTTTCTGGACACAGACCCTAACTCAGACAGCTTTCTGGACACAGACCCTAACCCTAATACTTTGACTTGTCCTTCACTTTATTTATCATATTTAAGGATGCACTTCATTGGTACACTCCATTATTTTAGACACAGACCCTAACCCTATCTCTCTTCTAGTTAGCTGTCTGAGTTGAGATGCAACCTTGCGTATCTGCAGCGTATATAATACGATATAGATCTCGACTCAAGGAAAGTCGTATACAGGGACATGGGAATGACTCTTCAAAGCCGAGACACGATATACGGTATTGGCTTCTTCTAGAACTCGTATCCAACTTGGGCTGATGCTTCTTGCTGCACGAGCTGTTGCATTGCTACTGCATACTGCTAAACCTACTGTTGAAGGCTCTGCAGTACACTGGCTCTGCTGCTACTTGCTGAGTTTACTTGCTGCTGTGCATCCTTCCTGTTGTGCACTACACAGTATTGCTACACAGTGATTCCTCACTGCTGCACTGTGCAGTACAGCTAGCTGCTACTACTATAAACTGTTGTATGCTTTCTCTTGTACTGTGGTAGCACAGAGCTACACACTGCTTAGTTGTGCTCCCCCTTGCTGTGCTAGCACAGAACTGCACACTGCTCTCCCTTCAGTTGATCACTCAAACAACCATACTTGAAGGTAGCAGTGAGTATCAGTGCATGTACTGTATTTAACGATGAGTATATATGCTAGGACTAGGAGTATCAGTGCATGTACTGTATTTAACGATGAGTATATACTTGAAGGTAATTGTATTTTTTTTTTGCTACAGAAGTATCTAGAAATGGATATGAATTACTATCTCCATCATCGTTCGTGGATGTACAACCGTTTGTCCTATCAAGTCAGGCTCAGCTCGTGTACTTCACAACTTATCCTAGACGGGGGACAGCAAGGTCGGATTGGTGGGCAGTATGCAAGACTAAAGCTAGAAATACCTTTGACATTGACGAAATAGCTTATCAGGAGGACGAGCTACCTCTTGTAACAAATATTGTAGATGTGGACTCAATGGAAGTTACTCATTACACGAGTAATAATGTAGAAGATGTAAAATTATTCAAAGAGGAAGACGAAGACAAAGACGAAGTAGATGAAAGTGAAGATGAGGAGGAAGAGGAGGACGAGGAAGGCGAACAAGATGAATTTTTTGAAGATGATTGAAAATAAAATATTTTGCCTATAGAATATACTATATTTTGACTGTAGAATGTACTATTTTGATAAAGATATATATTATATTTTGACTGCAGAATGTACTATCCATTTAGACTTGTGACACCACTTGTTATTTATTGTACAATTCTATGAATGTTGTGAGATATGCATAATATTTTGACTGTAGAATGTACTATATATTTGTGTATTTTTTATTCATCATATATTGTTATCAGGTATGATAGGACGACGCATGTCACGCCCCGATCTCCTGCAGGCTAATCGGGGTATGACAGATTGGTATCAGAGCCGATTCGATTTCTTGGCCCAATCTGTTGCTATGACTCTGAGATATGCTCGATATGGTATTGCAATAGAGCGTTCCATACAATAAGTCCATAGATATCCTCAAAGTGCAAATATTTTCTGGACTTGATTTGCTTGATTGTTTCGATTGAGTACGGCGAGGGATGAGGACTATCACTGCTCGGAATATCGAGAAGTTTATCCTTGAAGTTTCGAGGACGAAATTTTTTGTTGGTGGGTAAGTATGTAATGCCTTACTCCGCGTCGGCATTATGTATCAATGTGAGTGGGCAGAACTTCGTTCTCTGATTCTTGCACACCTTAATAATAAATCTGAGTTTTTGCTTGCATATTTTCATAAGAGAATGATAGAACCTGAAATAAATCATGCTTGATGGTTTCGTGAACGAATACATGAATCAGGTTGGACGAATTAGAATTAAACTAAAGCTTTAGAATCGAATCTTGGCTTGGTGGTTTAAACTTGGAATGGATAGGGATCCTATCAAAAACATGTTTGGATGGATAGACTATACAAATTGCTAGGCTTATCCTGCATCATGAATATTATAGATTTTACTGAACGGACTCGTCCCCCGTGCAAACGAACGTGTTATTGAGTGTAGGGAAATATGTGCTCGATGTTTAGAAATCTGAGTAAAATGAACTTGGGTAGAATACCCCATGCAAATGAACAATGGTTTGACCCTAGGAACCGGGACGAGCATCGTGCGACAAAGTGCATGATGAATTGCATGCTTGAACTTGTACCTATGACCTTGTGAGCTAACCTATCAATTAGGCAGACGACCCTGTTGTAGAAGCATAAAAAATATGCTGGGAGGAGCTACGCAGCATACTGATACAGAGCAGCGTAAACAGAGGCCTTCAGAGCCATCAAGCGTACAAGCAGAGCTTTCTCCGCTAAACACAACGTGAAGTACAAGCTCAAAGGACCATCCGCGTAAGTGCAGTACGTCCAGGCCGCTCCAGCGTAAACAGGGTTCTTCATCGCCTCCATGGCGTAAAACTCATCCGCTCTCAAAGCAGCGTTAAAGCGTACGAGGGACGCTTCGTCTTCCCCGAAATGAACTTGTCAAAGTCACGCAGTGAACCTGACCTCTGACTCCTGACAAAAAGTGCTGCACGGCTACCCAGACGACGGCTGGAAAAGAGGACAGACCCCTCGGGACACGCACCACAGCATGATGGCGGATCTCTGCATTTAATGCAGAGGATTTGGTTAAAATATCGTCGAACCATCGTTTACTGACGTCCCTTCAGCATAAACTGCTCTTTCGCGTACAAGGGGATACGCTGCCTTGTTTTACACAGGTAAACATGAGCTATTTTACGCTCCGCAGTAGACAAACCGCCTGCCACGTGAAAAACTGCACTTCGTACGGGGCTCGAGGCACGTCTCTACGTCTAAATTGCACAGAGCGGTGACAGTTTCTCTGGAGGCACGTCTCTGCGACAGTTGCACAGAAGGGCTGCAGACCTTCAAAATACGCCTCCGTATTTAATGCATAAGATGGTGGCAAATCTCTGCAAGAGATTTGATTATATCTTCAAAAGCCGTAATTCTGGCTAAAGACGTCCACATCAGCACTCTGGCACGATACGCAGCGGCTTCTATGCCCATTCAAGATCTGTGCTCATTCGGCTTCAAACGCCCACTCAGTCTCTATGACCATTCGGCTTCAAACGCCCACTCAGTCTCTACGACCATTCGGCTTCTACGTCAATTCGGCTTCTATGCCTGTTCGGCTACTACGCCTATTCGGTTTCTATGCCTATCCGGCTTCTACGCCAGGGTGACAGTCATTTGGCTTCTACGCCAACCTTTTCTACACAAGGGATACCTACTTACGTGGCTTCTATGCCGTGATCTTCGCAGCAGATATACGCATTTTTTCCCCTTAGTTGGACACGCGTCACATGCTCACTCAAAAGGTCATCTATACGCAGGCATTGGTTATTTTAACCGTTGTGTAAAAGGATGCTGTACTTCCCACTCCTCAGTTTTTACACCGACAGAGTGGTCACTGTCACCAAAACTCTATAAATAGAGACCCCTATCAATGGGGAACAAGGTCGAAAAACTTCAAACTTGAAGATCGAACAGGGTCGAAAAACTTCAAACTTGAAGATCGAACAGGGTCGAAAAACTAAAAAGGAAGATCGAAAAAGGTCGAACTTCCCAAAAAGATCGAACCGGAGGTCAAGAGAGAGAGAGAGAGAGTCCGGAGCTCAGGCAAAGAGCAGGGATCGACGACTTTGGCATCGTGCATCCACCCTCTTTTGCAACCTTCGAAGCTGCTACCTGTCTTCCACGGCACTTCTTCAACATCGTGTGGTCCAAGGGCTAAAGTGATCGACTGCAGATCAGACACCTATAGCAATTTAAACCCATATTAAATAAATTGTACTCCCACATCCTCGTATAGGATTAAATTGTACAAGTTTGTTTGTAAACCAAAGGGCGCGGGTTTCGTATAAACCCCGTCATTGAAATACACTTTCATTCTTTCGTTTAATACCACAAACAAGATGGCGACTCTGCTGGGGACGTCTTTCTCTTCTGATGAGGAAGTAATTGCTCAACACGATGCGGTATCCGTAGGATCCGTGAAGAAGACACTGGTCGTCCAATTCGACCAGTCTGCCTACGAAGACATGCTTCGAACTGGGGGTAGCTCTTACTCTCTCTCCGTCCAAGACAACAGGAAGCTGCGCAAGGTCTGGATGCCCAAGACATCCTCTACTATTCCTGTGGACTCTCCGATCTCTCCGATCTCTCCGACCAATGAGGTGGTAGCATTGCTCCCTCCGTGCCCCGTACGTAAAATTCAGTCTCCCGCTACGCGCGGTACAGACAAAACTTCGGACAAAGCCTCAACGCTGACCCAGAAGTATCTACTGCGCTCTACGCGTAGGAATTAGTCTCCCGCTACGCACGGTACAGACAAAACTTCAGGCAAAGCCTCAGCGCTAACCCAGAAGTATCCACTGCGCTCTACGCGCAGAAACCAGTCTCCTGCTACGCGCGGTACAGACCAAACTTCTGATGATGCCTCAGCGCCAAGTCAGAAGTACAAATCACGCTCCATGCGCAAGACAACATCTGACCTCTACGGGGAACCAGATGAGCGTCGTGATTTCCGCAGGGGGGAGCAAGCGGCGGGGTACTCAACTTCTCGGCCGTTACGCCAGCAAAGAAGCAATCTACCTACCCTCCGGATTACGCGGGAGGCCGACGGCCGACTGAGAACCTCTTCAGCTTTACGCCAGTCTGAGCAAATCTCCAAATTATGCCAGACGAAGTCCCATGACGTAAAGCATGCTCAGGCTACGGGAAGGCACCCTCCCCGGGGATTATCCGCCACCCAGATGGCCAATCTGTTGTACACAGGTGGCGTAGGGAAAACCATGGTGCCCAATTTCCGCACGCCCGCTAATGGGAACAGAAGAAACAATCCGTCTTCTTCCTCTACTCCTCCTGACTTGCGCGCATATCTAATCCAGAAGCGTAAGGAAAGGGGACCTTCCAACATGTCTATTACGCCCCCTAGCGAGCAATGTTGTAATAGTCATAAAATTGTGATTGACTGCTGCTGTTCTAAAGCAAAACGGTCGGTTTTCGACCGATTGAGCTACTCTCAGTCTTTCCAGGAAGAGGAACCCGCGCATGCATCTGTGAACATGGCTTCACACATACGTAGAGGAGGGTCGAGCTCAAGACGTCATCCCTCCAGGCCCCCGAGCCGAAGGAGGTTCTGTGAGCTCCTCAGGAACGCTGAAGCCGGGGTGTTCCAAAACACTCGCGCAAGGTCACGACAACCAGCTTCGTCCTCTTCTGATTCCGACGCTGGGGGTCGCCAAGCCCCCGAATCAGAGGTAGAAAGTGTAGAGTCGACTTCTACAGCGACCTATACTAATCCTTCAATGACACCCAGGGAGATGGGAGTTTACACCGTTGAAGATGAATGCGAGGAAGCTTCACCGTCAGGGAACGCGGAACAACGCATCGCTATACTGGAGACATCTCTGAAACAAATGTAATCCATGATGGAGAACATGCACCAGATGATGCTAACTCAGCACGCAACTGCCATGGCTCAAGCATCAGTCCCGCCAACTCAGATACGTGTGGGGGTGGACTTACCACCATCCAATCCGAGCCAAGAGCCTGCGCTAGATCAAGAGTCAGCAGTTCCTCCGTTTCCTCACTCAGAGGATGCTTATCTCCCGCTGGAGTTACGATACAACCAACTCCGCACCACTCCGTAGCCCCGCTTCCGACTGAAAATCCGATGCAGGCAGTACGGGAGTTGAAAGCCCAGTTCGACGCCTTGAAGCACAAAGATCAGCTCAAGAAACTGGGAATCAACCAGCCCTACCCGGCTATCTGGGAGGAGGTCCCTTTCCCGCCGAGGTACAAACCTCAGACTATGGCCCTGTTCGAGGGAAAAATATCACCAAGCCAGTACATGAACTATTTCAGTATGATGACGGTGTTGCTACAAGGGAACGACGCCCTTTCTCACTCGGGTGTTCAAAGGCTGTCTCTCAGGATAGCCTATCAGTGGTACCGTAGCTTGGCGGACAACTGCATTACTTCCTTCGAAGACTTCAAAGCTTTATTCTTCACGCGATTCTACGAGGGAGGAATGAACATGTCTATGTCCTCTCTCATCGAAGTCAAGCAGAAGGAAAAGGAGCCCTTTCGCATCTTCATCGAACGTTTTCGTCAGGCCACCTTACAGATGCCTCCAGGAGTTCCCGACTCTGCATTGGTAGACATTTGCAGGAAGAACCTCCTTCCCATGGTCTCGGTGTTCACATGACCGTATCAGTTCCATGATTGGCCCTCGTTCATGATCTCCGCCTCCGATAGAGGCAAAAGGTCATCTCCCAACAGCGACCATCCTCGCAGCTCCAAAGGAAAAGAAGCTCTGACGGTCAATACGTCCAGGCAAAAGACCGCGGCGACCACGCAGACGAAATCCGGGACTTCCAGGCCCGTCGAAGTCTACTCTTTTGACGACGACGATATCCCTAGTATATTCGAGTGTCTCGTCAAAAGCGGCAAGATCATCCTTCCAGAGCTAAGGCGGCCCCAAGAAGTCGGCAACACTAACGACCCCAAATACTGCGTCTTCCACAGATACGTACACCACCCAACAAAGGTGTGTTACATACTGAAAAGTAAGATCGAGGGGTTAATCGATGCTAAGGCCATCACTCTGCACAACACCGAGAAGACGGTCACGGCCAACATGATCTCTCTGCAGTTTGGCAATCTGCCTCCCCAAGAGATCCCGGATGGCGTTGCACCTATCTTCCGGACAACGATGAACATCGTCAATCTCCCTCCAGCTAGGGATCAAAATCACGACCTGGTACCCCTGACTACCCGGCAAGGCGAGATTATGTGGGTTCATCCAGATCTGGTGTCAGAGCTCGAGGAAGAAACTAAGGCTGCTAAGCCTACATCCAAAAAGAGCTCCAAATATAGGCCCTGCCATATGATCGCGACTTCTTCGGCATCGGACGAAGATGAGGTATTTGCTGCAACCCGTTCAGGGAAATCCTACCTCAACGACTACGGAGCAAGTCAGAAAGGTGCACCGGCGGACGCTCCAGCAGCCAAACCTTCAGAGCAAGGTCCCGTCGTACCAGATATCAGTCCTTCAAAACCAACCCCGGCGGAGAAGGAGAAGCAAAAAGAAGTACGCTTTGATAAACCTGTGAAAAACATTCCAAGCAAAGGTTTAGAGAAGCCAAACAACTTCGACATCCTGGCCCAACTAGCCAATACGTCAGCCAGGTTGTCCATCTTCGAGCTACTCAGGCTCTCCCAAGACACTCGTCTAGCCCTGAGTGAACCGCTGATGCAGGCGGAGGCATACTTGACCCAGCTCAAGTCCCCCGACGAAGAACTAGTGGCGTGTCCTCAATGCCACAGTGTGATGGAGGTGGTCCCAAATATCACTTTCACCCAAGACGACATGCTGTTAAAATATAACAAGCATGACAGGCCCCTCTATTACACCGGGTACGTCGGTTCCATGGAGGTCGATCGGATTCACATAGATCCGGGATCTTCGATCAGCATCATCCCGCACAGTCTGCTCAGACCGCTGAGAATTCCTACCAGTGAATTGGCTTACACCACCACTACAATCGTGGGTTTCAACGCCGGAAGAAGTAAGTCGTTGGGGAAAATTTGCCTGAGGATCCAGATCGGCAACCTTAGATCGGTGGCCACATATTACGTCATCGATTCAGAGGTATCCTACAACATTTTGCTGGAAAGACCGTGGATCTACGACCACAACATCGTTC
Source organism: Iris macrosiphon (assembly GCA_036927795.1). NCBI lineage: Eukaryota > Viridiplantae > Streptophyta > Magnoliopsida > Asparagales > Iridaceae > Iris > Iris macrosiphon. Next base: position 179,973,281 of record JAYESA010000004.1, read on the forward strand.
CTTCAATCCTACATCAATGCCTTAAATATGTAGACGCACAAGGAACGGTACAAACGGAGGTGGCTGACCTAAACCCGTTCAAAGGAATAAAATCCTACTATTCCGATGCCGTGTTGTACTCCCAAGACCACACGAAAGAAGTGTCAGGCGACGCAGAGAAGGGATCCCACCGGGAGCCAAGAGAACCCTCTGTCGTACTACCGCTGTCAATCAGAGTGAAAGGACGAACCACTCGTCCAAAAGCCATAGAGCCCGTGGCTATCCACCTGAACAAGACCAGGTCAGGAGAAGGGAGTGATCCTCTGGTGATCACTTTGAACCAAAAGCCCCCACCCATGGTCATCAACCTTCGGCGCGAAAGGCAGCCGACTGATGTAAATGCAACCAGGAACGGAGTTTCAGATGATAATAAACATCCTCTTTTCCAGTATATTGATGCTCAAATGCCGAAATAGGAATCCACTCCCCGTGACGAGGTAGAACCCATAGCACAAAAATTCTTGGAAGCTATAAACTCCTACCGTCCGTATGTCTGGGAAGTAGCGTCATCATCCAACGTCATCACAACGTATGGACCCCATGAGGATTCTATCTTCATTGTCCCGCCTACCTGCAGCAGTCAGCGTCCAATATTCTTCGGCCGCATGCGCAATCAACCGGCTAACCAGGAAGATCCTTTCGATGACATTACTGGGAAAATGCAAGTTCACCGATACAGCCCGTAAGCGCTGAAGATCATGCAAAATATGGGCTACGACTTGAAGCGGAAGCCATGCCTCAACTACGGAAGAGGCAGACGAACGCCGCCGCACGGCAACCCCCACTATCGACAAACTCGTTTCGGGTTAGGGTATGCCACCTCCCTTACGACGTCCAAGTCAGACGAGGACATCTTTCCCTCCTCCCAGAACGGCTCGTCGCCCCCCGACTCACCTGATGATCTTGAACAAACACTATCAGTAAATATGGTAGTGACAGATCCCTCAGAAGCAGATGAACAGGATTCTGAGCCGTTTGAGAATGACTCTTGGGCTCAACAAATGGATACGCAGTGGGAATTTCGCTTCGAGCAAAGAGAACCTTCCACCAAAGACGAAGTTATCCAAATCGATATTGGGGGTGAACTTTCGCCAAAGCCGATATTTATCAGTGACAATCTTCCCCCAGCTGAAAGGGAAGAAATTATACAGCTGATAAAGGAATACGTCGACGTCTTTGCGTCGGATTATGGGGACATGCCGGGCCTAGACCCGAAGGTGGCTACTCACAAACTCAACATATTGACCGACTCAAAGCCTGTGAAGCAGCACCAATGCCGGTTCCGTCTGGATATGATGGATGCCATTGAAGCTGAAGTCAAGAAGTTGATAGCCTGTGGTTTCATCCGGGAAGAACAACATCCCGACTGGGTCGCCAACGTTGTCCCAGTCATGAAGAAAAATAGGAAGGTACGTATCTGCATCGATTACCGAGATCTGAATGCAGCCTGCCCCAAAGATGAGTTCCCTCTTCCTATCACGGACATCATGATCGACAACACCTGCGGCTTTGAACGCATGTCTTTCATGGACGGATTCTCAGGATATAATCAGATCAAGATGCATCCTGAAGACGAGAAGCACACTGCCTTCCGGACACCATTGGGGGTATATTACTATACGGTCATGCCCTTCGGATTGAAGAACGCCGGGGCTACATACCAATGGGCTATGAGTAACATATTCCATGAGCATTTACGCAAAACAGTAGAATGTTACATAGACGACATAGCCGTCAAGAGTCGCCTCAAAGGTGATCACATTCAAGACTTGAGGACGGTATTTGAGTTAATGTGCCAACATCAACTCAAGATGAACCCTACGAAGTCCTTTCTGGGTGTATCCAGTGGCAAGTTCCTGGGATTTGTCATCACCGCCAAAGGCATCCAGGTGGATCCTGACAAAGTCCAGGCAATCGTAGAAATGCGACCGCCCCATAATCTGAGGGAACTCCGGGGATTTCAAGGCCGTCTGGCCTATATCCAGTGATTCATATCCAACCTCTCGGGGAGATGTCAGCCATTTTCTCATCTCATGAAGAAAGGTGTATCCTTCATATAGGACGAGGCCTGTCAGCAAGCGTTCGAAGATATCAAGCGCTACCTCACCAGTCTGCTAGTTCTAGTGCCTCCCGTTATGGGAAGACCATTCTTGCTGTACGTTCGAGCAATGGATCATTCGCTATGAGCTCTTCTCGCACAGAAGAACGACATGGGTCATGAACAGGCTATCTACTACCTCGGCAGGATGATGGTCGGAGCCGAATACCGGTACAACCCAGTGGAGAAAGAATGCTTGGCTCTGATGTTCTCTATCCAGAAGACGCGACACTATGTCGCCGGCCAGACTATTCATATCATCTCCAGGATCAACCCTCTTCGAGTACTGATGAGCAAGCCTAGTGCTCTTAATTCCTGACTCGCGACTTGGCGATGCTATTAACACCATATGACATGGTGTACGTACCGCAGAAGTCCATCAAGGGCCAAGCGCTGGCTGACTTCCTAGCTGCTCACCCGATCCCGGAGGCCTCCAAATTATACGAGGACATTTCCGACGAAGTTGCAGAATGTAATTTTGCAATGGAAAGTGACGCATGGCAACTCTTCTTCGATGGTGCCTCCAGAACCGGTCCTAGGGAAAACATCGTTTCAGGAGTAGGAGTCGTCCTGGTCACTCCTGATCAGCTCGTCATCTACCGAGCATATTCTCTTAGCGAGCCCTGCTCCAACAATGTGGCAGAGTACAACGCTCTGCTAATCGGGCTCCAAGTCGCCAAAGAGCTGGGGGTCGAGTCCCTGGAAGCATTCGGTGATTCTCTGCTTATCGTCAATCAAGTCAGAGGAATATATGAAGTCCGGAATCCAGACCTCATCCCCTATCACTGAGCGACGGTCGAGATAGCCATGACATTCAAAGGGTTCTTCCTAGAGCATGTACCTCGATCTCAGAATCTAGAAGCTGATGCCCTAGCCAGTCTAGCTGCAGATTTAGCCACTCCTATAAGAAGGCAGGATTCGGTAATCCTTCTTAACAGAGATTTATTCTGTGTGAAGAACAACTTTCACATAGAACGCAGCTACGCTATGAACACAGATCCCCCTAGAAGAGACTGGAGAAGTCCCTTCATAGATTTCGTCGCATACGGAATCTTGCCGGAGGACCCCAAAGAAGCAGTATCCATCAAAAGACGATCATTACGCTTCTACTACGATGCATCTTCACAATGCCTATATCGCCGGACCTACGACGGACTGCTATTGAGATGTCTCTCTAACGACGAAGCACAGCAGATTATCCGGAAAGCTTACGACGGCGTATGCGGAGCGCATCAACCCGGTCCTAAGCTACAGGATCGCATCAGGAGAATGGGCTATTACTGGCCTACTATGATCGCAGATGCAATACAGTATGCAAGACAATACAGAGCCTGTCAGGTTCATGCAGACTTCATACATCAACCGTCTGAATATCTACATCCTACGGTTGCGTCCTGGCCTTTCGAAGCGTGGGGTATGGATATCATTGGTCCTATTCACCCGTCTTCTTCCAGCGGTCACCAGTTCATACTGGCCATTACGGATTACTTCTCCAAATGGGTAGAGGCGATCCCTCTCACTGAGGTGAAGGCATCTAATGTGATCAGCTTCATCAAGCATCACGTCATTTATCGCTTCGGGGTACCCCGGAGGATAATTCACGACAATGGGCCTCAGTTCATCAGCCAAGCATTTTATCGATTTTACGATAAAAATTGGATACGCAATATTGCCTCTACGGCATATTATCCAGCTGCTAATGGTTTGGCAGAAGCTTTCAACAAAACCATTATCAAACTCTTGAAGAAATTCGTCTCTTCAAACAAGAGAGATTGGAATGAGAAGCTGGGCAAATGTCTCTGGGCGTACCGCACAACGGTACGAACACTGACAGGTTGTACCCCATTCTCGCTGGTCTACGGGAGCGAAGCAGTTCTCCCCATTGAAATCCAGATCCCGTCACTCAGGATAGCCGTGACTAGTGAGCTGACTCGAGAAAAGAATGACCTGTTAAGGCTCCAAGAGCTAGAAGGATTAGACGAGAAACGCCTCCAAGCTCAGCAGCGCATCGCGCTCTACCAAGCACGCATTTCTAAAAATTTCAATCATAGAGTAAAGGAAAGAGTGTTCAAAGTCGGCGAGCTAGTTCTAGCCGTAAGAAGGCCGATGATTCTTACTCACAGAAGTAAAGGCAAATTCTAGCCCAAGTGGGAAGGCCCTTATGTGATCGAGACAACGTTCTCAAACGGTGCCTACAGGATAGCCCAGCCTAATGGAGACCTGTTAATGGCTCCTATCAACGGCAAATTTCTGAAAAGGTACTACGCTTAATCTCCCCTACTCGAGTAGAATATAGCGAGGATCTCAATTCTGACAAAACTACTTCCAGAACGCAATTAGCTGGATCATATCCTATCATGTCTGTATGACCTCTGAATAGATATATCCTGCTAAAAAGTTTATCGAGAGTCTATCATGTCCATACTACCTCTGATATCACTCTCACCTAAAAAAACTGTCATTTACATTCCGAAATGATGGGTCCACAAAAGTCAGAAAAGAGTCACTTTTATTTATTCCTGATAAATTACATCTGGGGAAGTGAAAAGAGAAAGGATACATCATGAGGGGGGAGCAGTCAGATCGCGAATCAGCCGCTCTAGTGCAGCTATCTTCTCATTCCTGGAAACCAAGGCATCGGCGCGAGCCCGCTCCAGCCGTGCCTCGGGATTGTTCGTAAGGGTCAGCTCAGCCCTTGCCCGAAGAGAGCCCGTACGGGCAGCTTCTGCACGCTCCAAATCCCGTCGCGCTGCGCTCAGTCGACCAGTCGCTACATCTAGACCTGCCAACGACTGAGAAGCCCACTCCTCTGCAAGAGCGAGTTTTTCCTTCAGCTTGCGGGCCCTCGCTGCGTTCCCTTCGTGCTCGGATCGGAGCTTCGTCTCAAGAGCGAGAGCCTCTTCCACGACAGCTTTTCTTTTATCCATCTCCAGCTTATGTGTTTGGATGGAGTTGTCTAGGCTTTCCAGCTGCGTAGAAAGCCGCGCAATCATGAGGTCGTATCTGGCCTGGACCTCAACATCAAAGCTGCCCCGAGTCAACTGCAAGTATTCGTTAATGGGTTGCTCTAAACCATTAACCACCGCCTCCAGGGCGTCAGCTATCCCAGGATCGCCGAGCTCCCTGACATCCCCGATCGAAAACTGAGAAGTCTTCTTCAAGCGCTCGAAGTCTAGACTCTTCGCCAACACCATCGATATCATCATTTTCAAACCGGTGTAAAAGAGGCTGGTATGTTGCTCAGTCAGCGCAACTAGATCCGATTGAACGCCAGGAGTGGCCGCGATATCAGCAAGTCCCCCTCCAGGAATGATTGCAGACGAAGTAGCCAAAGCCGCCGCCTCAACGGGTGGTGCGACCGAAGGAGGTGCAACGACGACGGTCGAAGTCATTAGCATACTCGCGAGAGACGAAGTCACGATGACGGGTTCGTCCTCCTCTCGAGGTGACGAAACCACTCTAGGTATTTCCTCCTCGAAGTCGAAAGCCTCCGTATCATCGCCAGGAGCCGGAGCAGAGCCAGAAGGTGCTTCAACGCCGTATTCCCCGTGGACGCCATCCCCTGGGAAAAGGACCAGAAAGTTGATATCAATATGATGGTAATCTTTCTAAAGGGAGACATAAAGACGACATTTACCCGGAGCCAACGGTATATATGGCGCATCTGCAGCCAATGTAGCTAAACCACGCTCTAATGACGCAATGCGAACTATCATACCTGGAGAAGGAGGTGGGCCAACCGACTTCGTCCAGAGTTCTGCCAAGCCTTCACCGAGACGCAGTCGAGGTTCATCAACTAGAATCTCGCTAGACGTGCTAGCTGACACAGCAGGAGTTTTATCCGTTGCTGGTCTAGGGAAAGATTCTCCCATCTGCCGCGGCCATACAGGCAGTCTCGTTCCACTACCTGGAGCAGTAGCCACGACAGCGACCTCTAGCGAAGATTCTCCGACGCCGCCGGCCGGAACTGGAGAAGGTCCCTCTCTAAAAGGCGAGGAACCTCCAGCCAAAGAATTATCCCTGATATGGGGAGATGCAGGCTCACTCCCAGGAGCCTCAATACCAAGAATGCGGAGAGGACGAGCAACCGTCTTCTTCCTCCTCTTACGAAGAGAAGCCTCCTTCCGGGCAGAAGCCCGTCGCTTCCCAGAAGAGACTACCAAAGCCCCCACAGCCGGAGGTACTTCACACCTCGACACCGACACCAGAGGCTCATCCGGAGTGCCAGACTCCTCACCCTCGTCAGAAGAAACCGAGGGGACTTCAACTCTTCCCCCAGACTGGGGAGGAGGCACCCTGAAGCTTCCACGCTTATCAAAATCGTGATGGAAGGTGTTAATCGCCACATAGAACTGGGCGTAAGAATGGAGAATACGGAGCTCCGTGGAGGTTGTAACGACCGGCACAATGAAGATTGCTTCCGTATAACTCATGATAAAATATCGCCACCCTTTGGCTCCATCAATGAGTCCGCCCCTGGACCTGAAGCTGGTGACGGTATTGCCCACGTACAACTGATCGTACCCAAATTGTCGGGCGAACCGACTAGGCAAGTAGGGCTCGAAGAAGCAATGATCTTCGCTCATGTACAATAGATGGGAGGGTCTAATGCAGACCAACCAATTAAAAGCTTCCGGAGAAAGATCGGTCTTCTCTCCACCTTAATCCTCAAGTCTCACCCCTGATTGATTGCGATGTACAGGAGGGGGAGTACAGAGGAGCTTCCAGTCGTGACTGAGGTTCAACACCAGCCGACAATCCAAAGTTGTGTTCACATTCCAGGGAGAGTCTTTGTAGTTCAGCAAGAAATTACCCCCCGAGCTGCTACCAGAGCCGGGAGACATCACCCGGGGGTTGTGGAGAATTAACCATCCCATCAAATATAGGTATGGTAATTCCACCCGGGGAAAACTCTCACGCCGAGCTTCATCGACGAGCAACCCATCAGTCATGGCTCTCAGGCTAGCCTGTATAAGGTACACCATGGCAGGAAGCAAGCCCAGTCTTGCCCCGAACACCAGGCGCACTGCCGGCCACAGGATGTTCCGGTGAATGCGGTCCGCGGACGCAAGTACCAGGCACTACTACTCGACGCAGCCATATCGAGAGGAAACCGGCCAGCTGGGCTTCCTTAGACAGAGGCCTGCGGCAGCGCCTCAAGTAACTGTAGGCCTTAGTGCCTTCGGGATACTTTCCTACCCCCTCAACGAGAATCTGATCTGGAGCCTTAGCCTCCTCCATAAGATCCTCAACGACCTGGGAACTAAGCACGCCCAAACAGTTCACGGGCTCATTCTTTCCCCCCGAGGCTTTCTCCGACTTGACGGCCCTGGCTCGGTGGAAGAAGAGGTAGGACATCCACTTGGTGATGTGAGCCAAATCGGAAGGCTCGTTATAAAAAGCGGTGCACACGAAGTATTGACACATCAGCTCCTGATACACTTCTGCCACCCGAGGGTCCAAGTCCCCCAATTTCCGGTTGGTGGGGACATACTCTTCATATGGGGTATCCTCCATCGGCTGTCTCGAGACAACTGTCATCTCATGAAGGGCCAATCCCAGCTCCCCCAGTGGAGTGGCGAAGGTCCCAGTGAGCGAAATATATCGCTCCATCAGTGCCAAGAACAAATTAGGATTGGGAGGCAACCCGACACTCATCGCACTTACAGCGGCATACAGTCCAATGCCCTCCAGCTCTCTCCGAAAGTGCTTCAAGGCCCAGTTAACTAGGCAAGTCCATCGGAAGTTTGTTGGGGTGATCCACCCATTGCACCGAGGATTCTCCTTGGGATATACCCCACCTCATCCCATGAAGTCGTTGCAGAAGGTCGGCAATTGGACCGACTGGATCACTGAGCTGTCTTCACTCGGGACACTGCCCGGGAACAGTCCTCTAAACAACGTCATAATACTGGAAGGGCGGCTGACAAACGACCCCTGGTCAGCCCCTTTCAGATGAAAGATCTTTCCCGGCTTGCCGTGAAAATCGGGAGTCAGCGTCCACGACATCCTCCTGCGATGTGTGGTATGGAAGAAAGCAGAGATGGAATAATCTTTCGGCATCGTGGGCAGATACAAGACCACGCTCTCGGCAGGGAAAACCCAGGGTTCTCTCTTAGGCTTCGTCTGGGACTGCTTGTCTATCATGTCCCCAAAGAGAAAGACCGGCTTGATGTACTGCTCCCCGTCTACGTACGTTAGGGGCTCCCCGTTGATCATGTTCAGCAGCATTCGCTCGCCCTGAGACGATATCAAGATCCCCCTTCCTTCAGGGTACTGGGGTCCGGAGATAGAAAATGTCACGTGGGACAGATCCTCCAGATAGTTCGAGTGCAGCATCCCGGCAGCGAAATCCATCACCTCGGCCAGTGGAGACTCACCCAAATCAACTGCAAAAGTGCAAGGAAAATATGTCATTACAAATCTTGCACAAACATACAGACCAAAAGAAATGACAGTCTGTGCTCTACGCCAGGATTGTACAAATTTGGTTATTTTACGCCGGAAGTCCCCTCCACAAGCATAAAACTCAAATTTTACGACATACGCCAATTTTTGGTAGCTAGAGCTTTTACGCTCGGAACTACGAAAATATGGAGTTGTTACGCAGGCACACTAGAAATATGGGCGTAAAGGATAAAAACGCCTCCGTGCATCATCTTCCTCAAAGAGGCTATCAGCACAGAAGACGACCTAGCGCGGTCACGTTCAACGTGTGCGTAGGATTTTTCGTCGTTTTTTGTCACCCCAAAGGCTCTACCTCTAAGACGGGGTGCGCTACTCGTCGGCGGGATACTTCGCTCAGAAGGAAGTTCACCTTGACCAACCGAAGACTCCCTCGCTGGGGCAGAAGAATGAGAAGAAGAACCTATGCTCTTTTCCTTAGTGGAGGGGGTTTGTTTCGGCGCCATTTCTTTAGACCCGAAGTGCTCGGAGAAGGAACGAAGAAAAACTCGAACAGTCAAAAGCTCTCTTTCGCAGAAGACAGATAAAAAGTTTTTCTCTCAAAATCTTGGGATATATATAGAGTTTGAGTCGACTCCTCGAATCCTCGGATGGACTCCTCGAAACCCTAACCAAATCTCCTAGATTAAATATTTGGTTATGATTGGGTCTACGTCAGCCTATTATTCAGAGAAGGCGGACAGTCAGCAAATTCAAAAAGATTCTTCGTGCAAAGCAGTTCAGGGTTCCTACGCTAATGGAGCTTTCTACGCTCGACAGTAATAGATCTACGGTTTTACGCTCGCAAGCTATAAGTCTATGGTTTTTCGCCCGGATGCCTTTGTGCTCGATAGCTTTTATGCTCGAGAGGCAACAAACCTACGACTTTACGCTCAGCAAATACCAAATCGATGATCTCACACTCGGTGGCGCTCAGTTTACGCTCAGAAGCAACAGATCCGCAAACTTCACGCTCGGAGAAATTTTCTTTTCAGGATCTACAGTTCTATGCTAAAGGAGCTTTCTATGCTCGACAGCTACGAATCTACGGCTTTACGTTCGACAGCTATAAGTCTATGGTTTTACGTCCGGATGCCTTTATGCTCGGTAGCTTTTATGATCGAGAGGCTACAAACCTACGACTTTATGCTCAGGAACCACAAGTCTACGATTTCACGCTCGATGGTGTTCTACGCTCGACAGCTATGAATCTACGGCTTTACGTTCGACAGCTATAAGTCTATGGTTTTACACCCGGATGCCTTTGTGCTCGGTAGCTTTTATGCTCGAGAGGCTACAAACCTACGACTTCACGCTCAGGAACCACAAGTCTACGATTTTACGCTCGATGGTGTTTTATGCCCAGAGGCTACAGACTGATGATTTCACGCTCTACAACTTTCCGCATATCCGAACAGTCCCCGAAGTGGTCAATTACAAAGAGTTCACACAGAAGATACTCGTTCTTGACCCCAAAGTATCCCAAGTACCCGAAACACACAGAGTTCAAACATTGAGAAATTACTCTTCTCGGGTCCAAAATTGGAGGTTCATCCAGACTCCAGTCTGAATATCTCATCTGTCAAGATGGCAACTCAGTTTGACAGCCATTTCTCGACCCTGTTCCAAGGGAGTTTCGAGAGATCATTCTTGAAGACGAAGTCTGAACAAAATTTTTGCTCAACAGAAGCAGCAGTTCAGAGCTCTACGCGGTCCCTCAGTCCTAGCAACAAAACAATTCTAAAGGTTCAACAGGCTTAAACAGTGTTCTATGGACTATTCTCTACACGTAAAGGACAGGGCCTAATACTCTTCTTATCGGAGTTGGCATAAAGAATCAGACGTGTCGAAGCTACACATATTTAGACTTCACAGCAACGTATGGCAAGATGATCATATGAAGAAGAAGACAATTTTATTAAGATTAAAGTCATGATTATATATGAGGGAAATCCAATCTACAAGGGTTTTCTTTTCATTTTCATGATTACAACTGAGGGAAACTCCGTCGACAGGAGGGTTTCCCCATCATCGTCTAAAGATTGCCCAGAAGCTGTTCTGACAGGTTCTCGCAGGGGCACAATTCTTCATCCATCTTCTCCGGCAGTCAGTCAGTTCCAGCAAACTGATTGACATGGCAATGATCAACGGCGAGAGAACGACAGAGTTGGGGCTTGCATAAATTATGCAGATTCCTCGCTCCATGTGCCGTGACAGATTGAGTTGAGATATTTTACTCAACTCAATGCCCGAGGTCAGAGCTAGTCGCTGCTCTCACTCCCGGAGGTGACAGGAGAAGACACCGTTTGTAAGCCGTGTGGTCAAATATGACCCTTCCTCTCTCCTGGGCAACCGCCATATAAAGTTGCTGATTATCCCGAGCAAGGGAGGCTAAGATATCCTTCCATGATCCATCGTTGCAGTGGACACTTGCTCGAAGACGCCATCTTTTTCGGCTCCCTACATGCTGGAAGAACATGATCTCCTTCTTTCTCAGGTCGACCCGACGAACTCCGGCGATCATCTCTGCATGGTGATGGGAATATGGGGAGAACAGGTTAATTCCCCAGCCTTTTTATAGGCAAAAGAGATCACAGCGGTCCCCAATAAATCCGCAATAAAGTCCGCATCGACCGTTTCAACGCTCCATTCAGAAACGTTTCGAGTTACGAAGGGCCGTTCATGCTTCATTCAAAGCGTTTTAAATTTCGAGGAATTTAAAATCTTTGAAGGGGGTCGTGTAGAAGCATGAAAAATATGCTGGGAGGAGCTACGCAGCATACTGATGCAAAGCAGCGTAAACAGAGGCCTTCAGAGCCATCAAGCGTACAAGCAGAGCTTTCTCCGCTAAACGCAACGTGAAGTACAAGCTTAAAGGACCATCCGTGTAAGTGCAGTACGTCCAGGCCGCTCCAGCGTAAACAGGGTTCTTTATCGCCTCCATGGCGTAAAACTCATCCGCTCCCAAAGCAGCGTTAAAGCGTACGAGGGACGCTTCGTCTTCCCCGAAATAAACTTGTCAAAGTCACGCAGTGAACCTGACCTCTGACTCCTGACAAAAAGTGCTGCACGGCTACCCAGACGACGGCTGGAAACGAGGACAGACCCCTCGGGACACGCACCACAGCATGATGGCGGATCTCTGCATTTAATGCAGAGGATTTGGTTAAAATATCGTCGAACCGTCGTTTACTGACGTCCCCTCAGCATAAACTGCTCTTTCGCGTACAAGGGGATACGCTGCCTTATTTTACACAGGCAAACATGAGCTGTTTTACGCTCCACAGTAGACAAACCGCCTGCCACGTCAAAAGCTGCACTTCGTACGGGGCTCGAGGCACGTCTCTACGTCTAAATTGCACAGAGCGGTGACAGTTTCTCTGGAGGCACGTCTCTGCGACAGTTGTACAGAAGGGCTGCAGACCTTCAAAACATGCCTCCGCATTTAATGCACAAGTTGGTGGCAAATCTCTGCAAGAGATTTGATTATATCTTCAAAAGCCGTAATTCCGGCTAAAGACGTCCACATCAGCACTCTGACACGGTACGCAGCGGCTTCTACGCCCATTCAAGATCTGTGCTCATTCGGCTTCAAACGTCCACTCAGTCTCTACGACCATTCGGCTTCAAACGTCCACTCAGTCTCTACGCCCATTCGGCTTCTACGCTCATTCGGCTTCTACGCCTGTTCGGCTTCTACGTCTATTCAGCTTCTATGCCTATCCGGCTTCTATGCCTATCCGACTTCTACGCCAGGGTGACAGTCATTTGGCTTCTATGCCAACCTCTTCTACACAAGGGATACCTACCTACGTGGCTTCTACGCCGTGATCTTCGCAGCAGATATACGCGTTTTGTCCCCTTAGTTGGACACGTGTCACATGCTCACTCAAAAGGTCATCTATACGCAGGCATTGGTTATTTTAACCGTTGTGTAAAAGGGTGTTGTACTTCCTACTCCTCGGTTTTTACACCGACAGAGTGGTCACTGTCACCAAAACTCTATAAATAGAGACCCCTATCAATGGGGAACAAGGTCGAAAAACTTCAAACTTGAAGATCGAACAAGGTCGAAAAACTTCAAACTTGAAGATCGAACAGGGTCAAAAAACTAAAAAGGAAGATCGAAAAAGGTCGAACTTCCCAGAAAGATCGAACCGGAGGTCAAGAGAGAGAGAGTCCGGAGCTCAGGCAAAGAGCAGGGATCGACGACTTTGGCATCGTGCATCCACCCTCTTTTGCAACCTTCGAAGCTGCTACCTGTCTTTCACGGCACTTCTTCAACATCGTGTGGTCCAAGGGCTAAAGTGATCGACTGCAGATCAGACACCTATAGCAATTTATACCAGATTAAATAAATTGTACTCCCACATCCTCGTATAGGATTAAATTGTACAAGTTTGTTTGTAAACCAAAGGGCGCGGGTTTCGTATAAACCCCGTCATTGAAATACACTTTCATTCTTTCGTTTAATACCACAAACACCTGTGCCGAGTGAATGAACCTATGTTACCGACTTTACCATGTTGCTTGAATAAAGCTACAGAACTGGGGCATCAAGACTTAGGGTTAGACTTGGGAACGATAACGTGTGCTAAAGTTTGACCCGAGCAGATGGACGCTAGTCGGTAAACTGAATAGACCGTGCTTAACGATTGTGCAAATACTTGGTTGGAATAAAAAAATGATATGAAAATTGGATTGACCCTATTGGAAGTATCCTCGTGATTCAGTAAAACGAGAACCCTTAAGATTTTTGCAAGTAGCTTGTCCGATTTTACCATCTCTAAGTTTGGTTGAATGCATATGTTTGAGGGACGCCTTGAACGTATGCACGATCGAAGACTTAAGAAATGTGAAACTCGAGTGCTAAGACTTCGCTATCGCTAAGTTAGTTGGCATGCATATGTTTGAAGGACGCTTTGAATATGTGCACGATCCAGACTTGCGATATACTGATCTCAAATGCTAGTGCAAGTGAATATCCATCTGAACAAGTATAACAACTTGTATAAGTTTGCATCAGCTTTAGATCGCTATTCAAGATTGATTAAATTGTACTCCGCGTTAAGCAACATGTCCCGCGCTAAGCCGCAAATGAGACTGACTCGGCATACACGAAACACGACATAAGGATCGAGTAGGAAATTATGTTCAAACGAATCTAGTAGTACCGATTGCTGTGCTTGAGTCAGATTCGATAGTGCGGTAGAAACGACTTTCCCTCAGGAAGTCTCGAGGACGAGACTTTTTCTGAGTGGTGTATGATGTAATACCCCGTTCCGCTCAAGCGGACTGCCGATTCAAACGGCAAAAGTGCAATGTCCCGACCCGCTTTGCTCAGGCGAGAATACTCGTTTGAGGCAAAGGATATCCAGACTTGTCCCTTCAGGAGTTCGACTTAGGCTTTCAGAGGCTCACTCGAAGTATCGTTCAACCGAGGTGAATCATTGCTAAGGTGGGTGCCTACGATGAACTTGTTTTTGCTTAGCCAGCACACTTAAAATATAGAATGATACATGCTAGTTGCTAGATGAATCACCCCTTGCATGCTAATAAGAATACAACGCACCTAGCTAAGGGAATACTCCCAACTAGTATTGCTTGTGTTAGAACATGGAATTAAAACATTGCTTATATTCAGACCCTCGCATGCTATCCTAGATCATGTCGCTCAGGAAGTCCCTTATGGTTTCACCCCTCGGCTTACCTTCGGGCCCGAGCGAACGTGAATGCTTAAGTTTCCTTGTGAATGCATGCTTGCCTGCTTATATCTATTGCCTCGATTGAATGCTTGTCGCATAAACTATGCCAAGACCCTGTATTGCTATTCATGTCATGCATGCATATAAGTTCTCCTCGGAAGACTATATAATAGTCGTTCTGTGCAAATATGAACCTGAAAGCATCCTGGACCGTTAGGTCGCTAAGGCAGTTCCCGAACCGAAGAATTTACACCAAGTTAATGATCCAAGAATCCCAGGTCGTGGAGCAATATTGTCCTGTACTGAATCAAATGGCTCATAGAGTCGATACACATATTGTGAACAATCCTGCCTGAAATAAGTACCTGATATACATATCATGCCTCAAACATGTACCCGATTTCCTGCCTGAAACATGTGCTTGATATATATCCTGCCTTGAACTTGTCCCTGTGTCTGACCAAAGACCCAGAAGATTGAGACTTGCATGGTCAAAGGACAACTTGTAAACAAGGTTTTAGTTCCACGAACGGTTGCTGAGATACTGGCACCGATCCGATCCGGACGGAACTCCTGAGTAGTCGCCTGCTACGAGCAGGATGTGTGTGTAATGTCTCATGTTTTTGCTTGCACACCATTCCGAAAAGAGACTACGCCATCCTCTATGGCGCCATGCCAGTGACCTCATGTTCATATAGATAAGTCATCCTCGCTTAGCGGCTACCTGCGTGCGAGTCATTGCATCGTATCAAGAATAACTGAACACCTGAACGGTCATGGTAAAATAACACTTGTGCATAAAGAGCACTTGAACATCGTATGCAACACACCTGATCATCTGAGTAACTCGTGCATCCAAAACATAGACTCATTCATACACACAGTATTTGCATATACTATTGCCCTGAATGTTCATACATGCTCGTGCTTAAATTAACTTGGTTTACCTTGGACAGGGAAGGACTAATGATAAGTTGATAAGTCTCACCGTGTTTCCTCTTATATCGCACAGCGCACTGCCGCACGAGTTAGGCTATTCAATACTTGCCATGAAACTGATCCTAAGGCAACTAGAAAGATAACATAATAGTTGGTGCACGGAACCTATATTATGTGTTTGGATTTATCGAGCGGGCGAGTAGCCTCCCCACCAGTGCATTCAATGTACTGATAATCCACCAGATCGTTTGCAAGGTGCGGGAGAACCTCGTTCGGTACGGATGCCTCCTTCGTGCGTGCTAAGACGTGGAGTTCACTCTGGAGCCTTGGAGCGCTGCGTCCGGAACTGAAGCACATATACAAGACATAATATTGGAACATCGCCTGAACATCGCTTGTACATCATTCCACAAATGTAGCCACTTGGCACACTTTTACTGTTTCTGGGAGAGAGGCTTGGGCGACTTGTCAACTTGGCTATGCGCCGCCTGTAACATTATTTATATTAATAAAGAGTTTAATTTACTTCAACATATGTTATTCAATGCTTCCGCTATTGACGACTCAGTGAACTTGTTTGTTACCAATCGCTTATACGTTTAAAATTCTGCTGCACTCGGACAAATCTGTGCGACTCTGTGGCTTAGATCTCTTATCGCCAGCCAATGAACCATGGCCTTGTACGGGCGCAGCTCATGCTCATGCGGCATCACGCCCAGATGGGCCGAAGGTAAGCCGAGGGGTAAAACCGTAAGGGACTTCCCGAGAGACATGATCTAGGGTAGCATGTGAGGGTCTGAATATAAGCAATATTTTAATTCCATGTTCTAACACAAGAAATACAAGTTGAGATTATTCCCTTAGCTATGTGCGTTGTATTCGTATTAGCATGCAGGGGGTGATTCACCTAGAAACTAGCATGTATCATTCCATATTTTAAGTGTGCTGGCTAAGCAGAGACAAGTTCACCGTAGCCACCCACCTTAGCGATGATTCACCTCGGTTGAATGATACTTCGAGCGGGCCTCTGAAAGCCTAAGCTGAACTCTTGAAGGGACAAGTCTGGATATCCTTTGCCTCAAACGAGTATTCTCGCCTGAGCAAAGCGGGTTGGAACATTGCACTTTTGCCGTTTGAATAGGCAGTCTGCTTGAGCGGAACGGGGTATTACATCATACACCACTCAGAAAAAGTCTCGTCCTTGAGACTTCCTGAGGAAAAGTCATTTATACCGCACTATCGAATCTGACTCAAGCGCAGCAATCGGTACTACTAGATTTGTTTGAACATAATTTCCTACTCGATCCTTACGTCGTGTTTTGTGTATACTGAGTTAGTCTCATTTGCGCTTTAGCGCGGGATATGTTGCTTAACGCGAAGTACGGTTTAATCGATCTTGAATAGCGATCTAAAGATGAGACAAACTGTCATGACCCACACCCGGATATTCGGGCACGAGTACGTGGGTACGTCCAGCCTACGCCGCAGTGTCGGCGGTAGTACGCTGTCTAGGGCCTAATCACAGGTAATATAAAATCTAGCTCATTCACAATAATTAAATAGGCAAAAAAATAACAGGAAAAGAATGCTAAGATTTCATAAACTGAAAGTGACAACAGATCCAGAGTTTATTACAGAATCCAAAAATTAAATCGGGGACAAACCCGATTACTAAGATGAAAGGAAAATAAATATCTACTGCTAACTATTCCGCAGGAGTAGTCTCCTGTGTGGGAACCGGCTCCGCAACTGTATCACCTGCTGCCTCATAGGGGCCATAATAGGTGGGGGCAAGGTTCTCATCATCGCCTAAATCAACGGATCCAGTCAGAAAAGGAGCAAAGTACACAATGCACAACAAGATTTAAACTAAATATTGGTGACAGGTAGAAAATAACTGACTAAGCATCATGTTGAGAAATATGCATAAGTAAGTAGTGAAATTAACTGAAAACTAATGCTATAAATCAGGACTAGAAGTAAAATATGATTAATTGCTATAACCAGAAATATGAGTAAACAGGAATAAAATGTGACAGGAAAATGTAACTGTAACTAGACAACAAGAACTGCAACCCGACAAGAACTATGTGCGTGAACTTGTGTATTTAGAATACATAGTTGGTATATAGGGATTTATAAGGCTAATAAGGCACACCATAGGCGGCTAGCAGTCAGGAATAACAAGTATAAGGATGAGGGTACAGTGGCGTACCCACAGCTAGCAGTCACGACAAGGGGGAAGGGTAAACTACATGCCTCCTAGTATTCTTCCACCCGACATGAAAAGCAAGAAATAAAAAACCAGTATTCAAGACATGAAATCCAGTGTTCTAATACTACGTGTAAACATCAATGTTACTAGTAGAGCAAGGAAATTAATTTTCACAATATAAAGATTAAACTTGAAGTGCAGGTACTTGCCTGATGTTTGGATCCAATTACAGTTTTGTGTCTCAGAGAAATTTCTAGAAATATGTCCAGATGCTGAAATAAACATTACCATCATGCTCAGAAGATATCAAATAGCTAGAAACGCCTGTCCTTGGGTCCAATTTGGAGACAAGGGCAAAAACTGAAATTTCGGGTCAAAACGGGGTCCGCATGTGGGCCCGCTTTGCACCAAAAAATGTGTCAGGGTTAAAGGTCTCCAAATTTACTAAACTTAGTGTCAACAGGTCAGGAACGATGATACGAACCCAACAGAACTTCCAGAATTGGATTCCGATGAGCCGATCACAAAATCGTCCGTCGAGCGGGGCTTGTGGGGCCCACGACACGCAATTTTGTCAACGTTCTCAGAATCGAACCAAACTTGGGTCACAGGACCAGCGTATCACTAGGAGTCTGATGGCACAAGTTTTGTTTCGATCCGACGTGTGTACAGAAAGTTAGGGCGTAAAACAGAAAAGGCGGATACGGGGCGGTGTCCGCGGATACGCGTTGATCCCGGTGTGCACGCACACCCGAATCGAATTTCGCGAAATTTCACACGTCCGTATCAATGCTGCGCACGTATCTGTGAAGACCGCGCGCGACCAAGTCGTCCCGTTTGGCGGGGCGTACTCAGTTCTGGGGTGAAACGGGGTCTGGTTTTTCCTATTTTTGGATCGCGGTGTGCGATCATCACAGGATGCGATGTCCCGAGCGGTTTGTCCGGGCACCGAGAGGGTCATACAGGCTTCACAACGCAATTTACGAAATTGAAACGGGGCAGCGAGGAGAAAGTTACACGCACCTGAACTGGGTCCAAAAACCCGAAGAATCCCGTGTCCGACACGTGTCCAAACGAATTTGGGAATTAGGGTTAGTATCACTACCACATTCTGAAAATGGGGGTATTTTCGACTTTTTATAATTATTAGTATTGTGGTATTCATATTAAATGATTTCTTGATAAGTGTATTTAAATTAATTAATTTCGTGAGATAGGTAATTAAATATATTATATTATATACTGTGTTCTTAATGTCTGAGCTGGTAGACTTGACCTAGAGGCCACTAGACGAACACCTGATCGAATAATGGGGATTATGTATTTAATTGTTTTAGAATTTATTTATTGGAGGTTGTATTTAATTACCGTAATTTATTTAATTATTGCGCGCCGCCGTTGCTTCGAAATTGGAGCGCTACCCTGACTTTTGCCTTCCAACAAATTTTACAACATTGCCCTAGACATGTCCGCCTTCCATTCTGATATTTTTGCAACCCAAAATTATGCTCTCTGTACCTTATTTTTAGCCGCACAAAAAAAAATCGTCGCGGACGTTTATTTAAATCCTAAATAAATTCCAACTTTGTGTCGTTGTGCGTTCCAATCGAAATTGGAGACAATCTTGACCTATTTTTCGTGCGACCCAAATTGGGGTAATATTCTATTCTGAGTCTAATTCATTATTGGTATTGATGACCTGACCTGATTTTGGCCCCATGTACTCCTAATTAATTTTGAACACAACTTGCATTTTATTCCTAATTAATTTGAGGATACCATTTTAACCAATTCCGAAAAACCCGTTTAATTCTAGTACCCCGCTACTTAAGCCCGTACCAATCATACAGCGCCCCCGACCCTATAAAACACCATACATCGAATCGCCCGCCAGATTTTCATTATTTCATGTGTCCGTACAATTTCCCAAATTTAAGGGGGCTAAATTGTAAATTTATATTTGGTGTAAACACCCCATTGGTTCAACCAATGGGGGAGCCCTAATATTGTTACTAATCAACCCACACCCTCATCCCCACATGAAAATTCATTCATGTTAATCTGGACCACCCATTTAAATGGGGTGCATCCTCACCCTTGATCTCACCCACACTCTCCCCTATTTAATGTCCTATCTACACTAGCCCTAATCCCCAAATTTCCTAGGGAAGCACACCTCCCCACTAGCCCCCAAGCCCCAACCGTAGCTTCTCCTTCTCTTCCTCATTTTCATTTTCTTCTTCTCTTCTTCTTCTTCTTCTTCCTTCTTCCTTCTTCTTCTCCTTTTATTATTTTTGTTTTTTGAAATAAAGGGGAGGGGGAACATTGTTCATTCCTGTTGCATACCTCCCCAGTCCGGCGGCCCACCCTACTCCGGTCGGCTGACCCTGACCCTATCTTCGGCGAGCGCAGCTTCTCTCAGCCCCCACTGATTCTCGGCCGCTCCCCATTCCTCCTAGAGCACCCTCCACCGCGTCTTCTTCTCCACTCCGACGAGCTGCTGCTGCCGTCCACCTCGGCCAGCTCCACCCTCCACCGCCTATTCCATCAGTCATTCCTCCCTCTGCATCCCCCACAGCCATTCCTGCCGAGCCCCAGCTTCCCGACTACTCCCCCATTGTTCCAGCCACCCTCCGGGACAGCCCAAGCTCCTCCTTCCCGATCTCCTCTCCGGCCCATCTACACCCACACCACCACCATCATCATTCAAGCCACCACCTCCCATCTGATCGACCATGGCAGATCTCGGCGAGTGATGGCCCCTCCTTCGAGTGGATGAGCTCCCAATACGCGGCGAGTCCCTGGCGACTGCTCCGCCGCCAGCTTCTCTCCTCCTGCTGAGCCGAAGCTGCGGGTTTCAGAGCACTGCCGCAACAGCAACTCGTCGACCGACGAGTTTCTCTCCGATCATCTCCAGCGGTGGCGGACGACGAGCTCGACCAAAGATCATCGTCGTCGAGTCGGTGAGTCGATCAGACTTGTTTCCTTCTTTCGATCTGTTCATCTCTGTGTTGATCTCAAGGATCGGTTAAGCACCAGCAGTGCTCTATCAATCGAAGAGGAACGAACACCAGTTCAAACTCCTCAATTGATCATCAGATATTTCTGTACAATCGAACTTGAGGAGAACGAACTCAGATTTGAGTCGATGGGATCAATCTTCTCCTTCCTTTCCTAATTGTTGAGGTTGTGATTCTAGTATTCAGAAATCAAATCTTACAGAGGTTCTTTGGGAGGATCCGTTGGAACTCAATGAGATCGAGCTTGATTTCAAATTCTTCAATAGGTGAGGTTCTAATCCCTTATGTTTTGGATCTCTATGTTTTGAAACTCTCCTCTGAAGCTCTAATTTCCATTTTTATCATCAAAGATTCGAGATTAAACTCTGGAAATTTCCTAATTGTTTTGCACGCCATGTGTTCGGTAAATTGTCTCAGAAGAGTATTGATAATTATGATATATATATATATATATATATATATATATATATATATTTAGTCTACCTACTAGATGACCCGAGTATAAATACGGACATCCCGTAACTATACCTGACTCGTGACTCTGTGAATGTTAGTTGGCTGCCACGCGTACACTGACGTACTGGCGGGCCCGTACCATTTTTGGTCGTCTGTCTTGCCCAGCAATCGCAGACACGACGCCGTGCAATTTGATGCACACTAACCCTAGATTGACCAGTGCCATACCTGGCATAGCCCATGAGTTAGTATTTTCTTGTGTGTTTAGTATAGCTTCTGATGCAAATATTTTATTGTTTATTATATGTCTTTAGGACTGTTGGTTCCTCCAGACGATACTCTGGGACAGAAAATTGGTATTGACAGCTAAGGACCCAAGGCGAGTACATTCTCTGATTAGTTTCTAATTTATGATATCTCCTATGTTCACTGTATCTAGTGTAGATATCCATGCTCTTGACACGTTGGTTACACGGATTGGTATACACGGATCTCATCATGAGATGTTATTCCTTATTCATGGTGTAGCTTGTACAAGACTTGTTCCTTGTTATCTTGTGCATGTACAGACACAGAGACCCGGGAAGATTTGCTACCTCCCTAGGGAATCCCGTGCCATAGCGTACCATGATTGGATCTAATATACCAGTCGGGGGTGGGGAGTATTTTAGTGTAGATATGTGATCATACCCAACTTTACATGAATCATAGCTCACCCCACATCTCACGTCGGGTGCAGCCTGACCATTTACATGCTTTATAGCTGTTACGTATGATTAGCCTGACCTCTACATGCATCATAGCTAACCAACGGTTAGCCTGACCTTACATGAATCATAGCTAATCATATGTAACCAGCCTGATCAAGTTCCCAAGCCGATCATATGTTAAAGCTAGTACTCACACACTTAGTCATAGGATTCTTGCTCGTTGGCATATTATTTTTTTTCCTGCATTTACTTACAGTATTTCCAGTATTTCTTTATTGTACATTTCTTGTACCTATACATGCATCTCGTATATTTCCATCTAGAACTGCTATGTAGTTTATATCATTAATATAGAACTGCTATTTAGAGATGTACTTTGCTCCTTCCTGACTGGAAAATATTTTTCAGACTATGCCTAGAGGACTGGTATCAGACACTGGTGGACCACAGGGTGAGTAGCTGAGACTTGGATTATGTTGAGTTAGATTATTTACAGTTTAGACTTGTGTTGTATCTTCATTGCTTTGCTTGCCTTGATATCTCATCGTGCTTAGTTTATGTGATTGAGTATTTCCAGCATTATTTTATGATATCCACGTCTCCTTATGGAGTTGGGTATTCATGTGAGATTGATTAGATAGTTACATGACCTAGACAGCGTTCTACCGCCGATGCTGCGGCGTAGGCTGGACGTACCCGCGCACTCGTGCCCCTAAACCGGGTGCGGGTCGTGACACATTTTTAGTGGTGGCCCATGCAGGTCATACTTCGCAAGTTGTGCGATGTTGTGGTAGTGCGACGTCATAATTGTACTACTACGTGCCTGCTATAGAATATAGGACATAGGATACTAGGATGAGAGAGGATACTCAATCACAAAATTCTTGAGAGATTCCTGGGACGACCCCTTGAGAATCTCATTATGAATTCCAATTTAATTCCTTTTCCCTTGTTTTCGTCCGTCCTCACTCGTTGATATTGAGTTTGATTCTTGTTTACCAATTGTTAAATTTAAATTCTTGGTATCGTTGTTGAGTTGATTTTATATAAAGATGAATTTTTATGGGCTAAATTTACGGTATTATCTGATGACATATATTGATGAGGACAGTGAGAAAGGTAAAAACGTCTACTTTGGTTATGGAACCTAGAGTTTATCGCAGCCATACTAGTTGTCGTGACGAGAACGTAGGAACCTGACTAGGATGTACATACTGTAGTTATAAAACTTAGAGTCTCTCGCAGCCATACCGGTTGGCGTGGCGAGGATTCTAGATGACATGATTATAGGGTTGCATACCTTAGTTACGGAACCTGTCGTTTATCGCACCTATGCTTACTGGCGTGGCAAGGATTCTGAGTGTCATGATTTCTGACAGACGTGTATGATTATCAGATTGTATCTTAAATTGGTTCTTAAAGTATCATCTCAACACTTATCTATTTCTGTGATACAAGACTTTATTCCATCGTTTCTTTTGGTTGCTAGCAGTAGAAACACCTTCAGTCCTTAACCCAGACCTTTTGAGCTCATATTCTTTGAGGATTCCTTATTAAGTATGATAATTAGTGACTTGTGATTATGTCTGTGTCTTGAGTTTTAGTATGGACTGAGTGTTGCTTATGAGTTATAAGTGTTTTCTAGTTGGACATGTGAGCAGTAGGCCTTAACATAGAGTTAACCCATAGCATAATACCTTGTGACAATGGTTCTAGGATAAGTGTCATTATAGTACTATAAGTAGAGGGATAGTATAGAGTATCAGTGATAGTTCTCAGAGTTAGTATCAGAGCCAATTACCCGTCCTGGATAATCATGATTATGTAATTGAGTGATCTATGTAAACAATTAGGTATCAAGGAATTGTGTTAGGGATTAATGGAGCATAACGTCCAATCTGACGATTGATATCGGGCGTGTTAAAGGTAAAGAAATTTATATGCATGAGGAGTTATAATGAGGTATCATGAGTAGAGAAATATCGGAATTGGTAATGAAAATGGTGAGGCGTATCACAGATTAGTTTAACAGGCTGTAAAAGGTTAAAGGGAAATACCTATGCAACCATCGAGATGAGAAACCATATACATGCCCATGAGAGTAAAGAAACATGAGTGTTATAGAAGATACATGTGATCATGAGTTCTAATGAGCTTGATGAGATAATCCATCAATGAAGCTAGTGATATAATACCAAGAGTGCTAATGGTTCTATATCGAGGATTAGTCGAGAATGACGCTAATAACAGTAAGCACTCTGCGTGATGATAATTGGATGATATACCAGTTAATATAGATTGAAAATTATGGAAGAAAATACATGTGATGATAACTTTGATCATTGGAGGTAATAGTACAAGCGATACGGGCAGTACAATTTTAGTACACAGTTGTAGACAATAGATGTATTGAGTGCACCTCGAGTATTAGAGACTGCGAGCACTTATATGTATATTTGTGGATTTATAAAATTAAAGAGTGGAAATGAATTTTAACTTTGAGAATTATTGAGGAGTTGAGATTTATGTCAAAAAAAAATTTTGAGGGTTCAAATTTTGATTCCATAAACATGGTCAAGGCTACAAAGATTTTAGAAGTGATTAAAATTTTATTTCGATATTGAGTATCTGACTTTGAGGAGGTATATGCAAATTATTTTTGTTGATCGAGAAGTTAAACCTTGACGATTATTTTGAGGATTAATTTTATGGTAGATAAGAAATATGAATATTAAATATAGGAGTAGATGATATACAGGTGTAAGGATCTGATGACTTAAGCATGATTGAGATGGCACCGCAGACTGACTTGGATGTCCATCTAGAGTTGTATTGGGAAGAGCAGTACTTAGTATGGTGTTACACTTGGTGTGCACTGGAGTGATAGGAACAATAGTATGAACAATTGTAGTAGGAACGAGAACTGACAGGGAATGTGGTACTAAAGAGATAGAGGTATCAAACTTGGATGCATTATTGAACCATGGTTATATTAGAGAATCTTGGTATCAGATTTAAGTATTAATAAGCAGGTGTATGCAATGAGGATGTAATCATGGATATTGTGAACTAAAGGTTAGTTGATAGGGATATCAGTATATAGGAATAGGAATTAGTTGGTGAATATACTAGGGTTAAGTGTATGTTAGAGATAAGGGATACTGCAGGAAATATGTTAACAGGTTCTTTCTTTTCTTTCCTAATATTCTTTTTCGTCTTTTGACTGAATTTTCCCTAGTACTGTAGTTCATATACATGATTTTTCTTGTTAGGATATAGTTAGTAGTACACCCTGACAGAGAATGCAATACCATGATAAGACAGACCATAACCATGCATGTTTCCTCTAAGTTGTTTGTTGTATGACTGTAGGTAAAAAAAAAATTTCTTAGACCATGATCGTTGGGGTTTTGACCATAACAAAGATTTATGAAAAGGTTATGACTTGACAAATGGGACAAGATGATTAGAAATTCAAGGATAAGCATTCATGAGTTGATATAACAGAATTGATGGATCATTGGTTTTACAAAGATCGAGGTATGATTGAAATTTGAGGATAAACGCTAATTTAAATAAAGGATTAAAAATTTAACATGGCAGAATTGATGATTATTAATTTCAGGAAGGTTGATTGTGATATAATTTATCATTAAAATTTGAGAAAAATTTGGAAAACTATCATTATATATATTTGATTGTAATATAGTAATTTAAATTTTTATATTGCGGACGTTACATTTGAAGGATCCATAAGTGTCGCATTATTAAGTATTTTGAGGAAAAAAAACTGAAGAATCAGATCATTGATGGATTATTGTTGGGATTCAGACTCTTTGAGACGAGAATCGATACATTGATTGAAATTAAATTTGAGGAACATATATCAAATTTCGAGTATTTAGTTAACTTAAAATTTTGGAGGAAATTGAAGAAAAAAAAATGGACTCTGATTTTTATTTTCGAGGATATTGCAAGAATACGGTAATTTAAAAATTTTGAGACTGTGAAATGGCAAGGTGGATTACTACCTGATTTTGTGGCTGACGAATTTAACTATTGATGGAAAATAAAATAATGAATAAACACTACTATGAGGACTTTAAATTTCGAGGACGGAATTCTTTTAAGGAGGGTAGACTTGTCGCTACCACATTCTGAAAATGGGGGTATTTTCGACTTTTTATAATTATTAGTATTGTGGTATTCATATTAAATGATTTCTTGATAAGTGTATTTAAATTAATTAATTTCGTGAGATAGGTAATTAAATATATTATATTATATACTGTGTTCTTAATGTCTGAGCTGGTAGACTTGACCTAGAGGCCACTAGACGAACACCTGATCGAATAATGGGGATTATGTATTTAATTGTTTTATTTTAGAATTTATTTATTGGAGGTTGTATTTAATTACCGTAATTTATATAATTATTGCGCGCTGCCGTTGCTTCGAAATTGGAGCGCTACCCTGACTTTTGCCTTCCAACAAATTTCAAAACATTGCCCTAGACATGCCCGTCTTCCATTCTGATATTTTTGCAACCTAAAATTATGCTCTCTATACCTTATTTTTAGCCGCACAAAAAAAAATCGTCGTGGACGTTTATTTAAATCCTAAATAAATTCCAACTTTGTGTCGTTGTGCGTTCCAATCGAAATTGGAGACAATCTTGACCTATTTTTCGTACGACCCAAATTGGGGTAATATTCTATTCTGAGTCTTCTTCATTATTGGTATTGATGACCTGACCTGATTTTGGCCCCATGTACTCCTAATTAATTTTGAACAAAACTTGCATTTTATTCCTAATTAATTTGAGGATACCATTTTAACCAATTCTGAAAATTCCGTTTAATTTCAGTACCCCGCTACTTAAGCCCGTACCAATCATACAGCGCCCCCGACCCTATAAAACACCAGACACCGAATCGCCCGCCAGATTTTCATCATTTCATGTGTCCGTACAATTTCCCAAATTTAAGGGGGCTAATTTACAAATTTATATTTGGTGTAAACACCCCATTGGTTCAACCAATGGAGGAGCCCTAATATTGTTACTAATCAACCCACACCCTCATCCCCACATGAAAATTCATTCATGTTAATCTGGACCACCCATTTAAATGGGGTGCATCCTCACCCTTGATCTCACCCACACTCTCCCCTATTTAATGTCCTATCTACACTAGCCCTAATCCCTAAATTTCCTAGGGAAGCACACCTCCCCACTAGCCCCCAAGCCCCAACCGTAGCTTCTCCTTCTCTTCCTCATTTTTATTTTCTTCTTCTCTTCTTCTTCTTCTTCTTCTTCTTCCTTCTTCCTTCTTCCTTCTTTCTTCTTCTTCTCCTTTTATTATTTTTGTTTTTTGAAATAAAGGGGAGGGGGAACATTGTTCATTCCTGTTGCATACCTCCCCAGTCCGGCGGCCCACCCTACTCCGGTCGGCTGACCCTGACCCCATCTCCGGCGAGCGCAGCTCCTCTCAGCCCCCTCTGATTCCCGGCCGCTCCCCATTCCTCCTAGAGCACCCTCCACCGCATCTTCTTCTCCACTCCGACGAGCTGCTGCTGCCGTCCACCTCGGCCAGCTCCACCCTCCACCGCCTATTCCATCAGCCATTCCTCCCTCTGCATCCCCCTCAGCCATTCCTACCGAGCCCCAGCTTCCTGACTGCTCCCCCATTGTTCCAGCCACCCTCCGGGACAGCCCAAGCTCCTCCTTCCCGATCTCCTCTCCGGCCCATCTACACCCACACCACCACCATCATCATTCATGCCACCACCTCCCATCTGATCGACCATGGCAGATCTCGGCGAGCGATGGCCCCTCCTTCGAGTGGATGAGCTCCCAATGCGCGGCGAGTCCCTGGCGACTGCTCCGCCGCCAGCTTCTCTCCTCCTGCTGAGCCGAAGCTGCAGGTTTCAGAGCACCGCCGCAACAGCAACTCGTCGACCGACGAGTTTCTCTCCAATCATCTCCAGCGGTGGCGGACGACGAGCTCGACCAAAGATCATCGTCGTCGAGTCGGTGAGTCGATCAGACTTGTTTCCTTCTTTCGATCTGTTCATCTCTGTGTTGATCTTAAGGATCGGTTAAGCACCAGCAGTGCTCTATCAATCGAAGAGGAACGAACACCAGTTCAAACTCCTCAATTGATCATCAGATATTTCTGTACAATCGAACTTGAGGAGAACGAACTCAGATTTGAGTCGATGGGATCAATCTTCTCCTTCCTTTCCTAATTGTTGAGGTTGTGATTCTAGTATTCAGAAATCAAATCTTACAGAGGTTCTTTGGGAGGATCCGTTGGAACTCAACGAGATTGAGCTTGATTTCAAATTCTTCAATAGGTGAGGTTCTAATCCCTTATGTTTTGGATCTCTATGTTTTGAAACTCTCCTCTGAAGCTCTAATTTCCATTTTTATCATCAAAGATTCGAGATTAAACTCTGGAAATTTCCTAATTGTTTTGCACGCCATGTGTTCGGTAAATTATCTCAGAAGAGTATTGATAATTATGATATATATATATATATATATATATATATATATATATATATATATATATATATATATATATATATATTTCTAGTCTACCTACTAGATGACCCGAGTATAAATACGGACACCCCGTAACTATACCTGACCCATGACTCTGTGAATGTTAGTTGGCTGCCACGCGTACACTAACGTACTGGCGGGCCCGTACAATTTTTGGTCGTCTGTCTTGCCCAGCAATCGCAGACGCGACGCCGTGCAATTTGATGCACACTAACCCTAGATTGACCAGTGCCATACCTGGCATAACCCATGAGTTAGTATTTTCTTGTGTGTTTAGTATAGCTTCTGATGCAAATGTTTTATTGTTTATTATATGTCTTTAGGACTGTTGGTTCCTCCAGACGATACTCTGGGACAGCTAAGGACCCAAGGCGAGTACATTCTCTGATTAGTTTCTAATTTATGATATCTCCTATGTTCACTGTATCTAGTGTAGATATCCATGCTCTTGACACGTTGGTTATACGGATTGGTATACACGGATCTCGTCATGAGATGTTATTCCTTATTCATGGTGTAGCTTGTACAAGACTTGTTCCTTGTTATCTTGTGCATGTACAGACACAGAGACCCGG
Source organism: Iris macrosiphon (assembly GCA_036927795.1). Classification (NCBI taxonomy): domain Eukaryota; kingdom Viridiplantae; phylum Streptophyta; class Magnoliopsida; order Asparagales; family Iridaceae; genus Iris; species Iris macrosiphon. The sequence goes on from JAYESA010000004.1 coordinate 180,002,050, forward strand.
GGAGATTTGCTACCTCCCTAGGGAATCCCGTGCCATAGCGTACCATGATTGGATCTAATATACCAGTCGGGGGTAGGAAGTATTTTAGTGTAGATATGTGATCATACCCAACTTTACATGAATCATAGCTCACCCCACATCTCACGTCGGGTGCAGCCTGACCATTTACATGCTTCATAGCTGTTACGTGTGATTAGCCTGACCTCTACATGCATCATAGCTAACCAACGGTTAGCCTGACCTTACATGAATCATAGCTAATCACATGTAACCAGCCTGATCAAGTTCCCAAGCCGATCACATGTTAAAGCTAGTACTCACACACTTAGTTATAGGATTCTTGCTCGTTGGCATATTGTTTCTTTTCCTGCATTTACTTACAGTATTTCCAGTATTTCTTTATTGTATATTTCTCGTACCTATACATGCATCTCGTATATTTCCATCTAGAACTGCTACGTAGTTTATATCATTAATATAGAACTGCTATTTAGAGATGTACTTTGCTCCTTCCTGACTGAAAAATATTTTCCAGACTATGCCTAGAGGACTGGTATCAGACACTGGTGGACCACAGGGTGAGGAGCTGAGACTTGGATTATGTTGAGTTAGATTATTCACAGTTTAGACTTGTGTTGTATCTTCATTGCTTTGCTTGCCTTGATATCTCATCGTGCTTTGTTTATGTGATTGAGTATTTCCAGCATTATTTTATGATATCCACGTCTCCTTATGGAGTTGGGTATTCATGTGAGATTGATTAGATAGTTACATGACCTAGACAGCATTCTACAGCCGATGCTGCGGCGTAGGCTGGACGTACCCACGCACTCGTGCCCCTAAACCGGGTGCGAGTCGTGACAGTTAGGGTTAGGGTTTTGCTCCGGCGAGGGGAGGCCGGCCGGAGGAGGGCGGCGCCGCTGCGGGGAAGGCCTGAGACGGCGCTAGCGGAGGCGGGCGGAGGCGGCGCGGAGGACGGGCTGGCCGGAGGCGGCTCAGGCGAGGGGAGGGATGCCGCTGCTGTGGCTGGGTCGGGGAGGCTTGACGGCGGCTGAGGGGCTCGACTGCGAGGGCCGGAGGGTGGAGGAGGGAGCTGGTCGGGGCGGAGCTGGGGCGAGTCCGGGCGGTGGCGGAGTGGGTGAGGGAGTCGAGGGGGCTTTTTATAGGAGGGAGGAGGCCGGCCAAGGCGGAGGGGCGGAGGAGGAAGTGGGGTCGTGGCCGGGCGGGGCGGGCAGCGTGGCCGGGGGAAGCGCCGGGAGATGCGGGCGGCGCGGGGTGGTCGGCGGAGGACCCGGGCGGCGGAGCGGGTCGCGCGGGGGCTGGGGGTGGAGACGGGTCTGCGGGCGGCGGGTCGGGTTCGGGTGGACTGTGGGCTGGGCCGGGCCCAATGGGCCGGGTAAAATTAATAATAATAATAATAATAATAATAATAATAATAATAATAGTAATAATTAATTAGTTTTTAGGTAATTAAAAATAGGTCCGAAGTCCAATAAATTCCAGAAAAATTATCCTAACTCCAGTTTTTCATTTTACACCCTAAAATATTATTTTCATAATATTTTAATATTATTTATTATCTATAAAAAATTATTTAATATTTAAAAACCGTGATTTTAATTACAGAAAATTCTCAAAAAATTCCCGAAATTTGCGAAAAATCCAATTTTTATATTTTTTGAAAAAAAACAAGGGCTTACAATCTACCCAACTTATAAAATTTTGTCCTCGAAATTAAAATATGGTCGGTTTCTCTCTATCCAATCTCACTTGATTATAGTCTAACGAGTTTCTCTCAGGTGAACATTAAGGTCGCTACCCAACTTATAATTTTTACCCATATACCCTCTAAGGCTATACAACTAGTAAAGCTAGGTCCCAACTTAATTAATCATGGTATTGAATCCTTAAGTCTTTAACACAAACACATCACCTATGGTATTCCCTTAGTCATAAAGGGTTATCATCAATTCGACCGGTCTGAGGGGTATGTCTAGCATTATCTATATATCAAACTTATACCAAGCACAGGATTTTGTCTTTCCGAAATAAGGGAAGACGAGGATCAAATAATAAAGAGTTCAAGGGCGAGGTGGTAGAACAGAGGTATAGGTATCAAGGCGTTTAAGGTATTTCTAATAGGAATTGTCAGGCGGTTATGGATTGAAATTCTATTCTGGTAATCATTTATTCGCATGTTCGTATTAGTACAGTTATGTAACTGATACGATATGCTCGGACATATTTAGGTGGCAAGTATACTAGTCACTATATATCTCAATCCACGTAAAGTAGTCATGCGAAGTGCGAATCAAAATGCACTAAGGTTGATCAGACCGTAGTACCCTGATTCTGAATAGACACTTGTATTAGTGGGGTTGATCAGGCCTCAATAAGACATGTATCATGAACAAGCCTGATAAAGGGTAAGCTTGCAAAACTAGGCTATAAAATAGCAGCATAAGTCAAGTTCAGCAAAATTAAGTGAGCTAGATGATGATGAAAAGGAGTTACAAATTACTGAAGTTCACAAAATAAGCACAATAGCAAAAGCCTCTAAAATCTCTACCGTTATCAAATTTAAAAGCATACCAGGTTATTTAGCAAGTTCAAAATTACTAGGTTGGGGCTGAGGTCACGAACTATTAGGCATGAACTAAACAATACTAGAAAAGGTATCTACGAATCACTTACGCGCATTAGCTATTCCCAGAGTCTGCGTGTTCTCCATGGTCATCACGTAAGCTTGTCCGCATCCTGGAGCAGCGGAACAGTCCCTCACTTGATGTTCTGTTGATCCACAATATAGACAGGCACCCAGTCTCTTCTTACAAACTTGCCAGGTGTGACCTTGTTTTTGACAAAAGCCACAAGTGGGAACTCGTTGATTCTGTCCTTGAGCTTGGTGTTGGGGTGCCGTGGCTCGAGGGAGAGGACGCTGGGTTTGCTGCGGGGACCTCTGCTGTGGTTGTTGTTGGAACCGGCATTTGTGGGGTCCCATACTTCCAGTATCTCTTTCCCGTTTTAGTGTGTGTCCCATGTCTCTCTCAACACCTTGTGCCACGCTCAAGATTTCCTCGTATGAACGAGCTCGGCTAGTGGTGACAGCAAGGCGAATATCAGGAGACAACCCCTTCTTGAATCTACGGGCTCTATCCTCAGGGGTACGAACCATGGATTCTGCAAATTGGCTCAGTCTGCTAAATTCAGCAGTGTAACCATCAACAGAAAGGTTTCCTTGTTCCAGCCTCTCGAATTGGCTTTCGAGAGCTTCCCAAGCCACTTCGGGGTAGAATTTCTCCTTGAACAGCCTCTTGAAGTCCTCCCAAGTGAGGTCAGGAGCAGATAGTTGGGGTTCATCTCTAAACCAGGTCCGAGCTATGTCAAATAGTTGCAGGCTTGCAGACTCCACTTTGAGATCATCAGGGACCCGAGCAGTCTTCAGGAGTCGCTCCACATTCTCTATCCATTCATCGACATAGAGAATGCCTTCAATTCCATATAATTCCAGGGGTTTAAGGTTCTTGAAGTCTTTGGCACTTCCTGGCCTCTTTTGGGGTGACTCCTGGGACCGAAGAGCTTCTGAAAGGCTAGTCCGTAGCAGGGCAGTCTGTTCTTTCTGGGATTCTACTAGTCCCTGGAACACTCCAAGTAGCTGTGTCCCATCCAGATTAACTGTCAGAGTAGTTAGAGGCGGAGGGAGTGCAAGAGTTTCAGGCACAGTCTGCTCAGTGGGTTCTGATGTGCCTCCTACTGTATTCCTGGTCTGAACCATTCTGGAAGATTAAGGGATAGGAAGATTAGAATAGATTACTTGGAAATCAAGGGCGATAGGAAAAATTGACTAGGACCGATATCAAGATTGGAAATAAAAGATCATATTCTGTGAATGAGCTTTATCCTAAAATCCTCAATCTTGTTGCAGGCCTGTTCGGTCCATAAGTTGGAACCGAACGATTTAGTCGTTGACCTGCATGGGCCACCACAAAAATATGTCATGACCCGCACCCGGATATTCGGGCACGAGTACGTGGGTACGTCCAGCCTACGCCGCAGTGTCGACGGTAGTACGCTGTCTAGGGCCTAATCACAGGTAATATAAAATCTAGCTCATTCACAATAATTAAATAGGCAAAAAAATAACAGGAAAAGAATGCTAAGATTTCATAAACTGAAAGTGACAACAGATCCAGAGTTTATTACAGAATCCGGAAATTAAATCCGGGACAAACCCGATTACTAAGATGAAAGGAAAATAAATATCTACTGCTAACTATTCCGCAGGAGTAGTCTCCTGTGTGGGAACCGGCTCCGCAACTGTATCACCTGCTGCCTCATAGGGGCCATAATAGGTGGGGGCAAGGTTCTCATCATCGTCTAAATCAACGGATCTAGTCAGGAAAGGAGCAAAGTACATAATGCACAACAAGATTTAAACTAAATATTGGTGACAGGTAAAAAATAACTGACTAAGCATCATGTTGAGAAATATGCATAAGTAAGTAGTGAAATTAACTGAAAACTAATGCTATAAATCAGAACTAGAAGTAAAATATGATTAATTGCTATAACCAGAAATATGAGTAAACAGGAATAAAATGTGACAGGAAAATGTAACTGTAACTAGACAACAAGAACTGCAACCCGACAAGAACTATGTGCGTGAACTTGTGTATTTAGAATACATAGTTGGCATGTAGGGGTTTATAAGGCTAATAAGGCACGCCATAGGCGGCTAGCAGTCAGGAATAACAAGTATAAGGCTGAGGGTACAGTCGCGTACCCACAGCTAGCAGTCACGACAAGGGGGAAGGGTAAACTACATGCCTCCTAGTATTCTCCCACCCGACATGAAAAGCAAGACATGAAAAACCAGTATTCAAGACATGAAATCCAGTGTTCTAATACTACGTGTAAACATTAATGTTACTAGTAGAGCAAGGAAATTAATTTTCACAATATAAAGATTAAACTTGAAGTGCAGGCACTTGCCTGATGTTTGGATCCAATTACAGTTTTGTGTCTCGGGAAAATTTCCAGAAATGTGTCCAAATGCTGAAATAAATATTATCATAATGCTCAGAAGATATCAAATAACTAGAAACGCCTGTCCTTAGGTCCAATTTAGAGACAAGGGCAAAAACTAAAATTTTGGGTCAAAACGGGGTCCGCATGTGGGCCCACTTTGCACCGAAAAACGTGTCAGGGTCAAAGGTCTCCAAATTCACCAAACCTAGTGTCAACAAGTCAGGAACGATGATACGAACCCAACGAAACTTCCAGAATTGGATTCCGATGAGCCGATCACAAAATCGCCCGTCGAGCGGGGCCTGTGGGGCCCACGACACGCGATTTCGTCAACGTTCTCAGAATCGAACCAAACTTGGGTCACAGGACCAGCGTATCGCTAGGAGTTTGATGGCGCAAGTTTTGTTTCGATCCGACGTGTGTACAGGAAGTTAGGGCATGAAACAGAAAATGCGGATACGGGGCGGTATCCGCGGATACGCATTGATCCCGGTGTGCACGCACACCCGAATCGACTTCCGCAAAATTCCACACGTCCGTATCAACGCTGCACACGTATCTGTGAAGACCGCGCACGACCAAGTCGTCCCGTTTGGCGGGACGTACTCAGTTCTGGGGTGAAACAGGGTCTGGTTTTTCCTGTTTTTGGATCGCAGTGTGCGATCACCACAGGACGCGATGTCCCGAGCGGTTTATCCGGGCACCGAGAGGGTCATACAGGCTTCGCAACGCAATTTACGAAATTGAAAACGGGGCAGCGAGGAGAAAGTTAAACGCACCTGAACTGGGTCCAAAAACCCGAAGAATCCCGTGTCCGACACGTGTCCAAACGAATTTGGGAATTAGGGTTAGGGTTAGGGTTAGGGTTTTGCTCCGGCGAGGGGAGGTCGGCCGGAGGAGGGCGGCGCCGCTGCGGGGGAGGCCTGAGACGGCGCTGGCGGAGGCGGGCGGAGGCGGCGCGGAGGACGGGCTGGCTGGAGGCGGCTCAGGCGAGGGGAGGGATGTCGCTGCTGTGGCTGGGTCGGGGAGGCTTGACGGTGGCTGAGGGGCTCGGCTGCGGGGGCCGGAGGGTGGAGGAGGGAGATGGTCGGGGCGGAGCTGGGGCGAGTCTGGGCGGTGGCGGAGTGTGTGAGGGAGTCGAGGGGGCTTTTTATAGGAGGGAGGAGGCCGGCCAAGGCGGAGGGGCGGAGGAGGAAGTGGGGTCGTGGCCAGGCGGGACGGGCTGCGTGGCCGGGGGCAGCGCCGGGAGATGCGGGCGGCGCGGGGTGGTCGGCGGAGGACGCGGGCGGCGGAGCGGGTCGCGCGGGGGCTGGGGGTGGAGACGGGTCTGCGGGCGGCGGGTCGGGTTCGGGTGGACCCGACCCGACCCGTTAGGCGGGTGGGCTGGGCTGGGCCCAATAGGCCGGGTAAAATTAATAATAATAATAATAATAATAATAATAATAATAATAATAATAATAATAATAATAATAGTAATAATTAATTAATTAGTTTTTAGGTAATTAAAAATAGGTCCGAAGTCCAATAAATTCCAAAAAAATTATCCTAAGTCCAGTTTTTCATTTTACACCCAAAAATATTATTTTTATAATATTTTAATATCATTTATTATCTATAAAAAATCATTTAATATTTAAAAACTCTGATTTTAATTACAGAAAATTCCCAAAAAATTCCAGAAATTTGCGAAAAATCCAATTTTTATATTTTTTGAAAAAAACAAGGGCTTACACAAACTTATACAAGTCGTTATACTTGTTCAGATGGATATTCACTTGCACTAGCATTTGAGATCAGCATATCGCAAGTCTGGATCGTGCACATATTCAAAGCGTCCTTCAATCATGTCACGACCCGCACCCGGAAAATCGGGCATGGGTCGTGGGTATGTCCAGCCTACGCCGCAGCATCGGCAGTAGAACGCTGTCTAGGTCAACTATCTAGATAACAATCTCACGCAATCAATATATAAACCTGTCAAGATCTCAACCCCAAACGGAGAAGCAATATCATAATGATAATCAAGTACTCAATCACGAATCTAAGCACGATAAGATAACAAAAAGACTAACAACTATAAAGTCTAACCAACAACAACTACTACAACAACCACAACATCAATAATAATAATACATCATCCAAATAATATACAATACAAGGTCTCAATCCAAAACCGGAGACAAATCCGGTGCTAAAAGCTAATAAAAACAATAATAAGGTCCTAGTGATCCCGGCTACCAACCCGGAAATCACTCCTAAACTAGAGGGTCCCTGTCTGCACCATCGACAGGCTCAGGTCCATAAAATGTTGGACACCACTCCTCCGGATACTCTGGAAAAATATGTCCAGTCAGGACTGGAGCAAGTACATCTCTAACAGCAGTTCCATTTAAATGATAAAAACTATAAAATAGTTATAGCAAGTAGCAAAGAGAATGAAATAAAGTATGAACAAGAAAATATGCATGTATCACTGGTGCATAAAGGTAAAGATGCATGAATATCAAGCAAGATAGTAATAACTGTAAGATACAAGAAATCTAAGCTAAGATCAAGTCTGTGCACAAGAACGTGTAGTGAGTCCAGCATAAAATACATGTAGTGAGTCAAGTCCAGAAATATGTAAGTGAGACCAGCAAGAAATGCAAGAGAGTCCAGACTATAAAGGATGAACTCGGTGTCTTTAAAATACTTGTTTCGACATGTAAACGGTTAGGGGTAAGTACGGCTCACCGCGCACTGGGTGCGCGGCTGCTATCATTCCAGATTAGACCAGAGAGAGTAATTCCTGATGATTCCAGATGGGAATGTTTACATGTCTACTCGAGTATTTCCCCGCCCCGACTAGTACAAGTGAATCCAAGACCCGACACGTAAATCAAGTATGAGTCCAGCCTGAAACATGAGTGATGCCTGTAGTGATGCCTGTAGGTGATACCAGTAGTGATTCCAGAATAGAGGCCAGAAACATAAAATATACGTGTCGTAAGTAAATGAATCCAGAAATACCAGTCCGTGTCTCGTGTTGTGCCAGAATAATCAGATGATACTATACTAGAAGCTGAATCATAATAATCATCAGATAATAAAAACTATCAGAAAATGTACTCGCTTGACGTCCTGAGCAACTGGCGATCCGAACTGGTGTCGCAAGGACCTATCACGAAAAGCAAGGTTAAGCAGGTTTCTAATGAGTAAAACAAATATAAAATAACTAAAAATAGGCTTCTAGGGTCGTTCTAGGTCAAACGGATCAAACCGGTGAAATCTGGGTCAAAAAGTCAACTCGGGGTCCAAAAAGTCAACTATGGGTCAAATCTAGGTCAAAAGTTGACTTTGGGGGTCAACCGAGTCAACTACGGTCAAGTCTAGGTCAAACTAGGGTGCCCCTAAAATTCTAGGTCAAAACTAGGTCATTAAGCTAATAAACCCTCAAACTCGCCTCCTTGAGATACCAGGATACCATCGGTATCCGATACCTCACCCTACGCTATACGCCCCGCCTATACCCGCTAAAACCTATGCTAGAATGCGTAAATATATACACATATACATATAAACCTATCTCTAAACTCAAACCTAGGCAATTGCTCAAAAATCCCGCTCGAAATCCAATACCTTGGATATCTCAAGGTATTGAGATATCGCCCAATACCCCTCTAACTAACTATTTATGCATATAGATATATATATCTAGCTATAATCTAGGCTAAAATATATATATCTATCATATATATACATAACTACGTATCTATATGTATATCTATTCACACATACACACATACATATATACCCATATACCTTACCTTACCTATACATATATATATCTAGCTATAATATATATATCTAGCTATATGTATTTATATATCTATACGCATAGATAGATATAACTATATACCTATCTATCTATCTAACCATCTATGTATCTATCTATCAATCTATCTATCTATCTATCGAATTATTTATATATCTATCTATCAATGTATCCATCTAACTATCTATCTATAGATATATCTATCTATCCATCTACCTACCTATCTATTATCTATCTAGTATCTATGTATCTATCTAATCTATTTATGTATCTATCTATCTAACTATCCATCTATCTATCTAGGTATATCTATTATCTTATCTACAAATCTAGTTATCTATCTATCTATTTCTCTCTCACACTCGCTCGCTACTAGCCGCTATTGCGAATGCTGCTGCTGCTCTTGCTTGTACTGCTGCTGCTGCTCTGCTTTAATGCTGTTGTTGCTGCCTTTACTGCTGCTGCTGCTAGCTTTTACTGCTACTACTGCTAGCTGTGCAGCTGCTGTGTACAGCAGCTGCTGTCACGCCCCGATCTTCCGTAGGCTATTTCGGCCGTTCCCGCTAGGCGGGAATCACCCTCGCCAGCGCTCCTGTAGAACGATCGCTTGACCCATCCGGGCTTGATGCCGCACGAGCGTGATCCACGCCCGTGCAAGGCCATGGTTTATTGGCTGGCGGTAAGAGTTCTAAGCTACAGAGTCGTACAGATTGTCCGAGTGCAGCGGAGTCATAAACGCATAGCGATTTGGTAACAGGTTCACTGAGTCGACAATATAGCGGATGCATTGAAACACAAGTTGAAGTAAAGCAAGCTCTTTTATTGATATGAACAAGCATTACAGGCGGCGTATAGCCGAGATTACAAGTCGCTCAAGCCTCTCTCTTTGAAACAGTAAAAGCGTGCCAAGTGGCTATAATTGTGGAATGATTGTACAGGCGATGTTCAGGCGAGTTCTAACATTATGTCTTGTATATGTGCTTCTGTTCCGGACACACCGTTGCTTCGGAGTGATCTCCACGCCTTAGCACGCACGTTGGAGGCATCCACACCGAACGAGGTTCTCCCGTACCCTGCATACAAACTGGTGGATTATCAGTAAATTGAATGCACTGGTGGGGAAGCTACTCGCCCGCTCGACAAATCCAAACACGTAATACAGGTTTCATGCACAACTATTAAGTTGTCTTTCTAGTTGCCTTAGGATCAGTTTCATGCAAGATTTGAATAGCCTAACTCGTGTGGTAGTGCGCCGTGTGACATGAGAGGAAACACGGCGAGACTTACCAACTTACCAACTCTCCTTCCCTGTCCAAGGCAAACATTATTAATTCAAGCACGGGCAAGTATAAACATTCAGGGGCATAGCATATGCAAATACGAGGGTCATTTTAACATTATCGTTCAGGTGTTCAGTTGTTCATTGATGCGATGCAGTGACTCGCACGTGGATAACCGCTAAGCGAGGATGACTTATCTATATGAACAAGGATGGAAAGCAACAAAGATGCAGTGGTGGTTGCAGACTATCATGTCCAGATGCAGTAGACTATCGTGCAGTTCGTTATAGTCTTGAGCAAGGATGGAAAGCAATAAAGATGCAGTGGTGGTTGCAGATCATCATGTCCAGATGCAGTAGACTATCGTGCAGTTCGTTATAGTCTTGAACAAGGATGGAAAGCAACAAAGATGCAGTGGTGGTTGCAGACCATCCTGTCCAGATGTAGTAGACTATCGTGCAGTTCCATCCGGATCGGAACGGTCCCAGTGCCCCGGTGACCGCCCGTGGAACCGAAAGACCTTGTTTCCAAGTTGTCCGCGACATGCAGGTCAGGGTCTCGGTCGGGTACAGGAACAAGTTCGATGCAGTATGTGTATATATTGAACAAGTCCGGTATGGAACGAGTTCGAGACAGTATATATACAGAACTTGTTGAGGTAATATTCATTTACAGTAGTCAGTTGCCAGGCCGGGCCAGTTGATTCAGTAGTTTGCTCTACGAGCTGTGATTTAGTGATTTATTCATTCAGGGTGCAAATTCCCTGGTTCGGGAATTGCCTTGGTGACCTAACGGTCCCGGATACTTGCAGGTTTATTCAGGCACGGAACGACTACGTAGTAGTCTCCCGGGGTTTTGATGAAAACATGGCAACATTACAAGCAGACAAACATGCGTTTCTAAGGAACATAAGTAAACACGTTTGCTCGGACCCGAAGGTAAGCCGAGAGATGAAACAGTTTGGGACTTAGCATGCGAGGGTCTGAATATAAGCAATATTTCAATTTCCATGTTCTAGCATAAGCATTACAAGTTGGGATTATTCCCTTAGCTAGGTGCGTTGGATTTATTAGCATGCAGGGGGTGAATCACCTAGCGACTAGCATGTATCATTCCAGATTTTATGTGTGCTGGCTAAGCAAAGACAAGTTCACCGTAGCCACCCACCTTAGCGATGATTCGCCTCGGTAGAGCGATACGTCAAGCGAGCCTCTGAAAGCCTAAGCCGGATTCCTGTAGGGACAAGTCTGGATATCCTTTGCTTCTCGTTTGAGGCAAAGCGGGTCGGGACAGCTGCACTACTGCCGTTTGAGACGGCAGTCCGCTAGAGCGAAACGGGGTGTTACATCCTACCCAACTCAAAAAAAGTTTCGTCCTCGATACTTACTGAGGACAAGCAGTAATCTAGGGTTGAGGCAATCCTAGACAAGTCGTTGTACTTGTTTCATTTGGATATTCACTTGCACAAGCGTCGAAATCAGCATATCTCTTAGACTGGATCGTGCGCACTTTCGAAGGGCCCCTCTAGCGTGAACACGTCAACCAGCTTAGTGATAGCGAAGTCTTAGCACTCGAGTTTCACCTTTTCTTAACTCTTGGATGGTGCACTAGTTCAAGGCGTCCCTCGAATAGATGCATTCAACCAAACTTAGAGTTAGTGAAAATCGGACAAGCTACTAGCGATACTCTCAAGGGTTCGCACAGGTTGGCACAAAGGCCACTCGCAGCACAGCATCATACAAGCAAGCATATTATTCAAAATGCATTTTGAAAGTATTTAGACTTATTGTTGGAACATCCCATCGAGGCATTGAGAGAGAGCGTGCACATAACCCACGAACGAGCTTTCGAAACAGAGATATCGAATCGAAGTCCAAAGGCGTAGAAGCCAGGCTCTGATACCAATATATCACGCCCCGATCTCCCGCAGGCTATTTCGACCGTTCCTGTTAGGCGGGAATCACCCTCGCCAGCGCTCCCGCGAAACGATCGCTTGACCCATCCGGGCGTGATGCCGCACGAGCGTGATCTACGCCCGTGCAAGGCCATGGTACATTGGCTGGCAGCAAGAGTTCTAAGCCACAGAGTCGCATAGATTGTCTGAGTGCAGCGGAGTCATAAACGCATAGCGATTTGGTAACAGGTTCACTGATTCAACAATATAGCGGAAGCATTAAAACATAAGTTAAAGTAAAGCAAGCTCTTTTATTGATATGAACAAGCATTACAGGCGGCGTATAGCCGAGATTACAAGTCGCTCAAGCCTCTTTCTTTGAAACAGTAAAAGCGTGCCAAGTGGCTACAATTGTGGAATGATTGTACAGGCGATGTTCAGGCGAGTTCCAACATTATGTCTTGTATATGTGCTTCTGTTCCGGATGCACCGTTGCTTCGGAGTGATCTCTACGCCTTAGCACGCACGTTGGAGGCATCCATACCGAACGAAGTTCTCCCATACCCTGCATACAAACTGGTGGATTATCAGTACATTGAATGCACTGGTGGGGAAGCTACTCGCCCGCTCGACAAATCCAAACACGTAATACAGCTTTCGTGCACAACTATTAAGTTGTCTTTCTAGTTGCCTTAGGATCAGTTTCATGCAAGATTTGAATAGCCTAACTCGTGTGGTAGTGCGCCGTGCGACATGAGAGAAAACACGGCGAGACTTACCAACTTACCAACTCTCCTTCCCTGTCTAAGGCAAACATTATTAATTCAAGCACGGGCAAGTATAAACATTCAGGGGCATAGCATATGCAAATACGAGGGTCATTTTAACATGATCATTCAGGTGTTCAGTTGTTCATTGATGCGATGCAGTGACTCGCACGCGAATAACCGCTAAGCGAGGATGACTTATCTATATGAACATGAGTCGCTGGCATAGCAATAAAGGACCAGTTATAGTCTTGAACAAGGATGAAAAGCAACAAAGATGCAGTGGTGGTTGCAGACCGTCCAGATACAGTAGACTATCGTTCAGTTCGTTATAGTCTTGAACAAGGATGGAAAGCAACAAAGATGCAGTGGTGGTTGTAGACCATCCTGTCCAGATGCAGTAGACTATCGTGCAGTTCCATCCGGATCAGAACGGTCCTAGTGCCCCGGTGACCGCTCATGGAACCGAAAGACCTTGTTTCCAAGTTGTCCGCGACACGCAGGTCAAGGTCTCGGTCGGGTACAGGAACAAGTTCGATGCAGTATGTGTATATATTGAACAAGTCCGGTATGGAACGAGTTCGAGGCAGTATATATACAGAACTTGTTGAGGCAGTATTCATTTACAGTAGTCAGTTGCCAGGCCAGGCCAGTTGATTCAGTAGTTTGCTCCACGAGCTGTGATTCAGGGATTTATTCATTCAGGGTGCAAATTCCCTGGTTCGGGAATTGCCTTGTGACCTAACGGTCTCGGATACTTGTAGGTTTATTTAGGCACGGAACGACTACGTAGTAGTCTCCCGGGGTTTGGATGAAAACATGGCAACATTACAAGCAGACAAGCATGTGTTTCTAAGGAACATAAGTAAACACGTTTGCTCAGACCCGAAGGTAAGCCGAAAGATAGAACCGTTTGGGACTTAGCATGCGAGGGTCTGAATATAAGCAGTATTTCAATTTTAATATTCTAGCATAAGCATTACAAGTTAGGATTATTCCCTTAGCTAGGTGCGTTGGATTTATTAGCATGCAGGGGGTGAATCACCTAGCGACTAGCATATATCAATCCAGATTTTATGTGTGCTGGCTAAGCAAAGACAAGTTCACCGTAGCCACCCACCTTAGCGATGATTCGCCTCGGTAGAGCTGTCACCCCCACTTTTTGGATTAGGGGTATTTTTATCTTTTCGTAATTAATGAGTAAATGATTGCATGATAATTGATTATTCTCAATTTTTGTGATTTTATTTTGTTGCACCTCACCATCGTTTTGAATTTTAGAATCCCACTCACTTTTATTAAATTGATTCATAAGTCGAACTTGTACAACTTTCTATTATTTGGACACCTTGGTGCAAGAGTACATCGAGATATCCATCCCGTTGGATGATACGTAAATAAACCCAAATTCTCTTTAGGTGTAAATTTCATAAATTCTTGGAAATGTGTAATACAACATCAATTTCCCTGAACCATGGCCTCAGGCCATCGAACTAATGCATCTTAGCAATTTCTTTATTATTAAAATTCTAACCATTGTAATACGCAGGAGAAAGCCCAATCCCAGGAAGGACTTGACCAGACCTAATTCTAGGTCAACCCAAAGTCTACTATGATTATATATATACATAAATATTGCTTCCCTATTTCTTTCTCAACCAAAACCTAACACCCCAGCCGACCATCTCAAACCCCCCAACTTTACTATTCCCCGCTGGACGCCGGACGCCGTCGCCTGAACGCTGGATGCCGGACGCCACCGCCTGAACGCTGGACGCCGAACGCTGCCGCCTGAACGCTGAACGCTGGACGCCTAAATGCTGAACGCTGTCGCCCGAACGCTGAGCGCTGCCGCGCTGAACTCGAGCAGGCCGCTGAAGCCGGACCCTGCGTTGAAGTCGACGACGCTGCCAACCGAGAACTTCCCACGTTGAAGTCGACGACGCTGTCGACCGAGAACTTCTCGCGCTGAAGAAGACCGACGCTGCCGACCGAGAGTTCCCGCGCGGACTGACTGCTCGATGACCGGAGTTCGACGACAGACCCTGCACATCGACCAGCGTTCCCTGTTCGTGACCATCGCCTCGTAATTGTCATCGTGGCGCGTGCAGGTTCGCTCCTGTCCACGTTCCCGTCATTTCTTGCGATGATATATATATAACTAAGGACGTATGTATATACATATTTGCATACGTATTGGTATATTGGTATATATATAATATGTTCTCAGCTAATATCTATATACATACGTATAAGTAGTGTATAAGTAGTGTATAGTTATCACCTAGTATATATTTTTAATTATATACCTGGTATTAATTTTGTTAAGTATATATATATATATATATATATATATATATATATATATATATATATATATATATATATATATATGTGTGTGTGTGTGTGTGTGTGTGTGTATATATATTATAATTGTAATTAATGAATGTTAATATATATATGCCTACGAACCGTATAATGCTCAATTAGTTGAATACACATATACATATCTATTATAAGTGTAATTAATTAGTATGATGAGAGATTAGTTCATATTAAGTCCTACGTATCATATGTCCGAGATGTCTTGATTGTGACCACGGATACCCCGTAGTTACATCTACCTGCGACCATGTAGCATAATAGTAGACTGCCATATGTACACTGACGTACTGGCATGACCGTACCATTGACTGTCTGTGATGCACAGCAACTACAGACGTGACCCCTAGTATAGTCCTTGATCATTATGTTAATTGTGAGCTAGAGTATTGTCTGATGAAGTATTGTATTATATGCTATGTCTATAGGACTATTGGATCATTCAGACGATGTTCCAGTTCATTGTTCCTGCGTGTACTAGTAGTTTTTATTCATTGTTAGATGCATATTGATGATGATGTTCCAGTATTTCTTTATTCCAGTATTTCTTTATTCCAGCATTTCCTTTATTCCAGTATTTCTCATCGCCAGTTATTTCATATCTGTCTTGTATTTCTTTATACTGTGTTATAGTTTTTATCAATATATGTGGAACTGCTGTTAGAGGTGTATTTTTGTTCCAATCCTGACTGGATATTTTTTCCAGAGAATCTTGAGGATTTCTGTACCACGCACTACGGACCAGGTATAGATGCAGACTATGTACCAGAGATCCTAGAGGAGACCATGCTTCTAGATGAGGCATTGCCTACAGCTACCTAGATAGTATTTATTTATGCTTGAGACTTATGGAGGATATTTCAGTTTATGTTTAGACTTATGTTAAGTTAATTGGAGACTTGTGTTGGACAGCTAGACTGTGAGTTATCTTTATGTTGGGACATGGTGTTTAACTATGTTATTTCTTTTATCTTTTATCGTGCCTTATAGTCGTTGTGGTTGAGTTATATTGAGAGATTTTGGAGGTGAATATCATTGACAGGTGTTTAGTTAGTTAGTGTTACTGTGACCCAGACAGCGTTCTATCGCCGATGCTGCGGCGTAGGCTGGACGTACCCACGCTCTCGTGCCCCTACACCGGGTGCGGGTCGTGACACGTTTTTAGTGGTGGCCCATGCAGGTCAGGTTTCGTAAGTTATGCGATATTATGGTAGTGCGACAACTCAGTTGTACTGCTGCGAGCCTG
Organism: Iris macrosiphon; assembly: GCA_036927795.1. Lineage (NCBI taxonomy): Eukaryota > Viridiplantae > Streptophyta > Magnoliopsida > Asparagales > Iridaceae > Iris > Iris macrosiphon. Next base: position 180,018,461 of record JAYESA010000004.1, read on the forward strand.
TGCTAGGATATAGGAAATAGGATCTAGGATGAGAATATGCTCAATCACACTAGGAAATTCTGAACTTTATATTGCTATTCCAATAGATTGCTTCCTTTAGCACTTTAATGTCCTTCCTTGATAATATCATATCTATCCCCTTAATTGATTCTTTGATCTATATATTTAGGATGTCGCCGAATACTAGATCCATGAGAATGGGAGCAGCTAATTCAGTGAGGACTGCCACCTCTCAACCCGACGAATAGATACCTGGAGATTCTCCTACATCTCCTGTTCGTGTGGGAGTGTCTGCAACTAACGGGATTCCTCCTCCACCTATACAGAGGATTGTCCCAGCTATGACAGACAACCTTCCACCACCACCGACACCGATATTTGGAGGAGTGCCCGCTGACGGGGCACAGATGTTCGCACTAATACAGGGCATGCTAGAGGCCCAGAGAGTAACAGCAGAGGCTCAGCGTGTTCAAGCTGAGGCTCAGAGAATGCAAGCAGAAGCACACCAGGCGCAGACCGAACTGATGAGAGAGAGCATGGAGAATGCTAATCAGGTAACTCTCCAAGCTGTTGAGAGGGTAGCACGACAACCGCAACATCAAGGTCAACAACAACAGAGGCCCGGTACCATAGTGGACTTTAAGAGGATGATGCCTCGAGAGTTCAAAGGCACAGAAGGAATACTATATGCTGACGAATGGTTAGAAGACATAGAGAGGAATCTGCGCTTATCGCAGATTCCAGAGATTCTTCAGGTAGAGGCCGCTGGCAGCCAGATGTTTGATATCGCACTGACGTGGTATCGTACAGAGCCGAGACTCGCCGCTGAAGGACTTACTTGGAAGTACTTTAAGGAACTCTTCAAAGAGAAATTATTTCCTGACGTAGCCTTGGGAGCATTAGAAAGTCAGTTCCATGACTTAGTCCAAGGAGGTATGTCAGTCGACGAATATGCTGCAGAGTTTTGTCGATTGAGTCGATTTGCGCCATCGATGGTTCGAGACCCAGGAGACAGAGCTCAAAAATTCAGGAAGGGATTGAATAGGGAGATCAAGTTTCGTACTTCGGGATGACGTACTGCTACATTTGAGAGTATTCTGATGGATGCCCAGATTGCCGAAGAGACTTGGACCTCCGGCCCAAAAGAGGACGCGATACATCTGGAGTAACAGGAGGTAACACAGGACCAGCCAAGCGCCCGCACTTTCAACAACAACATAGGCTGTACCAGCAACAACACCAGCCACAACACCAGCAACAGCAACAGCAACAGCAACAGGCACCAGTTTGAGGACATGCTCAACAACAGCAACCACAAAGACATAATTAACTCATTGCCCCATGTTCGTATTGCGGAAAGATGGGACATACAAGAGACATCTGCAGAAAAAGGTTGGGTACTTGCTTATCGTGTGGATCAGCAGCACATCAGCTGAGGGACTGCCCAGCTATTCAGACTCGCCAAGGAGGAGGAGCAGCTCAGAGAGGACCAGCCAGAGCACCTATTGTACCATAAGGCCAGCAGAGAGGACCTTCACTTCCATCGCAGCAGGAGAGGTTTGCTCAGCAGCAGCAGCAGCAACAGAGAGGAGCACCACAAGGACGAGCTTACGCCATGACCACTGAGGAGGCCGAGCCAGCTGGAGACGTGATTTCAGGTTCAGTTTTACTCGATTCTATTCCAGCACTTGCATTGTTTGATTCTGGCGCTTCCCATAGTTTCGTATATGTATCTTATGCCCTTAAACATCATTTAGAAACGGAACCATTAGATAGGACTTGCAAGATCACGACAGGAGGAGGCATTATCCTAGTCCGTGATTGTTGCAAGGATCGGAGAGTGTCATTGGAAGGCCGAGAGTTGAGCGTGAGTTTACTCGTTATGCCACTTCTGGAATACGATATTGTACTCGGAATGGACTGGCTGAGTAAACACCATGCTTCTATAGATTGTCGCGGAGGTAGAGTAGTATTTCGACCACCAGGAGAGCCAGAGTTTGAGATTGCCAGAGGAGCAGAGGAGCGGAGCAGAGGCACTTTTTGCGGGGCCAGGGTGGAAGAAGAAGAGATACTACATCCACTTATACCGGAGTTCCTGGATGTATTTCCAGAGAAGTTGCCAGGTTTGCCACCAGACAGAGACGTTGAGTTTTCTATAGACTTGATACCAGGAGCGGAGCCTATTTCACAACATGTCTATAGAGTTAACAACAACGAATTGGTAGAACTAAAGAAACAAGTTGAGGAGCTGCAAGACAAGGGTTTTATTAGATCTAGTTCATCGCCATGGGAGCACCGGTATTATTTGTACCAAAGAAGGATGGCATGGTACGTATGTGTATCGATTATAGAGCTTTGAATAACCTCACTATCAAAAACAAATACCCGCTGCCAAGGATAGATGATCTTTTCGATCAATTGAGCGGAGCGAAGGTGTTTTCAAAAATAGACTTGAGGTCAGGCTATCACCAGGTGAAAGTGAAGAAAGAAGACATACCGAAGACTGCCTTTCGAACCAGATATGGCCAGTTTGAATTTACAGTAATGCCATTTGGTTTAACCAATGCACCAGCAGTATTTATGAACTTGATGAACAAGATATTCCACCAGTACCTTGACAAGTTCGTAGTAGTGTTTATTAACGACATTCTAGTATATTCAAAAACCCCAAAAGAACATGAAGAGCACCTGAGAATAGTCTTGGAAACACTCAGGAGAGAGAAATTATACGAGAAGCTTTCAAAGTACAAGTTCTTTCTTGAAAAGGTTAAATTTCTTAGACATATGGTAACGGGTGACGGAATTTCAGTTAACCCAAAGAAGATAGAGGCAGTGAAGTCATGGGCTACCCCCGGTACGGTAGATGAAATTAGGAGCTTTCTCGGACTAGCAGGATACTACAGAAGATTTGTACAAGACTTCTCCAAGATTGCAGAGCCAATGACTAGGCTGACCAAGAAGGATGTGGAATTTGTCTGGACAGAAGAATGCCAAGCCGCATTCGATGAGCTGAAGAGGAGATTGACGATAGCACCAGTTTTGACATTGCCCTCAGGGACAGGTGGATTCACTATCTACAGTAATGCTTCAGGAAAAAGGGTTGGGATGCATTCTTCAACAACACGGGAAAGTAATTGCCTATGCTTCAAGACAATTACGCCCTCATGAAAAGAACTACCCACTCACGATCTGGAGTTAGCGGCAGTTATCTTTGCCCTAAAGCTGTGGAAGCACTATCTGTACGGAGAGCGTGTGGAAATCTTCACAGACCACAAGAGCTTAAAGTACGTGTTTACACAGAAGGAGCTGAATATGAGACAGAGAAGGTGGTTAGAATTGATGAAAGACTTTGATATCTCATTACAGTATCATCCAGGGAAAGCCAACGTAGTCGCGGATGCCTTGAGCAGGTACCCAATGGCTATGTGTTTGACTTCGGATAGACACTTATTAGCTGATCTTGAGAGTTTGGAAATTGAGGTATTAGTTCCAGGAGCTAAAATTCAGATATGGGGAGTGCAGATTCAATCAGAACTGATAGACAGGATTAGAGTTGCGCAGTATGATGATGAGGCTCTAAGGAATATTAGGGCACAAGTTCAGGCAGGATTGATAGATGATTTCACTATTACGGATGATGGATCCTTACGACATGGCACGAGGATGTGTGTGCCAAGCGGAGAGCTGCGCGAAGAAGTTTTACAGGAGGCACACCGCTCTCAGTACTCGATGCATCCCGGAGCCAACAAGATGTATCAAGATTTGAGGAAGCATGTATGGTGGTATGGTATAAAGCGCGAAGTAGCATGCTTCGTATCCCGATGTTTAGTGTGCCAACAGGTGAAAGCAGATCGACAGAGGCCAGGGGGATTGCTTCAACCTTTATCCATTCCAGAATGGAAGTGGGAGCACGTGACTATGGACTTCGTTTCAGGACTTCCTCGTTCTCCAGGAGAAAAGGACGCAATTTGGGTCATCGTGGATAGGTTGACCAAATCAGCCCACTTCTTGCCTTTTAAAGTGGGTACTTCGACGGAGAAGCTAGCAGAGATGTGCGTACAGCAGATTGCTAGATTACATGGAGTTCTTGTGAGTATTATCTCAGATCGGAATAGTCGTTTCACTTTCCATTTCTGGAGGAGCCTGCAGTCTAGCTTGGGCACTCAGCTCAAGTTCAGTACCGCATATCACCCTCAGACAGACGGGCAGTCTGAGAGGACTATTCAGACTCTTGAAGATATGCTACGCACTTGCGTATTGGATCTCGGAGGTTCTTGGGAGGATCATCTACACTTGGTAGAGTTTGCTTACAACAACAGCTACCAGGCAAGCATTGAGATGTCACCATTTGAGGCTTTATATGGACGGAGGTGCCGTACCCCTTTATCTTGGGATGATATTAGAGAAAGAGCCTTGTTAGGACCAGAAATGGTCATGGATGCAGCAGAAAAGGTAAAACTTATCAAAGACAGACTACGAGTGGCGCAGGACAGACAGCGACATTGGGCAGATAGTCACCGTAGACCCCTAGAGTTTCAGGTATTGTTTTGATTTGTTTTGTTGGTTTGTGATTGCTTTATTTAGGTTGCATGTTAAGATCGTTGTTCTAGGTTGGCGATTTGGTGTTCCTACGGATTTCTCCGACACGGGGCACGATTCATTTCGGCAGAGGAGGAAAGCTTAGTCCATGATACATCGGGCCCTTCAGTGTTCTTGCAAGGGTCGGTGCAGTGGCCTATAGACTAGACTTGCCGCCTACTCTAGATGGAGTGCATAACGTGTTCCATGTGTCACAGCTGAGACGGTACGTGGCAGATCCTAGTCACATATTAGATCACTCGAAGATCGAAGTTGGACCGACACTCAGCTATCCTGAACAACCGGTGGAGATCTTGGATCGTAGAGAGAAGATATTGCGGAACCAGACTATTTCCTTGGTTCGTGTTGCATGGAAAAATCACTCTCCAGGAGAATCAACTTGGGAGAGAGAGGACGAAATGCGCGAGCGGTATCCATATCTCTTCGAGACTTGAGGTATAATTCATTAATTAATTGCTTGTTCTAGTGATAGTTATTTTAAATTTCGAAGACGAAATTCTTTAAGGATGGTAGACTTGTCACCCCCACTTTTTGGATTAGGGGTATTTTTGTCTTTTCGTAATTAATGAGTAAATGATTGCATGATAATTGATTATTCTCAAATTTTGTGATTTTATTTTGTTGTACCTCACCATCGTTTTGAATTTTAGAACCCCACTTGCATTCACTTTTATTAAATTGATTCATAAGTCGAACTTGTACAACTTTCCATTGTTTGGACACCTTGGTGCAAGAGTACATCGAGATATCCATCCCGTTGGACGATACGTAAATAAACCCAAATTCTCTTTAGGTGTAAATTCCATAAATTCTTGGAAATGTGTAATACAACATCAATTTCCCTGAACCATGGCCTCAGACCATCGAACCAATGCATCTTAGCAATTTCTTTATTATTAAAATTCCAACCATTGTAATACGCAGGAGAAAGCCCAATCCCAGGAAGGCCTTGACCAGACCTAATTTTAGGTCAACCCAAAGTCTACTATGATTATATATATACATAAGTATTGCTTCCCTATTTCTTTCTCAACCAAAACCTAACACCCCAGTCGACCATCTCAAACCCCCCGACTTTACTATTCCCCGCTGGACGCCGGACGCCGCCACCTGAACGCTGAACGCTGGACGCCGAACGCTGCCGCCTGAACGCTGAATGCTGGACGCCTGAACGCTGCCGCCCGAACGCTGAGCGCTGCCGCGCTGAACTCGAGCAGGCCGCTGAAGCCGGACCCCGCGTTGAAGTCGACGACGCTGCCAACCGAGAACTTCCCGCGTTGAAGTCGACGACGCTGTCGACCGAGAACTTCTCGCGCTGAAGAAGACCGACGCTGCCGACCGAGAGTTCCCGCGCGGACTGACTGCTCGACGACCGGAGTTCGACGATAGACCCTGCACATCGACCAGCCTTCCCTGTTCGTGACCATCGCCTCATAATCGTCATCGTGCCGCGTGCAGGTTCGCTCCTGTCCACGTTCCCGTCATTTCCTGCGATGATATATATATAACTAAGGACGTATGTATATACATATTTGCATACGTATTGGTATATTGGTATATATATAATATGTTCTCAGCTAATATCTATATACATACGTATAAGTAGTGTATAGTTATCACCTAGTATATATTTTTAATTATATACCTGGTATTAATTTTGTTAAGTATATATATATAAATATATATATATATATATATATATGTGTGTGTGTGTGTATATATATTATAATTGTCATTAATGAATGTTAATATATATATGCCTACGAACCGTATAATGCTCAATTAGTTGAATACACATATACATATCTATTATAAGTGTAATTAATTAGTATGATGAGAGATTAGTTCATATTAAGTCCTACGTATCATATGTCCGAGATGTCTTGATTGTGACCACGTATACCCCGTAGTTACATCTACCTGCGACCATGTAGCATAATAGTATACTGCCATATGTACACTGACGTACTGGCAGGACCGTACCATTGACTGTCTGTGATGCACAGCAACTACAGACGTGACCCCTAGTATAGTCCTTGATTATTATGTTAATTGTGAGCTAGAGTATTGTCTGATGAAGTATTGTATTATATGCTATGTCTATAGGACTATTGGATCATTCAGACGACACCTTGGAACCCGGACAGTGGTATTGCCAGCTAAGGACCACAGGCGAGTACATTCTCTGACAGCTTCCATTATGTTGATTATCTCTATAATTCTTGTTGTATAGCGTACATGACTCTGACACTGTTCTTTACACGAGTTGGCATCATCGAGACCTGTCACGAGGAGTCATGATTGGGATCCATCATGCTAGCTGGGGGAAACAGGGAAATATTGGTAGTTTATGTGATCATACCCAACTTACATGCAGCATTAGCTCACCCACATCTCACGTCGGTACAGCCTTACCCTTACACGCCTCATCGCTGTTACATTCTGGTTAGCCTGACCTGTTGGGGATGATTGCTAATCCATGTAATGAGTCATATAGTCCCAAATCGGTCACATGATATACTGATGTTTCACACACTTAGATAGATGGTTCTTGACATGTATCTTGATAGATTGATCTTGTATCTCCACATGTTCTAGTTATCGTTCTTGTACACACTTATATACCAGTTCATTGTTCCTGCGTGTACTAGTAGTTTTTATTCATTGTTAGATGCATATTGATGATGATGTTCCAGTATTTCTTTATTCCAGTATTTCTTTATTCCAGCATTTCCTTTATTCCAGTATTTCTCATCGCCAGTTATTTCATATCTGTCTTGTATTTCTTTATACTGTGTTATAGTTTTTATCAATATATGTGGAATTGCTGTTAGAGGTGTATTTTCGTTCCAATCCTGACTGGATATTTTTTCCAGAGAATCTTGAGGATTTCTGTACCACGCACTACGGACCAGGTATAGATGCAGACTATGTACCAGAGATCCTAGAGGAGACCATGCTTCTAGATGAGGCATTGCCTACAGCTACCTAGATAGTATTTATTTATGCTTGAGACTTATGGAGGATATTTCAGTTTATGTTTAGACTTATGTTAAGTTAATTGGAGACTTGTGTTGGACAGCTAGACTGTGAGCTATCTTTATGTTGGGACATGGTGTTTAACTATGTTATTTCTTTTATCTTTTATCGTGCCTTATAGTCGTTGTGATTGAGTTATATTGAGAGATTTTGGAGGTGAATATCATTGACAGGTGTTTAGTTAGTTAGTGTTACTGTGACCCAGACAGCGTTCTACCGCCGATGCTGCGGCGTAGGCTGGACGTACCCACGCACTCGTGCCCCTGCACCGGGTGCGGGTCGTGACACGTTTGCTCGGACCCGAAGGTAAGCCGAGAGTTGGAACCGTTTGGGACTTAGCATGCGAGGGTCTGAATATAAGTAGTATTTCAATTTTCATGTTCTAGCATAAGCATTACAAGTTGGGATTATTCCCTTAGCTAGGTGCGTTGGATTTATTAGCATGCAGGGGGTGAATCACCTAGCGACTAGCATATATCAATCCAGATTTTATGTGTGCTAGCTAAGCAAAGACAAGTTCGCCGTAGCCACCCACCTTAGCGATGATTCGTCTCGGTAGAGCGATACGTCAAGCGAGCCTCTGAAAGCCTAAGCCGGATTCCTGTAGGGACAAGTCTGGATATCCTTTGCTTCTCGTTTGAGGCAAAGCGGGTCGGGACAGCTGCACTACTGCCATTTGAGACGGCAGTCTGCTAGAGCGGAATGGAGTGTTACAGCTGCTGCACACTGCTGTTGTCTCCCATCCCCCCTCGCATCGCTCACTCACAACACAATCACATACAGACACACACACCTATATACATATATATATATGTACCACTATATATATACACACATACTTATATATATTCTAACACACACACACTAACATATATACTAACACACACACACTTATGTATATAAATACACACACACACATACAAGCACATACATATATCTATATATATATATATATATAAACACACACACACACACACACACATATATATATATATATATATATATATATATATATATATATATATATATATATATATACACACATATATATCTATATATATATACACACATATATATCTATATATATATACACACACTAATATATATATACATATACACACACACACTCAAACATATATATATATATATATATATATATATATATATATATATATATATATATATATATATATATATATATATATATATATATACACTCACTCACACACTCTCACTCTCACACACCCTCACACACACACTCTCACATACACTAACACACACTCTCATAAACACACAACCACACACACAAATATACATATATATGTACACATACACACATACATATATATATATACATATACACACATACACAAACTCATATATATATATATATATATATATATATATATATATATATATATATATAAACACTCACACTCACACACACACTCACCTACACATACACTAACATCAACACACACTCACACAAACACTCACTAACACACTCACATATACATAAAAACACAAATACATATATAAATATAAAATATAATCCGTGAACTCTAGCACACACTCCCCGAAGCTAACCCAACGCGCACACAAGCCCGAAACTAAGAAACCACGCCGAAATGGCCGTTCGGTCATTTCGACGAATACGCAGTGTGCGGTTCGGATAATCTCCTAAAACGCACACCAAACCAACTCGGAATCGGCCCAAAATTTACCCACGGGTCCTAAACGATGTCTAGATCCTAGAAAAAATGATATCCCGTCGATTCTAGGCCCGTGGCAAAAACGCGCATGCACTTAGAACCGGCGACGACGAAAACCCCCAAAACGTCCGAAACGCCCGTTTCTTCGCGACACGACTTCACGTGTCCGAACGAAGACACGCACTAACCCTCTAGACACCCGATAATGTCTGCCTAGGTTTGTCTAACCTAGGACATCACCCAAAATTGGGCCAATCTCGGATTTTACCCGAAATTGACACAAAACCTAGTGTCAAAGTCTCCAAACACAACCAAACTAGTTCCAACTTTCTACCACGGGTAGCCCTAAGATTTAGGAAGGTTTTAAACTTTTAATTACACTATATAAGAGTAATTACAAGGGAGAAAATTAGGGTTTACCTCTTGGGAGTTGGAATCCCAAGCCAAAGTCTCCAAAAAGCTCCAAATCTACCACAACTAGCTTCCAAGCTCCCAATCCAAGCTTCAACGCCAAATCTAAGCTCTACCCACCTAGGTTAGGGAAAAATGTAGGGTTAGGGTTCACACAAAGTAAGAAATAGAAGAAGGAAGAGAAGGAAAAAGGAGAAAACTTACTTGGGAAGGAGAAAGGAAGAAGAAGAAGTAGTGGAGAAGAAGAAGAAGTGAAGAAGAAGATGAAAATGGGGAGGGGGCTGCTGTTTTGGTCAGGTAGGGGGCTGGTTTGATCGGCCACATATTAAAGGAGGGTTTCACAAAGTCCAAAATACCCAAAATGCCCTCCTAACTTGGGTTTTGGGTTTCGGGTTCCAAAAGCACTCAAACTAACTCCAAATCTCTCCAACTAACCCACTAAAAATATAATAAATATTCTAGGTCTCACAAGGGAGTGGGTTGGGTCGGACATGGGTCCACTAGGGTCTGACATGGGTCCTGGCTAGCCAAAATCCTAAAATAATCAATATAAAAATAATACAACCATCAATTAATTATAAATACAGTTAATTATAAATAATACACAATTAACCAAATTAAAATATAAAAAAATACCCGGCTCAGGAAATGGGGTAGTGACAAAACATATGCATGTCAACCAACTTAGCGATAGCGAAGTCTTAGCACTCGAGTTTTACATTTCTTAAGTCTTGGATATGCACACATTCAAGGCGTCCCTCAAACATATGCATTCAACCAAACTTAGAGATGGTAAAATCAGATAAGCTACTTGCAAAAATCTCAAGGGTTCTCATTTTACTGAATAACGAGAATACTTTCGATAAGGTCAACCTAATTTTTATATCATTTTTTCATTCCAACTAAGTATTTGCACAATCGTTAAGCATGGTCTATTCAGTTTACCGACTAGCGTCCATCTGCTCGGGTCAAACTTTAGCACACGTTATCGTTCCTAAGTCTAACCCTAAGTCTTGATGCCCCAGTTCTGTAGCTTTATTCAAGCAACATGGTTAAGTCGGTAACACAGGTTCATTCACTCGGCACAGGGTCATCTGCCTAATTGCTAGGTCAGCTCACAAGGTCATAGGTACAAGTTCAAGCATGTGATTTATCATGCACTTTGTCGCACGATGCTTGCCCCAGTTCCTAGGGTCAAACCATTGTTCATTTGTACGGGATATTCTACCCAAGCTCGTTTCACTCAAATTTCTAAACATCGTTCATAGATTTCCCTACACTCAATAACACGTTCGTTTGTACGGGAGACGAGTCTGTTCAGTAAAATCCATAATATTCATGATGCAGGATAAGCCTAGTAATTTCCATAGTCTATCCATCCAAACATGTTTTTGATAGGATCCCTATCCATTCCAAGTTTAAACCACCAAGCCAAGATTCGATTCTAAACCTTTAGTTTAATTCCAATTCGTCCAACCTGATTCATGTATTCGTTCACGAAACCATCAAGCATGATTAATTTCAGGTTCTATCATTCTCTTATGAAAACATGCAAGCAAAAACTCAGATTTATTATTAAGGCATGTAAGAATCAGAGAACGAAGTTCTGCCCACTCATATTGATACATAATGCCGACGCGGAGCGGGACATTACAACGCGGAGGGTTCGGCAGGTCCCGAGGTAGACGGAGTGCTCCTCCGGTACTGCCTACTGTTGGTTCTGGATCTTCGTCGCCTAGTACTCCAGTATATATCGATCAGTCACATCTCCGACTGCGACGACGTTACGTGGCATCACTCCTGGGACGAGTAGTTCCAGGCCTGATAGTACTCCCTCGTCCAGCGTTCCTCCTGCTGACGGAACCATGGAGACAGATGAGCATATGGAGGAGGTCGACCTGACGTTGTCCCAACATCAGCTAGATCCTCCATGCGCACCTCCGGAGGAGACGAGGACAGAGATTTGGGCCGACGGTACAAAGTAAGTCAATTATATGGTTTAGCATCATATATATCGTGTATTTCTTTATTCATCATATATTGACTTTTTTGATCAAAATAATTATCTCTGTATAGATATCGTCCCTCGTCGGTACAGAGACGTCTGGGCCTCTTTCTGAGGAACAACTATGGTGGCCCTTGGATCAACTACAATAAAGCTCCAGAGGAGAGGAAAGCGTTCTGGTTTGCGCACTTCAAGGTAAAAGTATATTACATAAATTCTCTAATTTATGCATATTATATAACTTACTAAATTATTTATTATAGCAAACGTATTTCTATCCTCCGCAGCTAAGTTGATCGAGCAGATGTTTCCTGCCGTTGCCGCCAAGCTTATCCGTGATGCTCTGGATGACCAGAAGGCTCATAATCGTGTTGGAAAACCGATCCAAGGTTGGATCACGCCTGAGCAGTGGACTGCGATGAGGGCTAGATTCGATGATCCGAGGTACAATGAAAGGTCTGAGAAGGCCAAGACGGCTAGGCGGAAGGCAGCAAAGTGGTGTGGTGGCTCGATTCAGATGGCGGAATATTTTTGTCGTTTGGTATATTTTTTATTTCAGATATATTATTTTAATGCAAGTACGATAAAATGGTAGTAGGAAAAAATATTTAATTTTAGTACTAAATAATATATATTTAACAAGTACAGAGGGGTGAGGATGCAAACATGGTGACCGTCTTCCTGGCCACCTATCGAGAGGGCAAAAATCTCATTGATGCGAGGGCCTCGCAAACCTATGTAAGTATTACTTTACTTTGTGTTAATTTTAATATAACTTAGGCAATTATCGAGTATCCAAACTTTTCTAGGCCGAGTATCTTAGGCCGCGTGAGCGAGCGACTGCTAGTGCACCTACAGCAGGAGAGGCTGGTACTTCCTCGCATCCCTCTCCAGCTCTTTCGGTGGACGAGCTGTGGATGACCACCGTTGGTGGTCTCCCGAGGGGTACGTACTACGGTACGGGATCCTATGGCGCCCTTGTTGCGACGCAGTCATCTAAGGCCTCCCCGACAAGTGCGTATTCTCCACAGCCCTTGCAGTCGTCGGCCTGAGTCCAGGAGGCCGTTGACCATCAGATTGCGTCTCTTCGTGACGAGTTGCTATAAAGGATGGAGGAGGAGCCCCTGTCCCAACCGCAGGCGGACGATACGACGCTCATTGCACGATTTGATATGCTCGAGCGCAGCATCATGGAGCTTCAGGATTTGACAGCTGATCTTAGAGCGTCGACATAGCGCAACGTGACGGAGCTGCATGCATCACAGCTGTCCATGGGCGAGAGGCTGACGATTATGCAGGATTCAATGGTTCATAGCAGTACGAGGCTGTTATCTACCATGGATTCATACAACCAGCGACTAGCAGAGTTGGAGCGGATACGTCCTCCTGGGGCGCCTACATCGACACAGACTCCACCGACGTCACTGCCTTCTCCAGACTCAGCTGTGTGGACGAGGCTTTCAGACATTATTTCTTGTATTCTTTAGGACGAGGCTTTCAGACTCAGTTGTGTGGATATTTGTTGTATTCTTTACGATATTTTCTCTTGATTCGGTTTGTAATCTCAATATTTTATTTTCTTCAAATTTTATTATATTATTCATATTAAATATATGTTAATTTACCGGTGTTGAGTGTTCAACCGAAGGGGGTCGACGAACCCAATAAATTCAAAGGAGGGTTGCTCCGGGTCTATTTGTACAAAATGTGAATTCATAAACTGCAGGAAGAATAGTTTAAAAATAATTCAGTATTCATTTTTTTATTTTTTCAGTATCTTTAGCGACGTTTTTAGCGACATTTTACGACATTTAGCGACGTCTACTCACGTCGCTAATTACGTCGTTGAATACGTTGCTATATACGTCGCTAAATCCGTCGCTACACACGTCGCTAAATAAGTCATTGTCCGTCGCAAATTGCTGACATGGCAGTATTGCCAGGTCATAATAATGTCGCTAAATTAGTCGCACAACGTCGATAAATTAGTCGCACATATGTCGCTATAAAAGTCGTTATTTATGTCGCTATAAACGTCGCTATCTACGTTGCTAATTTAGCGACATATAGCGACAAAAATACATGTCGCTAATTTAGCAACGTTACGTCGCTAAACGTCGCTAATATAGTGACGCATATACGTCGCTAGAAAATTTTGGAATAGCGATGTTTGGCGATATTTTTTCTGTCAGCGACTAGTTTAAAGGCGACTTCAACAAAATATCGCTAATTACGTCACTAAAATTATTTAGCGACATTTTTTGGCCATTTAGCGACGTTTCTTTACGTCGTTAATTTGACTTATTCTGGTAGTGGGAGCAGATCGTCGATAGAGAACGATCTTGTTGTAAGCAACAGTGTCCTCACCATTCCAGCAAGAATAATTTTTATTCTATCTTCTTCTCCTCCCCTCTTCTAGTTGTTAAACGCCATATCCTAATTGCAACTGCGTTTTCAAGGAAGAACGAGTTTCTTCTTATTAAAAGTTATGTCCCAATTGCAACTGTATTTGCAAGAAAGAACGTATTTTGGTTCTTGAGTTTTGTAATCGAGAAAATGTTGTAAACTGATCTTTTATAGTTTTATTTGGAATCGAATTTCTTCAGGGAGAAAACGTGTTTGCATGAATATACGTTAGTCTCGACTAGAACATTAGGATCAAACAGAGGCAGGGTCGGGCCTGGGGCCATGCCTAAAGTGCGGCTGCACATGGCCTCCAAATTTTGGGGGCCTTAAAAAAAATTAGGGACAGTTTTGTAATTTTGTAAGTTAAGTCATCATATTTCTTCCTCAATTCCTAGACTCTATGATTCGCATGAAAGTTTAATTGATGATTTTGCTTCTAAGAATGTAAGAAGATCAATGTTAATTAAGTAGTATCCTAGTTGTTATCTTTTATGGTTCTCTTGGCAGTATGGTAATAGTTTTAATTTATTATTGAAAAACCATTGAAAAAGTTTTGTCAGGTAAATTTTAGTGTTGTATACTTTAGTTTTATTTATTGTGTGATTACAGATTACTATTCATTTGGGTATTGATCATTATTCATTTATTATATGTTCTCATCAACAGATTGATAAAAGAAGGATTTGAGGCTATATATTGAGAAAAGAAGAATTTGAGGCTAGATTTTGACAATTTAACAGACAGTACGTCTTCTATCTAAAACATCTTTATTATACTATATAATGTGCTTGAATATAGATAATTTGAGCTTTGATTATTTTGTTTAGTAACTATCTATAGATTCAGTTATAATATACAATCAAGAACATCTCCAGATATTTTGATAAAGACATAGAATAATATATTTCAAAAATACGAATAAATAAATTTAGGGCCACATTTTTTAGATTTGCACATGGTCTTTAATTATTCATGACTGGTCCTGAACAGAGAGTAGACTGTAAATTTGCTTGAACCTCTATCCCTGGCCTTCGTTTATCCATCTTTCGATCAACCTCGGGGCTAACAAGTCACTCAAGTTGGAAATGCCTAGAGCCCCAAATTATTTTCTCTTGCATAACCTATCCATTTAGTTATAGGAATACATTTATCTTCAGGCCCATAACAGTTCACAGAAAGTTACTTCTGACATGATTTGTTCTGTTAACACACCCATTTCGAGACTTCATAAAATGATTAAGTGGTACTAATTAGCCGTAAATTGTTTATGATTTCTAGATGCTTAATAATACCTCTCTAAATTCAACACAACCCATTTCGAGACTCCATAAAAGGATAAGTGGTACAAAAAAATTTGTTTGTAGTCTACGAGACAGTTACGTATAATTTCAACAAAAACCTCGTTGTCAACTTGCAAAATCACTGACCTAATCCACATATAAAATGAAGTTGAACGTGGAAGTAAAACAAGAAATTAATATTAACTCTGAGACCCTTTCATTACCACGCGATAAGTCCAAGATTCAATGAACTTGAGGTCACACGATTCACTCTCCCTCGCTACGAAGAACAATTGCAAGCACGCAACCAAAAGACCCGGGCGACTCAAATGTATCATTTGTTAGTAAAAATAATTCAATTCTACATATTATATATATATATATATATATATATATATATATATATATATATAATCGAGACCGAGACTCGAACTTGGTTCAGTGTTTACGGTTTAATGACGCTAGTCTTCCAGAATACAACGGTACTCCTACTCCGGTAGCAACATTTCAAACCGCAGGAACTAACGAAGCAATGGAGGTACTCTCTCTCTCTCTCTCTCTCTCTCTCTCTCTTGGAATGAATATTTGATGCATGAATGAGTGAATGAATGAACCAAATGACTTATTTTTTATAAATGACGAAGAGACAGAAATAGAAATAGACACAATGTAACCATTAAAATATTCATTCAATAATTAAATTATTTCCAACATCATTTTCGTTATCATCAAGACAATGAACATTCATAACTTGGTTCTTAGCCACCTTTAGTTCAAAACTGAAAGATTCGGGTACTATCCAGTATTATCGGAACCAACTGGACCGAACCGACGGTTGGACTGGATCTGACCAGATTTTGTCAAAAAATATGTCCGGTCTGACTTGAACAATATTTGTTTTAAGAACCAACATATTTTTTTCAGAACCAAAATTTAACCGATGAACCATCAGAACCGGTACATAATTGAACCGGTCGATTCTTCTTCTTTTTTAACTCAAAAAAGTTTATCACGTGAGATTTGGACCATCTGATTCTTAGTTTGGTTTTGAGAGACCTCATAGTTGTAAAATCAAACCAAATCAAACCAAACATACTCATAACCAAACCAAACCGAGAATTAAATGTGAACCATTTGAACCCCAGTCAGACCTGTACCAAAGATTTTATGTTCAATCATTGATCTAGTTTTAAAAAATTGGTTCTATCATTACATTCACAATCTAATCTTTTTATTCGTCCCTCCAAATTAAGTGTCCCTCCAAACCATCCCTCCTTATGTGGCAGCTGATATGACGGTTAATGTAGAAGATAACATGACAAATTTTAAAATTTATATTAAAATTAATATTAACATTAAATTAATATTAGCATTAATATTAATATTAATATTAACATAAACATTAATATTAATATTAACAGTAATTTTTTTGGATAATTAATTTTTTTTGTTAAATTTTTCATGTTAAATGTCGCATAATACTATTTAACATGCCATGTCAACAACCATATTATAAGAAGGGATGGCTTGGATGGACACTTTGGAAGTACGAATAGCATTACTCATATCTATATCGAGTAATGCTATTTGTACCTCCAAATTTGTCCCCCAAGCCATCCCTTCTTTTGTGACAGTTGATGTGGCGTGTTAAATTGTATTATATAGAATCTAATATGTCATATGGCATTACAAATTTTAACTCAAAAAATTAATTAACCAACATTTTTTTATTTTTTATTTTAATTTTAGTTTTAATTTTGATCGTTAAAATTAAAATTAAAATTAAAATTAATATTTAACTTTAAAAACTTTAAATAATTAATTATTTTGGTTAAAATTTTCTATGTCAGCTGCCATATTAAATATCACATAATGATATTTAACTCGTCACGTCAGCTACTACATAAAAACTTAACACAATATAATCCAATTCCTATCTCAATTTAGTCCAATTATCAAATCCCCTTCAAAAAATCAAAAGGTAAATTTAGTTCCGTGCGTTCCAAGGTGGGTATTGAATTTTTATTTTATTTTTTTATTTTTATTTTTTTTTATTTTTTAGGCACATGGAGAAGAGATTTATGTCAACGACTCATCCAAAATTGACTTTTTATTCATGTTAGTATATTATAAAGAAAAGAACTGAGAAGAAGAACACAGTTTCAACCTAATTTGTCTATTCAAATCTAGCTTCAGTGTTAGTGTTTCAGTGTCAATGTCAGTGTTTCAGTGTCAATGTCAGTGTCGGTGTCAAAGCAGTTCTATATAAGTAACCAAGAAGAAGCATGCTTGCATCCCGTCTTTGTTGCTTGGCCTAAAAACAATTCTCAGACACTAAGTGTAGGGGCAAGTTAATTAATAATTATAGGATTAGGTATTATCATAACACATCAATAAACATAAAATAAATTAAAGATTTTTTTATTTTCATGCTTCACCCTCACTCAACAACTCCTCTCAACACCATGGAAATCGACGTTAAACGATAGCGATCGCATCATTAATCCGAATATATATATATATATATATATATATATATATATTGCACCAAATAATTTTAATCATACATTTTTTAAAATATGTGATCATAAAACATATCTTAAAATTGCTGCCAAGTCAGCATACTTTATAACCACACATTTCAAAAAATTGTGTGACTGAAATTGCTTGATGCAATAAGTCTTGGTGCAATATTGTTAGCTTTGCTTGAGCAAAAGCTCAATTTCCTTCTTTTCTTTAGTCCCACGTCGGATGGGCCAATCCCTCATTGTGTACATATATTAGTTCATCTTCTTTGCTTTCTTAAAGTTGTTGTGTGGAGAACCCCTTGGGCCACACGCACGCGCCGCCGCCGCCGCCCGGCTTGGTTCGGTTCGGCGCGCGTAACGGATGCGGGTACGTGCCCACACCTGCGGGCGCCGAATGCCGATCCAATTTACTCTTCGGGTTCGGGCTGGGATCCAAAAATATTTTTTGCTCCTCTTTCTTTTTGAACCGTTCAAATTTTACCTGGTTTTACCACTATGAGCTTCCGAGAAACGTCTGCACATAGACCTTGGATAAACTCTTAAGGCAGTGCTACGTGCACGACTTACCCGGAGGTCGATAACAATTTTATTTTTTGGTTTCCTTGTTCTCTGAAAAATAATATATATGTTATATTTATATTATAAATACGGTTAACAATCTAAGAGTTTATCCTGTTTAGCTACTGCTTCTAATTTTTTCAAAAGATATTTCTGGCTACTGCTGCTTATTACAACAAGAACGAATTGTGATTACTGTAGGTATATATATAAAAGTTTTGTTTTGCAAACAAAAAGAACAGAACGAATTACTTGTTACCAAATATAAAAGCATATTTTCTACCAAATTTGTTCACATTTTAATATTGTAGCATATCTATTAAACACTAGCATATTTGATTGTTAGCGAATTATTTATAACCTCCTAACATACTATAGCACATTTTGCTACATACCAAATAAACTATAGTACTGTCATTCTAAATAAATATTTGTCAAAATTGATTCTTAATTGTTGATAGCACATTACTTGCTGTTAAAATAGTACTGTAGCAATTTAGTACACATTAATTGTTGGTAGCAAACTGATATAAATATAAAGTTACCGTAGCAAGTTTACTTTTTAATTGTATTGCCAAAGCAAGAGTAGTATTAATTTGTATTGCTAAAGCAAGTTTATTATTTATTTTGTTTATAGGCATATTTGGTTGTGTATTAACATAACAAATTGTGTTGTTGGCTCACTCTATTTGGCATATTATTAATTTCAATTCCTTTAAACAATTTAGGTCGAAATAAATAGTTAAAGTGAAACTGCAAATCTTTTGAGTCGGATTCTAAAAGTAAAGATCAATTTGGGAACAAGCCGAAAGGGTCCTTCTGTCAACCGGGTGTAAATAGCCCTAAGCGGCATTGTATTTAAGTGTCTTCGGACCACCGCTAGCTGGGAACCGGACCCTACAGCTAACTCAAATCAATCTACACTTGATAGACTCAATATTTTAAGATTGATTAGCAAAATCACTTGAACTATTATTCTAAATTATTGGACATTGTTATTGAGTAATTTTGTATCTTTCAGACTTTCCTCATTTGCAACCATGACTGCCAAGGATGAGACTTTTACTGCTAAACCTGCAAAATTCAACGGAACTTTCTTTAAGAGATGGCAAAGTCAGATACAATTTTGGCTCACTACCTTAGGATTAATCTCAGCCATTGATTGTTCCACACCAATCACAAATGACTCGTATGACACTGAGTCTGACATAGGTGTATCCAAGTCCTCTGGTTCTTCTAGACCCACGACCCATAAGGAAATTGACTACCATTGCTTCCATAGAATTCTAAGTGCTTTGTCTGAATCACTATATGACATATTCTTTGAATACAAAAGTGTAAAAGAACTTTGGGATGCCCTAGAAGATGAATATAGCTATGATGACGCTGGAATTGAAAGATTCAATTTCTCCTCACTCAACAGATACTTTATGGTAGATAACAAACCTATAAATGACCAAATATATGAATTCCAAGAATACCTTAGGTATATTCAAGCCAAAGGTACTTTCTTCTCTACTGAGTATAAAATAGCCTGCTTAATAGACAAGCTTCCTCCTTCTTGGTCTGATGTCAAGAAAGACCTCATTCATACTCAGGGTGACCATACCTTTGCTCAAGTCCTAAAGAAAATTAGAATAGAAGAACAAATTAGGCTAAGGTCTAACCCTAAGTCTGAGTCTAAAGTTAAGGTAAACCTTATAGAATCCCAAGGTAAACCCAAGCCTCATCATCACCACAAACCAAAAAGGAACATCTTCAAGAAGAAGCAGAACTCTCAGCCTCACCACCAAAACCATCACCACCAAAACCATCACCACAATAAACCAAGATCCTTTGGTCAAACTCAGGATCAGAAGAGATTTTGTTTTGTGTGTGGTAAAATAAACCATATAGCCACCAACTGTTTCCATAGAAAGAATGAAGCTGTCTAGACCTCTTTCAAAGGAAAACGTCTTGCCAAACCAGAAGCAAACATGCTTCTCAACGGCTCTTCTAGTTCCTTCAGGTCTGTAAGCTATCAACCCTTAGTCAACATTTCTTACTATTCTGAAGATTGGTGGTTGGATTCTGGAGCTAATGTTCATGTTTCCTTTGATCGCTCCTGTTTTTCAAACTATCAGGAATCAGGTGGAGAAGGTGTAACTCTAGGAGATGGCTCAGCGGCACAGATTATAGGAAGAGGAAGAATAGATCTAAAGATGACATCAAGAAAAACTCTGACTCTTCATGATGTGTTACATGTGCCGTCTATCACCCGTTGAGTAGACTTCTCTTATCCGGTAGCAACTGTAAAGAGCGAGGAGAGCGTCAAGTAAGCCGATTTAGAAGAAAGAAAACCATATAGGAATTTAGTTAGTGGGTCTCTCCTTGTAGCTTCAGGGTACAAGATTGTTATGGAAGCAAATAAAGTAGTATTTTCTAAGAATGACTCCTTTATTAAGGATTTGTAAGAGATGGTCTTTTTATTTTAAGTACCGTGAATAAAATTTCAGATCATTCCTTTGTTGTTTCAAATGTAGAATCCTCAAATGTATGGCACAGTACATTAGGTCATGTGAATCTAGGTTCCCTAAAAAGGATGATGAACTTAGATCTTATTCCTAAGACTCCAATAGATGATAAACACAAGTGTGAGATATATGTTCAAGCCAAACATACTAGGCTACCTTTCAAATCTGTAAAAAAAAACTCTGACCTTCTAGAGCTAATTCATAGTGATGTGTGTGACTCAAATAGGGTTTTGACCCGAGGTGGTAGAAAATACTTTGTTACCTTTATAGATGATCATTCAAAGTATTTTTATACATATCTTCTCAAAACCAAAGATGAAGTTCTAGACAGATTTAAGGTCTATAAATCTGAAGCTGAGAACCAGTTAGAGAGAAAGATTAAGATTCTTATATCAGATCATGGTGGAGAGTATACATCAAATGATATAAAAAAATTCTATGAAAAACACGGAATAATCCATGAGGTAACTGCTCCATATTCACCACAGTCCAACGGAGTTACTGAAAGGAAGAATCGTACCCTGTTAGACATGGTGAATGCCATGCTCCTCAGCTTAGGTGCTCCCGATAATTTATGGGGAGAAGCATTATTATCGGCATGTTACATCCTTAATAGAATTCCTAGTAAGTCTAATGATAAGACTCCCTACGAATTATGGAAAGGTAGAGCTCCTAGGATCCATTATCTCAAAGTTTGGGGATGTCTGGCTAAAGTAGGAATTCCTGAACCTAAAAAAAGGAAGATTGGACCTAAGACTGTAGATGTTGTATTCATAGGATATGTCCTAGATAGCAATGCCAATAGATTTCTTGTTACTCACTCAGAAGTAAATAAAATCTCTAACAATACTATTATAGAAGCAAGAGATGCAGTTTACTTTGAGAATATATATCCCTTTAAAGATAGAATTTCTTCCTCTCCCTCCAATCTCTCTCTTACTCCGTCCACCAGCTCTCATGTTCAAATATCTAGTTCACAACCCGAACAAAATATAGAACCTAGAAGGAGTAAAAGAGAAAGAATTGAAAAGAACTTAGGAGAAGGTTTCTTCACTTTTCTGATAGAGGGTGATCCCTCAACTTATGAAGAAGCAATATCTTCTCCTGATGCCCCTTTCTGGAAAGAAGCCATTAACAGTGAGTATAACTCCATCATGGAGAATAATACTTAGTTTCTAGCAGACCTACCTTCAGGTAGTAAACCCATAGGTTGTAAGTGGATATTCAAAAAGAAACTTAGAGCCAATGGTACCATAGAGAAATACAAGGCTAGATAAGTAGCCAAAGGTTTTACCCAAAAAAAGGGATTAGATTATTTTGATACCTACTCACCTGTAGCTAGGATCACCTCTATCAGAACCCTTCTAGCCTTAGCATCCATTCATAATATGCTAATCCATCAAATGGATGTAAAGATAACATTTCTAAATGGGGGACCTAGAGGAAGAAATCTACATGGAGCAGCCTAAAGGTTTTATTACTAAAGGCCAAAAATATAAAGTTTGCAGATTAGTTAAATCTTTTTATGGTCTAAAGCAGGCTCCCAAACAATAGCACAACAAATTTGACATAATCATCTCAGAATATGGTTTCGTGCCAAATGAGTATGACAAATGTATATACTCCAAAATTTTAGATGAAAGTTGTGTCATCCTATGTTTGTATGTAGATAACATCCTTATTTTTGGATCATCACTAGAATTGATTAGTAATACCAAAGACTATTTATCCAGCCAGTTTGATATGAAAGATCTAGGTGAAGCCAACTTGATTCTAGGCATGCAACTGTCCAAATACAAGGAGGGCTACACTCTATCCTTAGCACACTCTATCGAGAAAATGCTAAAAAAAATTGAGTTTTTTGATAAGAAACCTGCCCTTACTCCTTATGACAGTAGTGTTGTTCTAAAGAAGAATGAGGGCTCTCCTATGGAACAACATAGATATTCTCAGATGATAGGTTCTCTCATGTATATATCAAACAGGACCAGACCTGATATTGCATTTGTCATTGGGAGACTAAGTAGATATACTAGTAACCCAAATCAGTTACACTAGATAGCATTAGAAAGAGTATTTAGATATCTTAGGGGTATTCTAGATTATATGTTGCACTATACTAGACACCCTGATATCATAGAAGGTTATTCAGACGCAAACTGGGTAACCGACTCACATGATGTAAAATCTACTACTGGATATGTTTTCACTCTAGGAGGAGCTGCAATCTCCTGGGGCTCATGTAAATAAACTATCATTGCTAGGAGTACAATGGACTCTGAAATGATAGCCTTGGACACTACATGCACAGAAGCCGAATGGCTAAGAAACCTTATTATACATATACCTGTTTCTATTAATCATGTTCCTGCAATTTCAATAAACTGTGATAATAAATCTGTTATGGAACTACTAAAGCATGATTCTGTGAATGCTAAGATGAACAGACACCTCCAGCTGCGCTTCAAGTCTATAAAGAGCCTATTGGGCAAATACGTGGTTTTTGACTATATAAAGTCAGAAAAGAATCTTGCAGACCACTTGACGAAGGGTTTGTCTAGGACTTTGATCCTAGAATCATCGAAGGGGATGGGGTTAAGCCCATAAGTAAAGTCACCAGCAATGGCAACCCAACCGAGTCTGACTGGAGATCCTAAGAAGCCGGTTCAATGGGTAGGAATAAGATGGACTTAGGTGACTTTTATGGAACACTGATCTGAGATTAAAATCTCATTATATATTACCCAAGTGGCTGTACATGCGTACAATGATTCCCCATCCCTATGGTGACAGTGTTCTTGAGTGATATGGTTATGATGAGTTTTTAAAAACTCTTAATAGGTCCAAGCTGATATGCAGGGTTGAAATCTATCACCAACCCTTAAGGACTTACCTATATGAAAGGTCGTGAAGGCCGCGACTATGGGACAGGGCAATCCCAGACAACTCTCAGGAATTTGAAATTAGTGCGCATGGACAACCAAAAGCGCCACCCGTTAGACCCAGAACCTCTAGCGTACTATGTGTGCTATTTTCTGAATCTGGTGAAAGAAGTCTGATTAAAGGCATAGTCCATCAAGCACTTCTTTAGACAAAGACAATAATCACTAAGTGAGATTCAAGGCTGTAGTCCATCTCATCTATGCATAGTATATACCTGCCCAGAAACTCTTCTTTTTAATTTCTTTGTTACTTCTATTTTGGAACTTGACCTTTTGGGGGGGGGGGATTGTTAGCTTTGCTTGAGCAAAAGCTCAATTTCCTTCTTTTCTTTAGTCCCATATCGGATGGGCCAACCCCTCCTTGTGTACATATATTAGTTCCTCTTCTTTCCTTTCGTAAAGTTGTTGTGAGGGGAACCCCTTGGGCCACACGCGTGCGCCGCCGCCCGGCCGGCCGGGCTCGGCTCGGTTCGGTTCAGCACGCGTAACGGGTGCGGGTACATGCCCACACCTGCGGACGCTGAATGCTGATCCAATTTACTCTTCGGGTTCGGGCTGGGATCCAAAAATATTTTTTGCTCCTCTTTCTTTTTTAACCGTTCAAATTTTGAATGTTGGGACACTGTCTAGATTCATTGAACCTTGCCACAGCTCCTTTTTTGACAGCCTTTCTCCCATATTTTATTTACTCCTTAATGGCCTATTAATGAGCCATTAAGTACCCTGTCTGTGGCTGGGTATTGGCTTCAGCCTATTTATTTGGTTCCTTCTCCTTCATTTTTTTACACAAAAAATAATTCTACGTCCAAACTCTCTTTCACTCATCTCTCAAACGATATTCTGATCTCTAAATCCTTGCTCTGGGCAGAGCTAAGTTCGGCCTCTCTCTCAGAGTCGTGTGCGACAAAAAGAACCCGATAGTCAGGGAGTTTTACCACTAGGAGCTTCCGAGAAACGTCTGGACATAGACCTCGGATAAACTCTTA
This sequence comes from Iris macrosiphon, assembly GCA_036927795.1. NCBI lineage: Eukaryota > Viridiplantae > Streptophyta > Magnoliopsida > Asparagales > Iridaceae > Iris > Iris macrosiphon. The sequence goes on from JAYESA010000004.1 coordinate 180,043,440, forward strand.
AGGCAGTGCTACGTGCACGACTTCCCCGGAGGCCGGTAACAATTTTATTTTTTGGTTTCCTTGTTCTCTGAAAAATAATATATATTATATTTATATTATAAATATGGTTAACAAATATTTCGTCCATATATATATATATATATATATATATATATATATATATATATATATATATATATATATATATATATATATATATATATATATATATATATATATATATATATATATATATATAGGATAAACGGAATATGAGTCATAGTGTTCATATTTATACATGAGTCATACACATGTGGACCAATAAAAATGTGCTCATACATCCCATGTGCACTAGAACACTCTATTCATATTGGTCCACATGTGTGACTCATGTTAAAATATGAGCAATATCACTCATATCTTGTTTACCCATATATATATATATATATATATATATATATATATATATATAAGTAAACGAGATATGAGCCATAGTACTCATTTTTTTAAATGAGTCATGTACATGTGGACCAATAGGAATGGATTCCTATATTTTATGTGCATCATGTGCACTAGTACACTCTATTCCTATTGGTCCACATGTGCATAACTCATTTAAAAAAATGAGCACTATGTCTCATATCTCATTTACCATATATATATATATATAGCATAAAATACGTTGGAAAATTGTACGCGTATTATACAGTCAAAACCCCCAAATGCATGAAGTCCCTCTCTGCGTAAAACAGAGCTTCAAGGCTGTGTGGCATAAAATCTGGCTTCAGAGTTGTACGCGTAAAACAGAGCTTCAAGGCTGTGTGGCGTAAAATATGGCTTCAGAGCTATACGCGTAAAACTGAGCTTCATGACTCTTTGGCGTAAAGTAGAGCTTCAGAACTATATGCATAAAACAGAGCTTCAAGACTGTTTGGCGTAAAGTATAGCTTCAGAGTTGTCCGCGTAAAATAGGGCTTCAGAGCTGTTTGGCGTAAAGTTGAGCTTCAGAGCTGTCCGCGTAAAGCAATGCTTCAAGACTGTTTCGGCGTAAAAGGTTGCTTTACCTTCCAGCGTAAAGTTTAAAATACGTTTGTCTTTAATGCATCATAAATTTGTACGAGAAACTCTTCGTATTCCTCGGATGAATTTGTCAGACAAAATAGTGAACCTGACTTCTGACAAAAGTACTGCACGATGATCGAGAGGACGGCTGTGATAGTAATTTTGCACAGAGACCCAGGTTGTCATTTAGTGATATATTCTTGATACAAGTCATTTTTACGCATCCAAAGAATACGCTGCCTATTCTACATGAGCAGAAATGAGTCTTTATGCTCAAGATAAGACAAAATCAGACACCATGTCAAAAGCTGTTTCTCTTACAGAGCTCGAGTCAAATCTCGGTATTTAATGCACGATATTTGGTTCTATTCTTTAAATTTTGTCTTGACTGGGAGAGCTAAAACTGTGACTAATACGTTCACATCATCATCCTTGCATTTTACGCCAACCAGATTATTTTTAACTATAGGAGTATGTCGTATGCTATCTCCTCGAAATACGCAAATTTGGCTATAATTGCAAAGGTACATGATAAGGCTATTTAGCCCAGAATACGCTCAAGACCTCAGTCGTGATGGATAATTGACTGGGAAAGCTAAAACTGTGACTAATACACTCACATCACCATCCATGCATTTTATGCCAACCAGGTTATTTTCAACTATAGGAGTACGCCGTATGCTATCTCCTCGAAATATGCCAACTATGCTACATTTACAAAGGTACGTGATAAGGCTATTTAGCCCAGAATACGCTCAAGACCTCAGTCAGGACGGATAATTGGCTATTTTTACGCTGGTTGTCTATTATTCATGGAATCATCAAGTTTTACGCAGAGCTTGGCCTTTTACGCCAACAAGACAGTTATTTGGCTTTTACGCCAACAAGACAGTTATCTGGCTTTCACGCCAACCATCTTTACGCAAGGTGCAGTTACCTACGTGGCTTGCATGCCACGATCTTCGAGAAGCAGTTATACGCGTTACCTCATAAAGGGACACGTGTCATACGCATATTCAGAAGACAATCGGAACGTGGGTAGCAGTTATCATAACCGCAGCGTAAAGGAAGTCTTCTTCTTCACAGTTTGGTCTTTTATGCCAACAAGACAGCTATTTAGCTTTTATGCCAACAAGACAGTTATTTGGCTTTTACGCCAACCATCTTTACGCAGGGGCAGTTACCTACGTGGCTTGCATGCCGTGATCTTCGAGAAGCAGTTATACGCGTTACCTTATAATGGAACACGTGTCATACGCAGATTCAGAAGATTATTTGAACGTGGGTAGTAGTTATTATAACCGTCGCGTAAAAGATGTAACTTTCTTCATAGTTTGGCATTTTACGCCAACAAGACAGTTGCTTGGCTTTTTATGCCAACTTGGCAGTTATTTGATTGATCTCTATAAATAGAGACCCTGGTTACAGGGTAGAGGGCAGAGACACACACAGACAGAGACCAGAGAGGGCATAATCAGAGATCAGAGAGAGAGAGCACAGGCATAGAGTGTTGGTTGACAACTTCGGCAACGAGAATTCAATCCCACTTGCAACCTTCGAAGCTTCTTCTTCTACAGCACTTCTTCATCATCGTGTGGTCCAAGAAACAAAGTGATCGACCGCAGATCAGACTTTTATAGCAATACTCTCCAGAATTATTTTTATTGTACTTAACATCTTCGTATAGGATTAATTGTACTCCTTTTTTTAGTTTGCAAGCAAATGTTTCGTATAAACCTTTTTGTTTAATCCCGCAAACAAGAATGGCGACTCTGCTGGGGACGACTTTCTCCTCTGACGAGGAAGTAATTGCTCAATACGATGTTGTATCCATCGGATCGATGAAGAAGACTTTGGTCGTCCAGTTCGACCAATCTGCCTATGAATATATGCTTTATGCTGGGGGTAGTTCTCGCTCCTCCTCTGTCCAGAACAATAGGAAGCTGCATAAAGTGTGGATGCCTAAGACGTCCTCTACCCTTCCTGCAAGCTCTCACTCTCTGATCAACAAGGTTGTGACAACACAACCAACGCGCCTTGTGCGTAAAAATTTGTCTCCCGTTTGTAACGTGGTAGACAAAATTTTTGGCAATGCCTCAGTGCCAATCCAGAAGTTTCAAATGCGTCATGTGCGTAAAACTTTGTCTCCCGTCTATGACGTAGTAGACAAAATTTCTGGCAATGCCTTAGTGCCAATCCAGAAGTCTCAAACACGCCCTGTGTGTAAAACCTTGTCTCCCGTTTGTAACATGGTAGACAAGACTTCTGGCAATGCCCCAGTGCCAATCCAGAAGTCTAAGATGCGCCATGCGCGTAAAATTTCGTCTCCCGTCTGTGATGTAGTAGACAAAATTTTTGGCAATGCCTCAGTGCCAATCCGGAAATTTCAAATATGTCCCGTGCGTAAAATTACGTCTTCCGTCTATGATGAGGCAGATGTACCATTTGATTACATCAAAGGAAAACAAGCGGCAAATCTTTCAATCTCTAAGCTTTTACGCCCACAAGAGAAGAAAGTTCCCACTTTACAGATTACGCGGGCTTTCTCTGTTTTACGTGAACCTATACAAATATCCAAATCACGCCAGGATAGGTCTGTCCACGTAAATAAGACTCATTTCACGGGAAGATACGCTCCTCGGACAGATGATGGATCATATGCTACTCATATGGGTGAACTGTTGTATTCCTATGGCAGAGAAAGCGTTATGATTCCTAATCTCCACCTTTCGACTGATGTAAAAAGGAAGAATAAGCCTTCTTCTTCTTCTTCTTATAATCTCCCTGATTTGTGTGATTTCTTGATCTAGAACGCAAAGACAGGGGATCTCCTAATATGTCTATTATACCTCCTAGAGAATATTTCTGTAATAGTCATTAACTTATAATTAACCGTTGTTGTTCTAAAGCAAAACGGTCAGTTTTTGACCGATTGAACTACTCCTTGTCATTAAAGAAAGAAAAACCAGACAACGACATGTCTGGGGGTAGTCTCCCTCGACAAAATAGAGCAGCATCCAAAGCTGGGGGTATAATTCCCTCTGAGTCCGAAGAAGATGCAACTATGACCATCTTCCCTGAGGACCGTACGACTCAGATATCGGAAGCCGGAAATCCAAAGGGGACTTTCTCCTTCAATGATGAAGACTTCATTAAAATCTTCAATATATTAATGAAGGAAAACAAGCTTCGGCTACCCAACATCAGATACCCTGAAAGGGCTGGCAAGGTCGATGACCTAGAATATTGTCTCTTTCATCGGTACATTCATCACCCCACAAAGGCATGCTATGTACTGAAAAGGAAAATCTAGGAGCTAATCGACGCCAAAGTCATCACTTTGCATTTATAGAGAGAAGAAGGTCACTGCAAATTGATCTCACTCCAACTTGGCAATTTTCCCCCTCAAGAAGTACCGGATGATGAATCCCTAAAATCTCCCAAACTGAACAACCTTCAGGTATATCCCCACTCAGCAAATTACCCCCCAGTGAATAGTTTGGACATGCGTTCACGTCCATATTATCTCTGAACTGTTGTCCAAATATTTTTTTCCCAGCTGAGTTTGCCATGTCCAAGTGACCTCTGAGCAAAACTCCCAGATTGTTGCTATCAATTAGTTCATGTCCATATTACCTCTGAACTACGTCTCTCCACTTTCTCCAGCAAAGTAAAATTTTTACCACAAAAAGTCATTTTACCTCTGTCCTGTTTTTCTTTATCCCCGCAGAGTCATATCTTACCACGTCCACATTAGCTCTGAGTAAGATATTTTTAGAAATTTTTTATGTCCATATCACCTATGAGTAAAGTTTTGCTCTTCGACTTTCTACTATCACGTTCGCATAACCCTTGGTAGTGCTAGTCATTTTAGCTTATTATCTGTACTTAAGGTACGCCATGGGTAATAAGTCCACAACCCAGAGGTACGAATCAACTCTTGGTTCTTCATCCCCAGCAAGTGCCTATATGCAATATTTTCTCTTTCGTTACAAATCCTTGTAAAAAAGAAACCATCATCCGTATCCAAGAGTCCCGGATACGCAATGGATGATGGGTCCTCAAAATCTCCCCAGCGGAGCAATCCTTAGGTCTACTCGCACACTCCCGCAAGTGACTATTCAAACCAATCTCGTTAGACGCTAGCCATGCTCATATTGCCTCTAAGCTATCGTCCCATCAATCTCCCCAGCGGAGCAATCCTTTGGTCTATCTTCATGTCCGGATAGACCACACTCAACAAATCACTCCTCAATAAAATTTTTCGGACATTGGTTTACGTCCATATTACCTCTGAACTGCTGTCGTAATATTTTTCTCAGGCTGAGTTTGTCATGTCCATATTACCTCTGAGCAAACCTTCCGGGTTCGGCTATCGATTATCATGTCCATATTACCTCTAATATCGGTTGTTATCTCAACTTAGCACCCTTACTTAACTCTAAGTATGCCAGTGATGTTAGTTCCACGAATACAGTCACGTCCATATTACCTCTGGCAGGGCTTGTCTTAAACTTATTACTTGCACTCTCGTGCACAAGAAGTAATAGGTCCACCAAAAAACCCCTGGGGGGATGCCCGCGATGAAAATGAGTCCATATTACCTCTCGACAGAGAAAAAGTCAGTTTATGTTCATATTACCTCTGAACTATGTCTCTCCACTATCCCTACAGAGTCATGTCTTACCGCGTCCATTAGGGCTTGTTTCGAACTTATTATTTTCACTCAACATGCACAACAAATAATAGGTCCACCAAGGATCTCCCAGTGGGATGTCCTCAATAAATACGGTATTGTACTATGTCCATATTACCTCTGGTACGATATTCGAAGTTCACACAAACAATCGTAAAGAAATGGAGGGCCCTTATGTGATTGAAACAACATTCTCAAATAGCGCTTACAGATTAGCCAAACCTAATAAAGATTTGATAATGGCTCCTATCAACGGCAAATTCCTGAAGAATTACTATGCTTGATCTTGTCACTACCACATTATAAAAACAGGAGTATTTTCGACTTTTAATAATATTTAATATTATTGTAGTTACAATTTAGTAATTCCGTGATAGGTATATTAATTTAAATAATTATGGGGTGTGTAATTAAATATAGTATCAGATGCAGTGTTCATTTATTTTTAGCTAGCAGATTGACCTAGAAGCCAGTAGATGAGCACCTGTCGGAGTTATGGAATTTTGAGGTTAATTGTTTTATTTTAGAATTAATTTATTGGAGGTGTAATTAATTACCGTATTTTTATTTAATATTTTTGCGCATTGCCTTTGCTTCGATATCTGGAGCACTACCCTGACTTTTGTCTTCCAACAAATTTCACAACCTTACCCTAGACGTGCCTGTCTTCCATCCTGATATTTTTGCAACTCATAATTATGCTCTCTGTGCATTATTTCTGACGTTATTTAATAAAATTCCTATTTTTGTATCGTTGTGCGTTCCAATCGAAATTGGAGGAAATCTTGACCTATTTTTTCGTGCGGCCCAAATTAGGGCAATATCCTGTCCTGAGTCTACTTCATTATTGGTGTTGATGACCCGACCTGATTTTGGTCCCTTGTACTCCTAATTAATTTGAGAACACCAGTCGCATTTAATTAATCTAATTTAACCATAATCTCAGCCTTATGCAAAATTTTCAATTGTCGGGCACTTTTGTGAAAAAGTGCATTAGGGTGTCCACCCCTTTGAGCACACTACGTGAATAAACATATTTTCTTTTTATTGGTATTTTCCATGATTTTTAGGAGGGTGTAATTTAACACCAAGTTCCTTAAGACCCTGGCCCTCTAAAACTTGAACCCATGTAATCCGAGCCATTCATTTTGAATCGAAACAAATCCTGGCCATTAAAATCCTACATGAGAGGCCCAACCCCAAGAGGGGTTGACCAGTCAAACTTTTCTAGGGCAAGCACCCCCTACATGTATAAAATATCTTTTCCCTTTTCCTTAAATTTTTATTCTTTATTTTTTCTATCCCAACTCTTCTCTCAGCCGACTTCATCATCCCTACCCCTATGCACCATCAGTCTTCCGCCGCCACCCTCAGCCGGCATCCTCGCCGGAGAAGCCGGAGTAGCCATCCCCGACCCCGAAGCTGACCTCCTCCTCCTCGACGAACTCCTCGCCGGAGACCCACTGCCCTCACCGTCCGCGTCCTTCCTCCTCCATCATCGTCCCCATCTTCTCCAACTTCCTTCTGCGGTCCCGCCGGATCACCCGAGCCCGCCGGACGACGAGCAGCGACGCCTCCCTCACTCGACCGATCCCTCTCCGCCAGCTCCCCTCGAGCTCCTGCCCGACCTCCCTGCTCCGATCCAACTCCGGCAGCTACACCTGCACAGCCCGGTTCAGCCGACCTCAACCCGACTCCCCCTCTGCGTACATTCCTCCGGCGGATCCTCGACTTCGAGCGACGATCGGTCGATCTCAACCAGCTCGAGTGTTCTGAACCACTGACGCGGTGGAGCGCCGAGTTCGAGATCGATATTTTTCCGCTCCAGTATCAGTCGATCTACCGTGTCGAGAAGTTTTGACTCGACAGTGTCGTATCGACAATTGTGGACAAATACTTGATCTCGTGAAGAAATGTCCGTGACCTGTTTGTGTCCGATCGGACACAGTAGGGGAGATCATTCTTCAAATTGTGCCATTAAATCGAAGAGGACGAGTTCGAGTTCAAATTGTTCTGATCAATAAATCTTCAATCAGCATTCCAAGGAGAATTGGATCTGTCATAGGTAAACAGAGCTTGGATACTCTGATCAATTGAGTATCGAAAGGAACTAGTTGTGTCCACTTGAGATCGGACACTTGGAACTGAGCCGAACACAAACTTTCGGATCAAGCTACGATTTCTACAAATTCGAGATCGATTCTTCAATCCAGTAAGTATTTCGTTCTTTTTGTATAATTTTCTTGATCACTTTCTTTCGATTTGATCAACTAGAAACTCAGAAGAATCCCTAAAATATTCTTCCTCCGTTTTGTACGCCGTGTGTTCGGGGATTTAACTCAGAGGAGACTTAATAACTCAACTTACTTGAAACGGACATGAGGAGCTCGGACACGACATCAGACACTACAAGTATAATCCACATACTCTGTTCCTGAGTTAAACGATCGAATGTCCTCTGTTCCCGACACACGGGGTTATGTCAAGATCGACATGGCATTCTCGATTTAACACTGCCTTCTTCGAACTGTGTGTGTCTGTGAACCACGAGTTCAGTGGAGTTCATGTCCAGTGCAAGCACCAAGCTTTCATGTCTGGTCGACACTAGTATCTATCTATGTTTGGAAACGATAGCAGGTTGTAGTGAACAGAAGTTTTTCTCTGTAATTTGTTGTATTTCAAATAGAGTAGGTGTAGGTAATGATGGTTTATATGAGTTTGGATAGGTATATGTTCAACGATCAAGTGAGAATAATAGAACATACATTAGTGTTGGCGGTTGAACTTTGAATTTAAGTGTTTATTGAACATAGTGAAGAAGTGAATTGGCAGGGAAATAAAGAACAAAACCGGCCAGTTTACTCAAAAGAGCAGTGGCAGACTCATATTGGGGGGGGTGTTAAAACACTTGTCAAGAGGGCTCTAATCGAGTAGACAAGTCGAATGCTAACTGCAGGTCAGAGCCTAGTGGCTTGGGGAATTAAATAGTTTGTTAAAGTTAGTATTTAAGAAGTTATTTAATAGTTATAAATTAGTTATAAATCAAGAAATGATTAAGACAAGAAATTCTATAAACTTCCAAACAAATTAGGATTTAGTTGGATCATATTTTGAATAAAGATCTAATACTTATATCTTGCCTTCTAGGTGGACTTAGCACCATCTTCACCATTGGATTAAGGACTGTTGGTTTCTCCAGACGATACTCTGGAACAGGACATCAATAATTACCAGCTAAGGACCCAAGGCGAGTACATTCTCTGATTAGTTTCTAATTTATGATATCTCCTATGTTCACTGTATCTAGTGTAGATATCCATGTTCTTGACACATTGGTTACACGGATTGGTATACACGGATCTCGTCATGAGATATTATTCCTTTTTCATGGTGTAGCTTGTACAATACTTGTTTCCTTGTTATCTTGTGCATGTACAGACACTGATTCCCCGGGAGACTTGCTACCTTCCTGGGGAATCCCGTGCCATAGCGTACCATGATTGGATCTACTATACCAGTCGGGAGTGGGGAGTATTTTAGTATAGATATGTGATCATACCCAACTTTTCATGCATCATAGCTCACCCCACATCTCACGTCGGGTGCGGCCTGACCCTCTCCATGCTTCATAGCTGTTACGTGTGATTAGCCTGACCTTTACATGCATCATAGCTAACCAACGGTTAGCCTGACCTTCGTGAATCATAGCTAATCACATGTAACCAGCCTGATCAAGATCCCAAGCCGATCACATGTTAAAGCTAGTACTCACACACTTAGTCATAGGTTTCTTGCTCATGGACATATTGTTTCTTTTCCTGCAGTTACTTACAGTATTTCCAGTATTTCTTTCATTGTACATTTTTCGTACCTATACATGCATCTGGTATATTTCCATCTAGAACTGCTACATAGTTTATGTCATTTATATAGAACTGCTGTTTAGAGATGTACTTTGCTCCTTCCTGACTGGAAAATATTTTTCCAGACTGTGACCTTAGTAGACTGGTTTCCGACACACTTGGGGATTGGAAATTAATGATTGCAGGTATGATTATTTTGTCGTTAGACTTGCCTTGTATTTCTTGCTTGCCTTGATATCTCATCGTGCTTTAGTTTATGTGATTGAGTATTTCTAGCATTATTTTATGATATCCACGTCTCCTTATGGAGTTGGGTATTCACGTAAGTTGATTAGATAGTTACATGACCTAGACAGCGTTCTACCGCCGATGCTGCGGCGTAGGCTGGACGTACCCATGCACTCGTGCCCCTAAACCGGGTGCGGGTCGTGACACGTTTTTAGTGGTGGCCCATGCAGGTCAGACTTCGCGAGTTGTGCGATGTCGTAGTAGTGTGGCATCCTTGTTATACTACTGCGTGCCTGCGATAGGATCTAGGACATAGGATACTAGGACAAGAGCGAATACTCAATCACAATTTCTTGAGAGATTCCTGGGATGACCCCTTGAGAATCTTATTATAATTTCCAATTTAAATCTTTTCCTTGTTTCCGACCGCTCTCGCTTGTTGTTACTGAACTTGATTCTTGTTGAGCAGTTATTAAATTAAATTCTTGGTATCATTGTTGAGTTTGATTCTTGTTGACCAGTTATTAACTTTAATTCCTGGTATCGTTGTTGAGTTGATTTCAAATTGAGATGAATTTTACGGACTAAAATTTACGGTATCGTCTGATGACATATATTGATGAGGACAGTGAGAAAGGTAAAAACGTCTACTTTGGTTATGGAACCTAGAGTTTATCGCAGCCATATTAGCTGTCGTGACGGGAACGTAGGAACCTAACTTGGATGTACATACTTTAGTTATGAGATTTAGAGTTTCTCGCAGCCATACCGGTTGGCGTGGCGAGGATTCTAGATGACATGATTATAGGGTTGTATACCTTAGTTACGGAACCTGTCGTTTATCGCATCTATGCTTACTGGCGTGGCGAGGATTCTGTGTGTCATGATTTCTGGCAGACGTGTATGATTATCAGGTTGTATCTTAAATTGGTTCTTAAAGTATCATCTCAAGACTTATCTATTTCTGTTATTCTAGGACTTTGTTCCATCGCTTATTTTCTTTACTAGCAGTAAAGATACCTTCTGTCCTCAATCCAATTCCTTTTGAGCTTCTATTCCTTTAGGGTTCCTTGTTAAGTATGATAATTAGTGACTTATAATTATGTCTGTGTCTTGAGTATTAGTATTGACTGAGTGTTGCTTGCGAGTTTGTAAGTGTTTCCTAGTTGGACATGTGATCAGTAGGCCTTGATCTAGAATTAACCCATAGCATAGTACCTTGTAACAATGGTTCTAGGATAAGGTCATTAGAGACTGTGAGTAGAAGGAGAGTATAGAGTATCAGTGATAGTTCAAGGGTTAGTATCAGAGCCAACCTACCCGTCCTGGATAATCATGATTATGCAATTGGATGATCTACGTGAACAATTAAGTATCCAGGAATTGTGTTAAGGATTTATGGAGCATGATGTTCAATTTGATGATTGATATCGGAAGTGTTAAAGGTAAGGAAATATATACGCATAAAGAGTTAATGAGGTGTCATGAGTGGAGAAATATCGGAATTGGTAATGAAAATGGAGAGGCGTATCACAGATCAGTTTAACAGGCTGTAAAAGGTTAAAGAGAAATACCTATACATTAATCGAGATGAAGAACCATATACATGCCCAGGAGAGTAAAGAAACATGAGTATTATAGAAGGTACAGGTAAACATGAGTTCTAATAAGCTTGATGAGATGATTCATTAATGAGGCTAGTAATATAATAACAAGAGTGCCAATGATTATATATCAAGGATTATTGAAAATGGTGCTAGTAACAGTAAGCACTCGGTGTGATGATAATTAGAGGATATACCAGTTGACATAAATTGAAATCATGGAAGAAAATATGTGTGATGATAACTTAAATCATTGGAGGTAATAGTGCAAGTGATTCGGGCAGTACAATCTTAGTACACAGTTATAGACCCTAGATGTTTTGAGTGCACCTTGAGTATCAGAGACCGTGAGCACTGATATGTATATTTGTGGATTTATAAATTAAAGGGGAGAAATAAAATTTTATTTTGAGAATTATTGAGGAGTTGAGATTGTGTCATTAAAATTTTTGAGGATTTCAATATTGATTCAATAAACATGGTCAAGACTACAAATATTTAGAAGTGATTAAAATTTTATTTCGATATTGAGTATCTGACTTTGAGGAGGTAAATGCAATTTATTTTAAGTTGGTCGAGAAGTTAAGCCTTGATGATTATTTTGAGGATAAATTTTATGAGAAATATGAATATATTAGTGTATGATAGATGATATACATGTGTAAGGATCTGTTGACTTGAGCATGATCGAGATGGCACCGCAGACTGACTTGGGTGTCCATCTAAAATTGTATTGGAAAGAGCAGTACTTAGTATGGTGTTACATTTGGTGTGCACTGGAGTGATGAGAACAAATAGTATGGACAATTATAGTAGGAGCGAGAACTAGCAGTGGGTGTACTAAAGTAGAACAGGGGTACCTAAAGAGATAGAGGTATCAAACTTTACATGCACCAATTGACCTATAATCGTGTTAGAGGTTCTTGGTATCAGATTTTGGTATTAATAGATAGGTGTGTGCAATATGGATATATTCATGGATCTTGTGGATTAATGATTTGTTGATAGGAGTACCAGTGTACAGGAATAGGAATTAGATAGTGCATGTGTTAGAGTTAAGTGTATGCTAGAGATAGGAGATACCGCAAGAAATATGTTAGCGGGTTCCTTCTTTTCTCATGTTGTTTTCGTCTTCTGATTGATTGATTCCCTAGTACCGTGGTTTGTATTCGTGATTTACTTGTTAGAATGTAGCTAATAGTACACCCTGACAGAGACTGCAATACCATTACAAAAGACACATGACCTATATATTTTCTTAGATTGCATGGCTGTAGGTAGAATCTTCTTAAACCATGATCATTGGGGTTTGGACCATAGCAAGGATCTATGACAAGGTTATGACTTGACAAAATGGGACAAGATGATTAGAAATTCAAGGATAAGCATTCATGAGTTGATATAACCGAATTGCTGGATCATTGGTTTTACAAGGATCGAGGTATGATTGAAATTTGAGGATAAATGCTAATTTAAATAAAGAATTAAAAATTTATCATGGCAGAATTGATGATTGTTAATTTCCGGAAGGTTGATTGTGATATAATTTATCATTAAAATTTGAGAAAAATTTGGAAAATTATCATTATATATATTTGATTGCAATATAGAAATTTAAAATTTTTATATTGCGGACGTTACATTTGAAGGATCCATAAGTGTCGCATTATTAAGTATTTTGAGGAAAAAGGAAACTGAAGAATTAGATCATTGATGGATTATTGTTTGGATTCAGACTTTTGGGACGAGATTCAATACATTGATTGAAATTAAAGTTGAGGAACAGATATCAAATTCCGAGTATAAATATTTTATAATTAAATTCGGGAGAATTGTGAGGAAATGGAAACTGATTTTTGAGGATATTTCAGGAATATAGTAATTTCAAAAAAATTTGAAAATTGCGAAACAACAAGGTGGATTATTTCAGGATTATGTGGGTTGTTGAATTTCACTAATTATGGAAAATAATAATGTGTATGAGTAAGCACTACTAGGAGGACTTTAAATTTCGAGGACGAAATTCTTTTAAGGTGGGTAGACTTGTCACTACCACATTATGAAAACAGGGGTATTTTCGACTTTTAATAATATTTAATATTATTGTAGTTACAATTTAGTAATTCCGTGATAGGTATATTAATTTAAATAATTATGGGGTGTGTAATTAAATATAGTATCAGATGCAGTGTTCATTTATTTTTAGCTAGCAGATTGACCTAGAAGCCAGTAGATGAGCACCTGTCGTAGTTATGGAATTTTGAGGTTAATTGTTTTATTTTAGAATTAATTTATTGGAGGTGTAATTAATTACCGTATTTTTATTTAATATTTTTGCGCATTGCCTTTGCTTCGATATCTGGAGCACTACCCTGACTTTTGTCTTCCAACAAATTTCACAACCTTGCCCTAGACGTGCCTGTCTTCCATCCTGATATTTTTGCAACTCATAATTATGCTCTCTGTGCATTATTTCTAGCCGCACAAAAATCGTCGCGGACGTTATTTAATAAAATTCCTATTTTTGTATCGTTGTGCGTCCCAATCGAAATTGGAGGAAATCTTGACCTATTTTTTCGTGCGGCCCAAATTAGGGCAATATCCTGTCATGAGTCTACTTCATTATTGGTGTTGATGACCCGACCTGATTTTAGTCCCTTGTACTCCTAATTAATTTGAGAACACCAGTCGCATTTAATTAATCTAATTTAACCATAATCTCAGCCTTATGCAAAATTTTCAATTGTCGGGCACTTTTGTGAAAAAGTGCATTAGGGTGTCCACCCCTTTGAGCACACTACGTGAATAAACATATTTCCTTTTTATTGGTATTTTTCATGATTTTTAGGAGGGTGTAATTTAACACCAAGTTCCTTAAGACCCTGGCCCTCTAAAACTTGAACCCATGTAATCCGAGCCATTCATTTTGAATCAAAACAAATCCTGGCCATTGAAATCCTACATGAGAGGCCCAACCCCAAGAGGGGTTGACCAGTCAAACTTTTCTAGGGAAAGCACCCCCTACATGTATAAAATATCTTTTCCCTTTTCCTTAAATTTTTATTCTTTATTTTTTCTATCCCAACTCTTCTCTCAGCCGACTTCATCATCCCTACCCCTATTCACCATCAGTCTTCCGCCGCCACCCTCAGCCGGCATCCTCGCCGGAGAAGCCGGAGTAGCCATCCCCGACCCCGAAGCTGACCTCCTCCTCCTCGACGAACCCCTCGCCGGAGACCCACTGCCCTCACCGTCCGCGTCCTTCCTCCTCCATCATCATCCCCGTCTTCTCCAACTTCCTTCTGCGGTCCCGCCGGATCACCCGAGCCCGCCGGACGACGAGCAGCGACGCCTCCCTCACTCGACCGATCCCTCTCCGCCAGCTCCCCTCGAGCTCCTGCCCGACCTTCCTGCTCCGATCCAACTCCGGCAGCTACACCTGCACAGCCCGGTTCAGCCGACCTCAACCCGACTCCCCCTCTGCGTACATTCCTCCAACGGATCCTCGACTTCGAGCGGCGATCGGTCGATCTCAACCAGCTCGAGTGTTCCGAACCACTGACGCGGTGGAGCGCCGAGTTCGAGATCGATATTTTTTCGCTCCAGTATCAGTCGATCTACCGTGTCGAGAAGTTCTGACTCGACAGTGTCGTATCGACAATTATGGACAAATACTTGATCTCGTAAAGAAGTGTCCGTGACCTGTTTGTGTCCGATCGGACACAGTAGGGGAGATCATTCTTCAAATTGTGCCATTAAATCGAAGAGGACGAGTTCGAGTTCAAATTGTTCTGATCAATAAATCTTCAATCAACATTCCAAGGAGAATTGGATCTGTCATAGGTAAACAGAGCTTGGATACTCTGATCAATTGAGTATCGAAAGGAACTAGTCGTGTCCACTTGAGATCGGACACTTGGAACTGAGCCGAACACAAACTTTCGGATCAAGCTACGATTTCTACAAATTCGAGATCGATTCTTCAATCCAGTAAGTATTTCGTTCTTTTTGTATAATTTTCTTGATCACTTTCTTTCGATTTGATCAACTAGAAACTTAGAAGAATCCCTAAAACATTCTTCCTCCGTTTTGTACGCCGTGTGTTCGGGGATTTAACTCAGAGGAGACTTAATAACTCAACTTACTTGAAACGGACATGAGGAGCTCGGACACGACATCAGACACTACAAGTATAATCCACATACTCTGTTCCTGAGTTAAACGATCGAATGTCCTCTGTTCCCGACACACGGGGTTATGTCAAGATTGACATGGCATTCTTGATTTAACACTGCCTTCTTCGAACTGTGTGTGTCTGTGAACCACGAGTTCAGTGGAGTTCATGTCCAGTGCAAGCACCAAGCTTTCATGTCTGGTCGACACTAGTATCTATCTATGTTTGGAAACGATAGCAGGTTGTAGTGAACAGAAGTTTTTCTCTGTAATTTGTTGTATTTCAAATAGAGTAGGTGTAGGTAATGATGGTTTATATGAGTTTGGATAGGTATATGTTCAACGATCAAGTGAGAATAATAGAACATACATTAGTGTTGGCGGTTGAACTTTGAATTTAAGTGTTTATTGAACATAGTGAAGAAGTGAATTGGCAGGGAAATAAAGAACAAAACCGGCCAGTTTACTCAAAAGAGCAGTGGCAGACTCATATTGGGGGGGTGTTAAAACACTTGTCAAGAGGGCTCTAATCGAGTAGACAAGTCGAATGCTAACTGCAGGTCAGAGCCTAGTGGCTTGGGGAATTAAATAGTTTGTTAAAGTTAGTATTTAAGAAGTTATTTAATAAGTTATAAATTAGTTATAAATTAGTTATAAATCAAGAAATGATTAAGACAAGAAATTCTATAAACTTCCAAACAAATTAGGATTTAGTTGGATCATATTTTGAATATGGATCTAATACTTATATCTTGCCTTCTAGGTGGACTTAGCACCATCTTCACCATTGGATTAAGGACTGTTGGTTTCTCCAGACGATACTCTGGAACAGGACATCAATAATTACCAGCTAAGGACCCAAGGCGAGTACATTCTCTGATTAGTTTCTAATTTATGATATCTCCTATGTTCACTGTATCTAGTGTAGATATCCATGTTCTTGACACATTGGTTACACGGATTGGTATACACGGATCTCGTCATGAGATGTTATTCCTTTTTCATGGTGTAGCTTGTACAATACTTGTTTCCTTGTTATCTTGTGCATGTACAGACACTGATTCCCGGGGAGACTTGCTACCTTCCTGGGGAATCCCGTGCCATAGCGTACCATGATTGGATCTACTATACCAGTCGGGGGTGGGGAGTATTTTAGTATAGATATGTGATCATACCCAACTTTTCATGCATCATAGCTCACCCCACATCTCACGTCGGGTGCGGCCTGACCCTCTCCATGCTTCATAGCTGTTACGTGTGATTAGCCTGACCTTTACATGCATCATAGCTAACCAATGGTTAGCCTGACCTTCGTGAATCATAGCTAATCACATGTAACCAGCCTGATCAAGATCCCAAGCCGATCACATGTTAAAGCTAGTACTCACACACTTAGTCATAGGTTTCTTGCTCATGGACATATTGTTTCTTTTCCTGCAGTTACTTACAGTATTTCCAGTATTTCTTTCATTGTACATTTCTCGTACCTATACATGCATCTGGTATATTTCCATCTAGAACTGCTACATAGTTTATGTCATTTATATAGAACTGATGTTTAGAGATGTACTTTGCTCCTTTCTGACTGGAAAATATTTTTCCAGACTGTGACCTTAGTAGACTGGTTTCCGACACACTTGGGGATTGGAAGTTAATGATTGCAGGTATGATTATTTTGTCGTTAGACTTGCCTTGTATTTCTTGCTTGCCTTGATATCTCATCGTGCTTTAGTTTATGTGATTGAGTATTTCTAGCATTATTTTATGATATCCACGTCTCCTTATGGAGTTGGATATTCACGTGAGTTGATTAGATAGTTACATGACCTAGACAGCGTTCTACCGCCGATGCTGCGGCATAGGCTGGACGTACCCACGCACTCGTGCCCCTAAACCGGGTGCGGGTCATGACAGATCTCCTTTGCTTAATCTAGTATAATGAAGATTTCGATACTACGTACAAAGGTTAGTTGAATCATATTCTATTAGGTTCATATGACCTCTGAATAGATATGTTTAACTAATTTGAAACCTATCATGTTTATATTACCTCTGATAGTATTTTGTATACAATTTAGTTGGATCATATTCTATCATGTTCATATTACCTCTGACTAGATATATTCAGCTAAAACTTACCGAAAGTATATCATGTTCATATTACCTCTGATATCACTTTCATCTTAGCCTATCATTTATATTTTAAAGTGATGGGTCCACAAAGTCAGAAAATGTATATTTATTATCTCTGAGAAAATAAGGAGCAAAAAAGTAAAAAGTACATCATTGGGGAGGAGCAGTTAAATTACGGATCTGTTGCGCCAAAGCAGCCATCCTCTCATTCCTGGAGTTTAAAATGTTGGTACGAGCCAGTTCCAGCCTTGCTTCGTCATTTCTCAAGAGAGATAGTTCGGACAGAGAATCAACAAAACTTGCATGGATGATACCCACATTTGTCAAGTTTTGTTGAGTTGTATTCACTTGGCCCTCCAATACATCATAAACTAATGTGTTGAGAAGCCTCTCCCTTGTTTGAGCAAGTTCAGCTTCCAATTCTCGAACCCTCACTTCATATCCCTCGTACTCGATACGGCACTGAGCTAGCTAAGGAATACTCTCCACCAATACTGCTTGCTTTTTCTTCATCTCTCGTTGATGTTCCTGGATGGATTTGTTTAAAGTTTCTATCTTCTGAGCAAATTTCGCGGTTAGTGAGTCGTACTCAGCCTGAACCAAGTTATTGATGCTATATCAGGATAGTTGCAAATATTCGTTAATGGGTTATTCTAAACCATTAACCATTTGCTCTAGCGTATTAGCTCTTTCAGCGTCATTAAAATTTCTAATCTGCGCTATAGTGAGCTTGGAGGACGTCTTCAAAGCATCAAAGCCTAGATTCTTCTCCAGTACCATGGATATTAATTCTTTCAAAGTGAGGTAGAATATGCTAGTGTATTATTCAACTAGCATAGCAAAGCTCGAATGGACGCTGGGAGTGGCCGCAACATCAGTAAATCTCCCTCCTGGAATGACTGTAGAGGATATTGCCACAGTCGTTGCTTCAACAGATGGCGCGACAAAAGAAGAGACACCAATAACAGTTGAAGTTGCTGGCACGCTCGACGAAGGAGGCACAGTCGAGATGGTGGATTCATCCACCTCCGATATTATTTGAACTGCTGCTGGCAGGATTGTATCTGAGAATGTTGCCGATGAAAGATCAATGGCTTCAAGGTATGCTTCTTCGACGGTGGTCACCGCCGTTTCATTAGCTGGATCCGCAACAAAATCAGAGGTTGTTTCAGCTCCGTCCTCCCCAGAAAAGTCTTCACCTAAAACTAAGATAAGAGAAAGTTAATATCAATTTGATGTTAAATTTTCCTGAAAAAAGTGTGAAGACAACATTTACCCATGGCCGATGGTATGTATATTGCGTCTGCAGCCTGTATAGCTAAATCATTTCTTAATGATGCTAAATAAGCTATCATACCTGGCGAGGAGGGTACACCAACTAACACTTGAGGGTAGTCATCCCAGTCATCACCCAGATCTACTCGAGATTCATCGGGTGGAATCTCGCTTGAAATACTTATAGATAAAGGAGGGGCTACCCCGTAATTTGTCTGGGTAAAGGAATATTGATTATTATTGAGCTCGGCCTCGAAGGCGATATAGAAGCATCACCAGTAACGGTGGTAGCGGCAGCAGTTGCGGGCAAAGAATCTCCAGCACTTTCAGCTGGGACTGTGGAGGCTCCTTCTTTAAAAGGCGAAGGACCCCTAATCAAAGAATCATCCCTAACAGGGGAAACAATAGGCTCACTCCTGGAAGAGGCCCCCTTGGTGGAAGTCCTTTTAGGACCTTTTATAGTCTGCTTCTTCTTACGAGGGAAAGCCTCTTTCTGAGTAGAAGCCTTTCGTTTATTGGAAATAATGAGAGGCTCTGCTGGCGGAACAATTATGCCTCTCGGTAATATCAACAAATAGCCATCTGCACCAGTAGTTTCATCACCTTCATCAGAGGAGACAGATGGTATCTCCTCTCTTCCAGTGGACTTATGGGAGGGCATTCTGAAACTTCTATATACATCAAAACCACGATGGAAGGTATTGATGGACACATAAAACTGTTCGTATGAATGAAGAATGCGCAACTCCATGGAGAGAGAGGTCGCGGGAACAGCAAAGGTTGCTCCAGTACAATCCATAATAAAATAACGCCATCCTCTAGCTCCATCAATAAGCCCACCCTTGAATTTAAAGCTGGTGATAGGATTTTCCATGTGCAACTGGTCATATCCAAATTGTTTGGCAAAACGGCTAGGCAGATAAGGTTCCAAGTAGCAGTGGTCCTCACTTCTGTAAAGCAGGTGGGAAGGTCTAATGCAGACCAACCAGTAAAAGACTTCAGGAGAAAGAATAGACTTTCCCTGACCTACATCCTGAAGTTTAATCCCCTGTTGATTAATATGTACGGGGGGGACGGTGCAGAAGAACTTTCAAATATGGGCAAAATTTAGTGCTAGTCGACAATCTATGACGCTAGTCACATTCCAAGAAGAATTCATATAATTCAACAAAAATTTATTGCCCGAACCACTGGCAGATCTGGGAGACATCACTTTAGTGTTATGAAGGATTAACCATTCCATCAAATATAAGAATGGTAATTCCACTCTGGGATATCCTTCGTGCTGCGTAGTATCGGCCAGCAGCCCATCAGTAATAGCCCTCAGGCCAGCTTGTATCCTGCATACCATGGCAGGAAGTAGGGCCAATCTTGCCCCAAATACCAAACGCACTGCGGGCCATAGGGTATTGCGATGAATACGATCTGCCGACGCAATATCAGGCACCACCCATCGGCGTAGCCAAATGGAAAGGAAGCCAGCCAGTTGAGCTTCTTTTGACATAGGCTTCCGGTAATGCCACATATAACTGAAGGCTTTGGTCCCTGCAGGATAACCCTCTATGTCTTCATTCAGAACACAATCTGGAGCCTCTGCATCTTCAATAAGGTCATCGATTGTGTTAGCATTAAGAATGCTCAGAGGGTTCAAAGGTTTATCTTTGCTATCTACAATATTGTCCTGCTTGGCATTTCTAGCCTGGTGGAAGAAAAGATAAGATACCCACTTGTTAATATGAGCTAAATCAGAAGGCTCTCTGTAAAAAGTGGTACATGCAAGATAGTGGCTCATCAGTTCTTGGTACACAGCCACTGCCCGAGGGTTGGTGTCCTTCAGCTCCCTATTTGTGGGAACGTACTCTTCATAGGGAGTGTCTCCCATTGGCAGTTTTGAGATATCTGTCATCTCATGAAGTGCTAGGCCCAACTCACCTATTGGAGTAGCAAAAGTCCCAGTGAGCGAGTTATATTGCTCCATCAAAGCTAAGAACAAATTAGTGTTGATCGGCAGCCCAATACTAGTATCACTCACAGCCTCAAATAAGTCGATACTCTCCAGCTCCATCTGAAAGTGCTTCAGGGCCCATGCAGTGGGGGTTAAGCCATCTACTGGTGCGAGGGTTAACCCTGGGATATACTCCTCCCATCCCCATAAAGTTATTGCAGAAAGTTGTTATTTTGAAGTGGCTGGATCAAAGAAGAGTCTTCACTAGGGACACTGCCTGGTAATAATCCTCTGAAGGGCATAATAGGGCCTGAGGGACTACTTACAAAGGATCCTCGGTTTAATCCTTTCTTATAAAAGATCTTCCATGGCTGGCCATGAAGATCAGGAGTTAGAGTCCATGCCATCCTTCTGGGATGTGTAGCATGGAAGAATACAGAAATATGGTAATCTCTGGACATCTTTGGCAGGTACATAACCGTGCCCTCAGCAGAAAATACACAATCCTCCTTCTTGGGCTTGGTCTGGGATTGCTTATCAATAACATCCCCAAATAAGAAAGTCGGTTTCTTATACTCGGTTTCATCTATGTATGTCAAGGGTTCCCCATTGATCATACACAGCAACATTCTTTCTCCTTGGGCCGAGATCAGAATTCTCCTTTCTTGAGGATACTCGTTGCCAGAGATGGAGAAAGTCACATGGGACAAGTCCTCCAAGTAGTTGGAATTCAACATTCCAACAGCAGAGCCTATTACTTCAGCCAGAGTGGGGATCTGTAGGTCCACTGCAAAAAGCAAGAGAATAAGTCAGTTTTATGCTGGAATTTACTGTCAGCGCGTAAAGCGTAAAGTGCTACATTCTTGCAGTATACGCCAAAATTTGACAGTCTGAGTTTTTACGCCAGGCTGCAAAATATGGAGTTTTACGCTGGAATTTATTTTCAGTGCGTAAAATGCAAGGTTTGCAGTATACGCCAAATTTGAAAGTCTGAGTTTTTACGTCGGACTGCAAAGTATGGAGTTTTTACGCTAAAATTTATTTTCAGTGCATAAAACGCAAGGTTTGCAGTATACGCCAAATTTGACAGTCTGAGTTTTTACGCCAGATTACAAAATATGAAGTTTTATGCTGACACATTAAAATGTGGGTGTATTGATAAAATATTGCTGTACATCATCTTCCTCGAAGAGACTCTTAACATAAAAGACAACCTTGCGCATACACGTAAAACGTGTGCGAAGGATTTTTATTTCTTAAAGTTTCACCTGTGATGCCCAGTGCACAGCTAGACGGCGGAGCACTTCGTTCAGAACGAGGCTCGCTTGGCCTAGTAGGAGTCACTCGTGCTTGAGCAGAGGAGCGAGATGATGAAGCGACTTTTTTTTCCTTAGTGGTGGAGGTCTGTTTTGGTGCCATGGCAAATCTGAGTTCTTTTTCAGAAAGAGACGAAGGGTTTTTCAGAAAGAGATGAAGGGTTTTTCTCTCTCACGACCTAGGTCTATATATAGAGTTCAAATAACTCTTCGAATCCTTAACCAAATCCGATCTTATCATAATTAGTTATGATTTGGGACCACGTCAGCCGATCATTTGAAAAGGAAGACAAATAGTCATGCTGCGTAACGGATCCCTGATTTTTGCTCAGATTTTATGCGCGGAGCAAGGATCCATGATTTTATGCTCAAAAGCTACAGATCTATGATATTACACTCAGAAGCTACAAATCTACGATTTTATGCTCAGAAGCTACAGATCTATGATTTTATGCACAGAAGCTACAGATCTACGATTTTATGCTCAGAAGCTATAGATCTATGATTTTACGCTCAGAATCTACAAATCTACGATTTTACGCTCAGAAACTACAGATCTATGATTTTATGCTCAAATGCTACGGATCTATGATTTTACGCGTATCTTAAATTACACGGGACAGATCAGTCAGCAAAATACGCGTATATCTTGATAATTTGGGTTTTATGCTTGAAAAAGCCAGTCACAAGAGTTTGCACAGGAAATGCTCTTCTCATCAGCGTTTTCTCTTCTTTTTCAGTCGAGAGGACTTCATCAAACGAAGGGCCAAGGAGTTCCCTGAAAATATCTGTCTTCATTGGAGATAACTTTTTGGCCATTGATAGTTCATTCGAAGTCTAGCCAGAATCTTTTATATCTAGTTCAGGGATGGCCTGTTTGGGCGGACATTTCTTGCCATGTCTCGAGAATCTTTCGAGAAGCCATTTTCGAAGATGATGTTCTGAATAGATGTTCTTCGAAGAAGAAATGACGGTTCAAAATTCTATGCGACTCCTCGTCAAAAATAGCATGATGATTGGATTTTTAAGATAATCTAATGCTAAAGAGTTTTTACGCATCTTCCTTTATGCGTAAAAGTTGGAACGTGACTGGATGCATATTTATCAGAGTCTGCATAAAAACTACTCAAGCGTGTTGAAGTTGCGTATTACCAGACGTCCTCATAGCAATATAGCAAAATAATAGTGCGTAAAAGAAGACAAGTTTATTAATCATGATTAGATATGATAGAAATCTATTTTACAAAGGATTTTTCATTAATATTCGAGATCATGATTACATATGATGGAAATCTATTTTTACAAAGGATTTTTCATTAATATTCAAGATCACGATGGAAATCTATTACGCTAGGTTCTCATCTGATGGAGATCTTTATTTCTTCTTCTACAGTACTTCTTCGGCTCCTATACGCTGGGTGCCAAGAAAATGGTGAATGGAGGAAGGATACAAAACTGGGCATGTTTAAATTATTCAAGCCCACCCTCCAGACGTCATCGGCGGCTATGCTTAGAATTGTGATTGGGATTCAGACCCAACACAATACTGGAAGACACGGCCAAGCTGCCCACCAGGGTCCAGCTTCATAACAGGGGAAAATACAACTAGCAAGTTGTGTAGTCTAATGTGACCCTTTCTCTCTCTTTGACGAATCACCATATAAAATCGCTGATTATCTCGAGCAAAGGAAGCTATGATATCCTTCCATGGTCCATCATTGCAGAAAATATTTGCTCGAAGACGTCTCTTCTTACGGCTCCTTACATGCTGGAAGAGCATAATCTTCTTCTTTCTCGGTTCAGCCCAATGAATATCAGCAGCCATCTTTATGGTAAAGGAAGTATGGAAAAACAAGTCCATTTGCTTTCCCTTATATAGGTAGAAGAGAACATACAAATTCCAATGACTTCTTAAATGTAGCCGAAAAAGTAGCCTTGAAGAACGGGTCAAAGTTGACCATTTCATGCTTTATTCAAAGTATTTCAAATTATGAGAAATTTGAAAACTTTGAAAGGGGTCTTGTAGAAGCATGAAATACGCTGGGAAATTATACGCGTATTATACAGTAAAAACCTCCAAATGCATGAAGTCCCTCTCCGCGTAAAACAGAGCTTCAAGGCTGTGTGGCATAAAATGTGGCTTCAGAGTTGTACGCGTAAAACAGAGCTTCAAGGCTGTGTGGCATAAAATATAGCTTCAGAGCTATACGCGTAAAACAGAGCTTCAAGACTGTTTGGTATAAAGTAGAGCTTCAGAACTATACGCATAAAACAGAACTTCAAGACTGTTTGGCATAAAGTAGAGCTTCAGAGCTGTCCGCGTAAAACAGGACTTCAGAGCTGTTTGGCGTAAAGTAGAGCTTCAGAGCTGTCCGCGTAAAGCAGTGCTTCAAAATTGTTTTGACGTAAAAGGTTGCTTTACCTTCCAGCATAAAGTTTAAAATATGTTTGTCTTTAATGCAGCGTAAAGTTGTACGAGGAACTCTTTGTATTCCTCGGATGAATTTGTAAGACAAAACAGTGAACCTGACTTCTGACAAAAGTACTGCACGATGATCGAGAGGACGGCTGTGATGATAATTTTGCACAGAGACCCAGGTTGTCATTTAGTGACATATTCTTGATACAAGTCATTTTTACGCATCCAAAGAATATGCTGCCTATTCTACATGAGCAGAAATGAGTCTTTATGCTCAAGATAAGACGAAATCAGACGTCACGTCAAAAGCTGTTTCTCTTACAGAGCTCGAGGCAAATCTCGGTATTTAATGCACGAGATTGAGGCATATCTCTGCATTTAATGCACGAGATTTGGTTCTATTATTTAAATTTTGTTATGACTGGGAGAGCTAAAACTGTGACTAATATTCTCACATCACCATCCTTGCATTTTACGCCAACCAGGCTATTTTTAACTATAGGAGTACACCATATGCTATCTCCTCAAAATACGCCAATTCGGCTATAATTGCAAAGGTACGTGATAAGGCTATTTAGCCCAGAATATGCTCAAGACCTCAGTCGTGATGGATAATTGACTGGGAAAGCTAAAACTGTGACTAATACGCTCACATCACCATCCTTGTATTTTACGCCAACCAGGCTATTTTCAACTATAGGAGTACGGAGTACGTCGTATGTTATCTTCTCGAAATACGCAAACTTGGCTACATTTGCAAAGGTACGTGATAAGGCTATTTAGCCCAGAATATGCTCAAGACCTCAATCAAGACGGATAATTGGCTATTTTTACGCTGGTTATCTATTATTCATGGAATCATCAAATTCTACACAGAGCTTGGTCTTTTACGCCAACAAGACAGTTATTTGGCTTTTACGCCAACAAGACAGTTATCTAGCTTATACGCCAACTATCTTTACGCAAGGTGCAGTTACCTACGTGGCTTGCATGCTACGATCTTCGAGAAGCAGTTATACGCATTACCTCATAAAGGGACACGTGTCATACGCATATTCAGAAGACAATTGGAACGTGGGTAGCAGTTATCATAACCGCAGCGTAAAGAAAGTCTTCTTCTTCACGGTTTGGTCTTTTATGCCAACAAGACAGCTATTTGGCTTTTACGCCAACAAGACAGTTATTTGGCTTTTATGCCAACCATCTTTACACAGGGGCAGTTACCTACGTGGCTTGCATGCCGTGATCTTCGAGAAGCAGTTATACGCGTTACCTTATAATAAAACACGTGTTATACACAGATTCAGAAGATTATTTGAACGTGGGTAGCAGTTATTATAACCGCCGCGTAAAAGATGCAACTTTCTTCACAGTTTGGCATTTTACGCCAACAAGACAGTTGCTTGGCTTTTTATGCCAACTTGGCAGTTATTTGATTAATCTCTATAAATAGAGACCCCTGGTTACAGGGTAGAGGGCGGAGACACACACAGACAGAGACCAGAGAGGGCATAAACAGAGATCAGAGAGAGAGAGCACAGGCAGAGAGTGTTGGTTGACAACTTCGACAACGAGAATTCAATCCCACTTGCAACCTTCGAAGCTTCTTCTTCTTCTACAGCACTTCTTTATCATCGTGTGGTCCAAGGAACAAAGTGATCGACCGCAGATCAGACTTCTATAGCAATACTCCCCAGAATCATTTTTATTGTACTTAACATCCTCGTATAGGATTAATTATACTCCTTTTTTTTAGTTTGCAAGCAAAGGTTTCGTATAAATCTCTTTGTTTAATCCCGCAAACATATATATTGGTAAACGGGATATGAGTTGTTCATTTTTCTAAATTAGTTATGTATATTTGGACTAATAGGAATGAATTAATACATCACATGTGCACTAGTATACTATATTCCTATTGGTCCACATGTGCATGACTCATTTAGAAAAAAATATTATGGATCATATATATATATATATATATATATATATATATATATATATATATATATATATATATATATATATATATATATATATATATATATATATATGCACTTGCTAGATAAACCATGTAAATAGTTAATTGAGTATTGTGACACATGTGTTATTAGGCAGAGTGGAAGAGAGAAGCGGATGGGATCTGTTGTCCCAAATATTATGTTTATGTTTCTATTTTTGTTCTCTCTCAAATACAAGTCTGGATTCCTTCTTACATGCAGTGGAACCTACATTTGTATGTGAGAGAAGACAGAAATAGGAACATGATATTTGGAACAACATAACCCAACTCAGAGAGAAGAAGATAATATAATTATATCCGATAATTTTTATTTTTTTTTGGAAGAGTAGACATAACATATGCATGCATATACAGTTTAACTGTGAATATCCTGCACCAACTCTCATCACCAAATTCAGTATCTCACGTTTAAGAATGAGAGAGATTATTCACAAAGTCGGAATCATCATATGGCAGTGGTGAGATTTAATTTTTTTTCTAATAATGCATTACCATACCACTAACACTATATATATATATATATATATATATATATATATATATATATATATATAGAGAGAGAGAGAGAGAGAGACAGAGGGGTATTATAATACACTATTGGAGGAAAATTAAAGCTCACCACTGACACATGGTGAGTCCGACTCACTGAATCAGTGAATAATTTCTCGAATTCATTCAGCAGATTCATTAGTGTCCATGCTGGATGGTCCAAGATATTATAGGTCCATGACAATGAATCTAAAGTGTGCCCTCAATTCACACTCTAATCATTAAAAATGTAAATTTTTATAAATTGATTATTTTAATTTTTATACTTTGAAATCTAATTAAAACTTTGCCCAAAAAATCTATTAATTGGGACAATTTCGGATAAATGAAAAAGAGTACTACGGTCCAAAATATTACATTCAATCCAACAAGAAGAAAAATAAAATAATATATTTTTAACTTGTACAAAAATAATTATGTGTAAATTCCAAATTAGTAGGCTACAAACTTTCATTCAATACAATATTATTAATTTTTGGTCCTCCGAGTCCGTTGGCCTTGTCCTGGTTGTTATAGACAGGGCCATTTTTGTTTCAATGCTTGTTGCACAACTCCGTGAGATACATATATTTATATAGGTTACACTTCGGGAAGGTCCATTATGAAAAAATGAGCTACTCAAAATTGCACCAAATAACATTAATTTGAATCTAGAGTGCTATGATATAATGTTAAAGATCTTCTACTGCACCAGACTTGAAAGTTGTTATGAGAGAGAGAGTTTATATGTTTACATTATTAAGGACACCACAATTTGAATCTCAGTTTTGGTCCGTCTGTCATGTGTCGTCACTCCATTGTCAAAGAATCCGATGACGAATCCAAGCAAATAGGAGGGGGAGAGGAGGGACAATGGAATTCGGCCACGTAGCTTGTGATCCAAATCTGCGTACCAAAACCACGAACAACTTAGCATTTCCATATTATTAATAAGAAAAAAATTTGTCCACCTCTAACTTTTATGAATCCTAATAAAATTTTCTATAGACAAGTCTCTATCGTGTAGCCCCTTGTGTTAAAATTAAGAATCAGACAACACTATCTATAGATTATAATTATCTTTATCCCCAACTTCTATTCTAGACTTTCCAGCTATAACTGACCTCTCCAACATAATTGTAACTCGGACTGAGCCTTTGTTTGACTGCTGGTGTCTTTTCAGCTATAACTGACATCTCTCAGATGTCCAGAACTTCTGAACCATAACCCCTTTCCTGTTCTTCGTCCCCTAGTAGGGGGGATAATGGACTTCCTTCGAACAAGCTCCCATCTTTGTCTTCTTCTGCATCTTCCTCAGAGGCCACATTCACCATCCTCAGAGAAAAAGTTGAGTCTGTAGGGCCAAAATCACTTGTGACCGATCGAACCAACAAAATAGAAAACTGAAGACGAAAGATCTCATCCCGCAAGAAAAGGCGGAACAACATACCCGGAATAAATGACGGAATTTGTTGAGCCACCTTGACAACGTCCGGGTCATTCATCGAGATGTGGGGAGTAGTCAGTTCCACCAGCTACCCCTCGGGGATATGCCCACCTAAATTCTTAGGGACAAGCTCCTTAGTCGCGACCTCGGGATCAGGAGACATCGACTCTTTGTCTCGTTCTGCGTAAGAGACCCTAGCAACCGTAGACTGCCGAGAGTGATCCTGTCTTCCATGTGGCTGCAAAGTTTCAAACATACCAGAAGAAAGATATTCATATAGAGGAGTCATAAGAATCAAATTAAGAGGTCTTATGGATACCTCTATCGCATCCAAAGTGGGGTCAGGTTCAAAATTCACCAGCACACTGGGTCCTACCTCATTTCTTACATCCTCCGCAGAAGGATCGGATCCTTCTATAAGACCCGCCTTCGGAGCCTTCTCGACTCGTGCTCACTTGGAATGACTCGGGTGGCGAGATACAGTTGTCTTGCACTTAGAAGCAGGAGGGCCATCAGAAGGAGTCACATCGTCAGTCGGCGGGTCTGAGTCAACAAGCAAAGGTCAGGCCACGCCCTTGCCCTTTTTGGACGTTCGTCGACATTTTGAAGATGGAGGCACAAAAATAGTACCCGCCAGGTAGCTCATCCCTGGGTCATAATCAGACAGGGGGGCGTTGACTGTGCAGTAGAGACTCCCTACAGCAAACAACATGGGCAGCACGACGCCGACAGCCGGCAATCCAAAATCAACTTGGGTTCCGACAGTGGCATAGTAGCTCCATCCACGAGCACCATCGAGAAGATTGTCGCAATACCCGAGGGAAGCACTAAGAGTATCCAACAGAAGTTGGTTGTACCCGAACTGACGAGCAAACCGACTGGGTAGATAGGGCTCCAAGTAGACGTCCGCCCAATTTTGATACACCAAATTGGAAGGACGGATAGCGAGAAGCCAGCAGAAAAGTTCTGCCGACAATGGACGATCAGCAGCCCTACTGTCTCGGTTAATAGCACTTATTTTTCCCTCAGTGAATTCGGGGATGGTGCTAAACAACATCCTCATACTTCCACTTCATCCCCCGGTAGTGGCGGATAACAGCATCCTCCTCCAACATTTATTTCTGGTTGTCGGGGCGCATTAAGGACCGATGGTGCAATAAAAGTCAACCCATCAAGTAGTGATAGGGTAACTCCACCCTATTGAACTCTCCAACCCCTTTGTGGTGCTTCACCTTGGAGGAAAAATATCGGAGACTGCATTGGATGCAGCAGACCATTACAAGTAGTAGCGCAAGAGGATGGCCAAAAGCTAGCCACACGGCCGGGAGAATAAGATTAGGACTAATTCTGTCAATTGAGCTTGAATCCTCTGCGAACACGCAGCTGCGTAGCCAGATCATCAGATATCCCGCTAGCAGTGCCTTCTCAGATATCTTATAGGTATCCATGAAGAAGTAGCTCAACTCCTCGCTCTCGGCCGACGGATCACGAGCGATAGACGCCTCGCGATACTTTCGGATCAAAACTGCGACAGCCTCTTAGAATTGTGGTCCACGAACGTAAACTTCGTCCTACTCGGACTCCTCCAGGAAAAGATAGTGCGTCCATAGAGTAATGTGGGGGATATCCCCTTCGGACGACTTCTCCTCCTTATATATTCTCTGGCAGATACTATGATGGCACAATGGCTCCACGTATACTGCTATGAGCTCCGGATTCTCCTTTTTGAGGTCCCCTAGTTTGCTATTACTCAGGGCATGTTCCTCGTAAGGCACATCGCCCAAGGGAAACTTTGACACCGAATGCATCTCATGCAAAGCAAGTCCCTTCTCACCACCAAGCATGAAGAAAGTCCCCGTATGACAGTTATACATCTCCATAAAGACGATAATGAGGCAACGGTTCATCTTCAGGCCATAACAGGTGTCTCGCACAGCATGAAAGATATTGGCGTCCCGTAGTTCCCGCTCATAGCGTCTCAGCACCCATCGGGTCAACCAACACCATGAGGGACTAAAATGGGCCCAGCCAAGAGTCCTTAATTGACCAGAAGGATAACTTCCTTTCTTGACCACTTGGTAGAGGAACGTGTGCAGCGTAAGCGTCAAGGTTTGGTCGTAAATCACTCCTGACAACCCCTGGTGCCAACCCGAGAGAAGAGTAGGAAGGCGACTCCTTATGGCAAGAGAAAGTCCCCTTGCTCAGATTCGATCTGTGCCAGATATTACCAAAGAGGGGCCCCCGTGGCTCTGGCGTCAGGTTCCAGTTCATCTCCCTCCGGCTTATTACTACGTGGAAGTTTGATAGAGGCATATGGCTCTCGAAAGCGGGCAACGACATCTTTGTCCCACAATGTGTGAAAGTCCAGTTCTCCTTGGACTTCTCCAAGTCTGAAGCAGAGGTAGTCATCGCATCCCCGAAAAAAAGAAGGATTTCTTGAAAAAAGATCCTGCCCAGCAGCACTTTTTTCTGCATTCATCTGGCTTTAAAGGTAAAACTCACTCTGGCCGGCAATCAGCTCTTGCCTCTCGGACGAGAAACCCCTATCCAGTTGGACTTGCACGGAGGCGGTCAAATTCGTAAATTTCATGCTCAACGAGACCCGCTCAGGGTTAAGAATCAACTCACCAGAAGGAGTAGCGGGCAAGCTCACTACAAAGAACATAAAAGAAGCACAAATTAGCACATGTGCCAAAGGATCACAACAAAAAGCCATGTGTGTCACCCACACAAGGAGTAGACTAGATCTGCACAAAGCAAGGTTTCCACCAATGCGACAGACCCACGGAGTATGCATCACAGAACCGCGCATCCATACGACAGGTCATGTCAGAGGTCTACGCACTCAGGCGACGAGACCCTGGAAAAGACCGTGTATGTCTCTTCATCCTTGCGACGAACCATATAAGCAATGTCTCAGGATTTTTTATTTGTCATTGTCCCCGGAGGGAACCCTACCTTTGATGGGCTTTTGCACGTCAGAAATAATCTTCAGGGAGCCACCGCCGATGGAAGAAATCTTCCCTCTTCCTGTGCCCTTCTTTTTTTGGGACCGAATCCTCAGTAGCTAAGCCCTTGTCCTTGGCAACCATGGAAGAAGAAGGTGCTCGAGAAGCCATGGTAGTCGTCGACGAAGAACATAAGAAAAATCGCAACAAGGGAGGAAGAAAATTAGCAAAGAGTTTCTCCCTTTCCCGACTTTCCCTCTTTTATAGCCCAAACTGCCTCGATGGAAACCTAGGATGAGAATGGCGCTTGAATTCTCGATCCATCGTCACCCAAGAGAGAACCATCGCCTCGGACTTCGCGTCAGGAGATGGCTCAGGATCCCAAGAAATTTCCCCAAGGATCGAAACAAATCCTGTAATTAATACAGAAGTGACAGCCTCGAAGCACTCATGCATGCGGCCAGCGACCAAGCGGTCCCAATGTCCATACGACACATTATCCATGCGATCAGAAGTATTTTTTTCCTCCATGCTTCTTGTTCAAAGTATTTTAAACTTGTCAGTTTGAAAACTTTGAAGGAGGTCCTATAGAAGCATAAAAATTATGCATCCATGCGTCCAACAGTCATACGCCCCAGAGTAAAAATTAAGCCACAGAGTCACCATGCAGCCCAGAAAGGCGACATCCATGCATCCCAAACAACCGAAGCAGCTTTGGCTGCAGATGGACCTGACACGGCATCCCATGAACAGATCGTCTCTGATATACAATCCTGACAAAAAAAATTTAATTGCCTCAAAAGACGTGAACAGACTAAATGACAGAAGTCTCACGTCAGTACAGAACTTCACTCTTGATGGCGTACAATACCACGTATACAGCATAACTGGCCTCATGTGTCCCAGATTCCAGGCGTCCCATGCTTCTCTGGCCCCATGCATTCCAGTCTTCATGTGTTCAATGTGTCTCTGGTCCCATGCATCCCAGACTCTATACGTTCCATGTGTCCCTGGTCCCATGTATCCCAGACTTCATGCGTCTCTGGCCCCATGCGTCCCAGACTCCATGCGTTCCATGCGTCTCTGGCCTCG
Source organism: Iris macrosiphon (assembly GCA_036927795.1). Taxonomy (NCBI): domain Eukaryota; kingdom Viridiplantae; phylum Streptophyta; class Magnoliopsida; order Asparagales; family Iridaceae; genus Iris; species Iris macrosiphon. The sequence continues at coordinate 180,076,171 of JAYESA010000004.1, forward strand.
TGCATCCCAGACTCCATATGCCTCATGCGTCTCTGGACACATGTGTCTCAGACTCCATGAAGACCAAGCATTGTCATTATAACTGAAGTAGCTCTCTCCAACCAAGTGCGGGCCACGTGTCAAAATTGACCAAGTCACGCCCACAAAGGACGAGAACCGCCCAGATCTTCAGCAACAAAAAATTCCAACAAGCGTCCACGTGGCAGCTTGTCTTGCTCACGGTTACAGCTGCACCATGTTAGGAAGGTACACGAGGCACCCTCTAGTATCCATGTGGCCTAACATATGCGCACCCAATGATGACTATATTTACCTGGGTGACATGCCCAAACCGGACACACATACAAAGGGACAGACAGAGAACAACAGAGAAAAGGAGAGAGAGCTTCTTCACCCTGTGTCGGATCGTCAACAGAGTAAAGGAGACGCCATAGCGTTCTTTGTCCATCGTCACACCCTAAAATCAAAAATTTATACTTAGATTGTATATATAGGACCTCTTTGTACCTTCTTTTATTTGTTACTGAACCAATCAATTTTAATGGCAAACAATAGCTTCTTTTGGAATCAAGTTGGGATGAGAAATAAATTGAGATAAAAAAAGGAAATCGTCGCTTGAAGAATTTGGATGGAAATTCTATACGTTCGGAAGAGAAACTTGATACACGATATGGCTAATGCGACAATTGTGCGGGACGGATTCTGATCATTAAACTATAATGAAGCTTGTGGCATGGACCGTGATACGATCAAAGGGAACTCTAGATTCATTAAAATTTTGATGTTACTAATATTGAAAAAAAGATTACTAGAAGTTTGAATGAATAAAATTGGAATATTGAGGAAATGGTCGGAACGACTATAAATACACTTGGATTATAATAAAGAGATGACGGATGATATTCTTAATATAATCAATCAAAGTTTGATGGATCAAAATAATATGACGACAGATAAAATTATTCATAAGAGGTGAGAATAACGGAATTAATATTGAAAGAAGAAATATTGTAATTCAGAATTAATAAAAACTTTGTTATGGTCGGTTTGTTTGAAATAATTAAAGTATCATGCTTGGGTTAATGGCCTAACATGGGCAGTCCCTAAGAATTTTTATATTTTGGTAGAATTGGAAGATAGTGATTGTGGCAAATGGTTATACGAAGGAACAATGTGATCGGGATAAAAGGTTTGTACATATGTCGGACCAAGAGGATGATGGTGAATATTGAGAAGTACTTAGACCGGGATTTGATTGCAACGTGTTGGAAAGATATTGATAAGATTGGCCGAATAAGTGTCACAAGAAATTATAGTGATGGGAAATTGATGTTAAAGAACATCTTGGCCGAAAGTATTAAATGATCAATAATGAGAAATAGAATTACCTCTGTAGTTGTTTGGTTTCTCTAACCATTAGCATTGGTTGAGTACATTATATTTCGGGGACGCCTAAAATGTATGTACGATCCAGGCGAAGTGGTGAACAAAACTTAAATGAGCTGCAAGAGAGTATTGATGAATGGAAGAACATGAACAAATTATTTGGGAAGAAAAGATATGGTTGGAATGCATTAGTATATGAGATTCATGAATGAGAAATATTGACAAGAGATGGAAACGGGGTATTGAGCTATAGCTGGCATAAAATATTTTCGTGGGATAACTTAAGTGATATGGTGAATTAAGTTATTTCTTTAAATTTTGAGGACGAAACTTTTTTTGAGTAGTATATTATATAATACCCCGCTCCACGAAAAGGCATTACGCTGGAATTATAGAAGGATCGGACCGATGGAATACAAGTGGTACGAGAAATCGAGATGCTTGGTGTGATGATGTTATTTTGCTTAACTAGGCCAGATGGGATATCTTATGCAATGTGGTTTGAATGTATGATTATGCCAAGTTAGAAGACTGTGCATCGCATCGGATCATTCTTAAGGGATCGTAGGCGAATGTAGAATTATGGCATAGAAATAATATTTATATAAGTGAGTGGATCTATCCCTTCTCCTCTACTCTTTCATGCCCTAATAAAATGAATGCTAGTGTTGCTTTGTTGTATGTCATAATTATATGTTGCTCTAGTCCACACAATGATAATGATGTATTATGTTCAATGCTGCTGTAATCAATAAAACACATGAATAATGAACTGCTAGTACTATTGAAACAAGAATGCTATAAAGTAAGTCTGCCATGAGAAAGAAGTAATATTATGCAATCTACTTCACATGCTAGTAATATTGAGAATAGAACATTGAACATCTGTACAGGTATAAGTGCATCAGTGCACAGTAACTATGAAGAAAATACTTCATATGGAAGTATAATTGTGGTTTGGTACCACCGGGCCACGAAAAGGTCTGTAAGTTGGGACCTACGGGTCACCAACCGATATGAGAATAAGCAAAACAAGAAGTATCAATAATGCGAGACTTTACTTACATTTCTTTACTATGCAATTTATGCTTAGTATTTTATTTGTACAGACGTTGCATGGTCATGGACAACTTGTGCACAAGGTTTGGTAAGTTTTTTCAAACGAGATGCACCGGGGCACCGAGATCATTCGGCCTAGGAGAAAATATAGTGATTTGGTAGCACCGAATATAAATGAGACATTCATTGGGGATCATAACCTCATGAATGGTGCTTCGTACGCCCTTCAAAGTCATATATGACATGTCCCTCGTGGTGCGAAAGCATATCACCAATGACCCTCATGTAGTTAGGCTGCATACTAACGAGAATATTTATGCAGGTTTAACATTATCTCTGTAAGAATGATTCATATTAATTATGATATGGCTAATCCTTGTTTTACAGGGATAAGAATAGCGGGTTGTTGGTAAGAGTCACTATTGAGCAATATATACAAATTATATATATATTTAATGTATATTGTTGTTTCCAAAATATGTTTCATTATGTTTCTGAATACTCTGATCATTGAAATGAGCATAGTCCCTAATAGAAGATCAATAAATTAATGTGCATGCTTCTCACATGATTACTTAGTGTTGGTTTAGGCGGGTAGGCTAGTTTTTGCTCACCAATATGCGATATGTACTGAACCACATTTGTGGGCATCCCCAGGTTCTCGGCATTGGGGAGTGGCTGGAACGGTTCTGAGGCATCGAAGCATTGTTAGGACGCGCAAAAGCTCTTCGTCCATTGGAGGCATCCTGCTATAAAGGACATAATGTATGGAGCATTGTATTTCAGTTGTACCAGTGAGATTGTAAGCCAAGACAACAAATATGAATATAAGCCAGATGGCCAAGTATCAGTTGTAATTGAGAAGCCTTGTAATATGTTGTAAGTCTTATACTCAATTATCATTATCAATAAAGAGAAGCTTTTCATTATATTCATTATGACTTCAATTTATTTGCTTAATTCTGCTGCGATATTATTTCTGAGATATACTATGTCTTGTCTATCTTTTTGCCTTGTAAAAGTGCAATCTAGGATTGTACAGCATCACGCTCGTGGCTACTTTCGATTATTCGAAATCGAGGCATGACAATATTCATTAACTCTTAGGAACATAAGTTATCTCTAGTGGACTATTCATCTCAGATTAACGGAACACAACATATGATAGTAAACATAATCAATAACGAATTACATCACTTATTCAGTGATACTTACCCACAGCCGAACGATTATCCCTGTAACAGACATACAAGTTAGCAACAATTTGCATAAACATTTAAGTACTATTTTCTGTTCGTCTCTGCATCAAATAGTTAGGTATGCAAGAAGGCTATCCTAGCATGCGACCTAACTATATGATGGTCCATGGAAACCCATGATTAGCAGTTGGGACGTACAAGCCTATCTCACTAATAGACTGACACCCTTCCTTAATTACGACATCTTCAAGCCTCAGGGTGTCCTATCCTCTCCCAGGCTGAACGATTTTTAGTGCCCCAAAAACCTATTGAGAGGTTACGTCCTTGTGCACAAGTTTGTCCAGACCGATACATAAATGCACTTCTATCAGATAACATACTATACAAGCATGCAATAATCAAGCAAACTCTTATATATTAACTCTTCTATTAAAGTCTATATTGATGTACGGGGCACGTAACCATCAATCCTCTTCTTCTCATTTACCACAGCACTCGATGTACGGGACACGTAACCATCGATGTACGTGACACCTAACCATCTATGTACTGGAGTCGTAACCATCGAGTACTGGCCCGTATTATCTCTTCTCCTATGCAATAGTTTTATGTATCAAGCATACTAATATCTCTATTTAACACGCATGACATAGTATTTATTTATCTTTACAAGCATATAATTCTACTCTAGTTTAGCATACGATACAAAGATAAGTTTAAGAAATCTTTTACTCTTCCTTTTAGCATAGCAATAGTTCGTTCAATAGTAGTGTATGTGTGTATTACCATGCAATATTATATTCTTTTACTTAGCATGGCAATGTTCTTTTCAGTGCCAAGTATTACAAGTTCTCTAGTTAAGTATACAGGTTCTCGTTCTATCATTCTCATGCAAACATTCTCTACTTAGCAACAAGCATTATAAAAACTCAGATTTATTATTAAGGCGTGCAAAAATTAGAGAATAAAGTTCTGCCCACTCATCCAGATCAATCGTCTTGTGTTTCGATCGGGGAACTCTTCGAGAAGGCTTCCGTTCGAGCCAGCAAAGCGATATCTCTTGTACATAGTGCTATCACGGAGCGGGGCACTACAGATAGAAAACATAAAGTATATAGTTATTCATGATCAATATGAAAAGTAAAGCATACAAGTTATCACCCTTTGGTGATTCTTACCCACGGTCGTTTAGCCATCCCTGTAAAATAAGTAATAACTTACTCTTCCTGCATAAGCCATTGTTAGCATGCACCATGTCTACAAGAAGGTCACTGACTTCGTGTCAACTTGGACTAGAGTAGTGAGATGGCTTTCCTCCCCATTGGGTAGCAAGCCCACTTGGAGATTTTTGAATCACCGTGCAACTAGCAAATGCTCTTATTTCCCCTAGGACGAATGGGTCTGAGGTCCCCGGATTGTCGTTCGAGGAATTACCTTGTACATAAGTTATCCATGACCATGCAAAATATATGCAACTTAGCTTATAAAGAAACATAGAATGTATGGTAATAGAAACTGAATTGATATCCCACAATTCTCTTCTATCTAATGTTAGCTGACTCGGCCAATTCAGCCGCTAATCCATACCGCGCTCAGCAACGATTTTCCCGCACTCAGCAACAGGATCAGGGCATTACTCTCTTGTGTTACCAAAATCTCTTCGAGCCGCAGCCCGACTTACTCACCACCCAATCCTTGGGATTTACCATAATTCATAATACAAGGTACCGACATTTGCTATCATAATATATATATAATCCACATTATAAAATAACAGCAGGTTAATAGACATGTGATTATTATCTTTGTTATCTTTTGTGATTTCTTTCATGGCATCATTGTTATAGCAAACTACATAGCAACAAGTAATCCTTTTTATTAAGCATGCAGATTAAGGATTAAAGAACCAACACCACTCACATTAATCTGAAGAAACTTTCAAGCACGATCTCATAGATTTTTGAATTAATCATTCCGCATAACCCAAGTCCAACTGGCTTCTTCGAACCAACCCAGCCATCATAGTGCACTGTACAGAGCGGGGCACTATAATATATACCACTCAAAAAAAGTTTTGTCCACGAAACTCAAAACTTAACTTATCCCACTTACTAAACAAACAAAAAAATTCAAGCCACTTCACGTATATCTTTGCGTTTGTATCTCATGATAACTCTTGCTCAATTTAGCATTTACCAAAGCATCCGACCATCTCTTTCTTTGTTTAAACTCATGTATGTCCATTTTAGCCCACCTTACTTCTCATAACAGCTCTATTTAAATTCAGCTCACCACGTCCTGGATTATACAACACACTTCAGGCGTCCCCGAAGTATAGTGTACTCAGTCAATGCCAATGGTTAGAGAAGTCAAACGGCTACCGGTGCAACTTGTTCCTTAGCCACCATTCCCATGACTCTTTTAAGTTCTCAGTCATCTCCTTGGTCAATCTTGTCAGTATCTTTCTGACAAAATTATTCCCATCCCCCAACTTGTATAACAAGTTTTCATCTAACCATTTCCAACATTCGTTCATATCTTTTCGATTTCACATATGCCAATTCCATTGAACTTTTTTTATGGTCCGTCTCAAATAATATTTATTTTGCATAACCATGTTCCACCGATTTTGTCACGCCCCAGTCCCAAAATACACGGGACCAGGCCATGTGGCAATGGCCAGCTGGTACAGCTCCATAGGGCTTCCCAATTTAATGGACCCGACGAAGTGCACTTACGTTGTCCAAGGTTAAGTGATCCAGTTAATAATCTAATTCTGACATGTAACAACTGAACTAAATCTCAATCCATGGTAAATAAATCTCAAGAATAAATGATACCCATCATCAGTCTGCAGCCCAATAATACATTCGTTCGAATAGGCCAAAAAAAAAATATAGGCTTATAAACACTAGGCTATAAAAGCAGAATAAAAAATAAAAAGTAGTACATGACTGTAATAGTCGAGAAATATAAAGATACCTGCAACGATGTCTACACTCCACTAGATCAAGCATCATGTAAACTGTACAAATAACCTGGAAGGGAACCAAGTCCTCAGAGGGACGCAACAAGATACAAAAAGTATATGCCATAATGTAAATACTGAATAAATAAAGGGGGTGCACTAACCATCTAAATGAATGCAATATGAGGACAACCTTGGTACGTATGGGTAGGTGTAGACATAACGTCCATACTCCGAAGAGTGTAGTATTTGTACATGTAACGTCCATCGTTCTGAAGAATGAGGTATCTGTAAATATATACGTCTGTATCGCTCCAAAGAACGTGGTATCTGTATAAAGGAAGTCATTGGATCCGTGGCTCCTCTGGATACTATGGATTCCAATGTGTGTATCCCATACGCCTACCAGTTGTCCTCTTCGTCCAATGCCAAAGTACATATCACGAATACGACATGGACATCTCGTACCATAAATGCAAGTCACTAAAGAAATATATAACTAAGATAAATACCGTCACACGTGCTGCTCACACCGATGGCCAGTCAAGCATGAAGCATGCATCCCTACATTAACTCACTCTGTAAAATGGAATGATACGTGTCAAGGCCTGGGGAGTCATATTAATAACTCTACAACTTTAGGTGCATCCATTAGACACTAGGTCAGACACAAGTCCTAACGTCAAGGCCTTCGTTGACTGCACCCGAGTCTTTTTCGGACGCGTACAGTTATATAATATTAAAATAATAAAATATACAACTAATAATAACTGAATTTAAACAGTACAACAAGGCAAGGTATACTTGCCTGGAACTCTAGTGTGCACAAGTAAGGATCCGGAACTCGCAGCCAAGGTAGAATCGTCTTGGATGCCTATGAATAAATAATAATAAATATAAATCGCTACATTACATGATGCTAATCATCTACACAAGTACAACTTATGAAACGTCATGAGTTACGCAGATACTAAATAAATGTTCTAATTAAATATGTTGGCTAAGGCTGACTAGTCACAGATCAAGGGGGTAGGTGTACACTTAGTCTACTTGTCTACAGCATTTACCAGTCAGACCACGGAATCATTTCTCACTTGTTACAATCACGGTAGGTGCTAAGTTGCACCTCTAACACATGGGTACCAGGTATCCTACTTACTAAGATTTTTAGGATGAGTTCGATATTGGTAACTCTCTAGGTCTCCATGTACGGGTACGTCATATCCTCAGATACTGTGCACAACGAGATAGTTGACTACCAAAATATATTACAATTATAAATAACGTATAACACTAAACGTATGTCCTAGATATTAGGTTAGCGTGCTCAAGGACAATTTAGTCTAACACTTAGGTCAACACAACTATATACCAAACAAACTAACCAATTTTTCTATAAAATAATTACTAACAATAATCACTATACTAAAATACTCACATAAAAATACTAGGTATAAACACTAGGTATTAGGTTCACACATCAATATTTATCCATGCAATAATCAATAAGGAGGAGTACGTATAAACCTTAGTGATCGTGGTCGAGAGGGGTTGATCGGCTCGCTACATGAGGATGGTCGGACTCCGACGGGGGGGAAGGTGGTGCTCCGGCCGAGCACAGTGCAGCAGCAGCAACACTGGCAGCAGCTGCGGCAATGGTAGCAGCTCTTAGCGACAGCGGTAGGGTCGGCGGTGGCGGGTTGCTAGCAGTGGCGGGATGGCTGGGGTTGAGGGAGACAGGCGGTGGAGATAAACAGAGAGGGATGGCGGGTGGTGGCAGTGAGGGTGTGCTGGTGATGATAACGATGGTGTTGGTGATGGTGGTGTTGGTGATGGTAGTGTTGGTGACGGTGGTGTTGGAGGTGGTTGTAACGATGGTGGCGGTGGTGATGGTGGTGTGCCGGCGATGGTGATGATGGTGAGATGGCTGCAGTGGCGGAGGCGAGGTTGAGGGAGCTGCTGTCGTGGGGGAAGAAGAAAAGGTCGGGGGGCTGCTGGTGGCGATGGGGATGGTGATGATGGTAAGGCGATCGTAGTGATGTGCCGGTGATGGTGATGATGGTGGTCGATCGTAGTGATGTGCCAGTGGTGGTGATGATAGTGGCCGTGGAGGTGGGTGGTTGTGGCGGGGGTGGGCAGGACTGGGAGAAGAAGAGGTCGGGGGAAGTCAGGAAAGAAGGAGTCAGGTTGGGAAAGAAGAGAGGGGTTGTTGTGGTGGTTGTGGAGGCAGAGGCGACCGCTGGTGGTGGCGGGTTGGTTGACGGGAGAGGGAGCAGGCGGTGTTGTGGCGGCGGGGGATGCTCGGAGGAGGAGGTGGTGGGTCGGGGGAATAAAGTCGGGGACTGTGGTGGGTGGCTGCGGGAAGGTGATCCAGCGGAGGAGTGTGTTGGTGGTGATGTAGATGCGGTTGTTGTCGGTGGTGACTGGGGTGGCAGTAGTCGATTTGGCGATGGAGATGCTGACCGGAGATGGTGGTTGCTTTGGCGGTGGAGGACCAGAGAGGAAGAAGATGAAGAAGGAAGGTTTAGGGTTTTGAGTAGGTTGAAGAAGATGTTGGCTGTGAAAAAAAATGAAGGAGAGATTGGTTTATGTAGGAGAGATAAAAGTAGGATGGGGGAGGGTTTCCACATGAAGGAATGAAGGGTGGAGATGTAGGGGGAAAAAGTTGCATATAGTACAACCAATGGGGGAGAATTTGGGTAGACCGGTCAAAGAGGGGGGATGAGTTTCTTCATGGCTTGGATCCAATGGGAGGTGGACACCTCATTGTATTTTTAAACAAAAGTCCCTAACAATTAAAAAATTGCACAAACAATGTAAATTGGGATTTGATGAAAAAAATACCATGTTTGGTATGATGTAGTGGGTTAAAATGGTGTATGGTATTTAGTATGAACCTTAAGGATTTGAATAGGGGTTTGGGTTGGTGTTGGGTCTAATTTTGGGTAAGATTGGGTCCTTACATAAATTTAATTAAAATTAGTGTAAATGGTGTTCTTTAATAAATTGGAAGTGCATAGGGTTAAAATTGGATGGGACACAAGTGTCAAGGACGTAGTAAACTCAGAATAAAATATTATCATAAATCGGGTTGCACAAAATGGGTCGAGGTTTTATCTCCAATTTTGATTGGAACGGACAAAGATGCAAAGTTAGATTTATTTGAATTTAAGAATGGACGTTTGTAACGAATATTGTGTGACTAAAATGAAGCACGAGAGAGGGTATTTATGAGTTACGCAAGAGTCAGAATGGAAGGCTGGCACATCTAGGAAAAGTGTATGAAATTTGTTGGAAGGCAAAAGCTAGTGTAGTGCTCCAAATATCGAAGCAACGGCAAGGTACACAAAGTAATACGAATATTGCACAATAATCTAAAATATTGCATTCTAATTCTAGTTGGCTCCAAACTAACCTTAGTCTTTCTATCTAAGCTAGGTAGACCTAAATTTGGTCGAGGGGGTTTACTAATCTGCAACTATTCAGGCAATAGGAACTACCCACATTAGACTATTCATCCCAACACTGAACTTAATTTCTGCCAAACTCAAGGGATATCTTTTCTAAACCAACAAGATTTGTGCTTTCCAGCAAACTCTGTAAAGCAACTTTCCATCTTAGTTTCATCAATATCCAATGAATTCAGAGTTCGCTTCGAACCATATTTCAGTCCATATTTACAAGCTTGATAAAGCATACTAGTAACAATTCCATCGACACAAAATTTTATCTCGTTGTTATAAGTTTCATTACTTTATTTTAACCAACTGAACAAATTTTTCTAATCCGTCATTCCGTCGAAGGCAACCAATCTGTTTTCCCAAAATCGTCAATTCCAACTCGTGCCATCCTTTTGACAGCACCCATTTTGTTTCTCAAACTAACTATCTATTACATGCCGACTTCCAACGCAAACTAAGCAAAACTTATCGACACTATAAAACTCAGGCAATACCGATAGGGTCATCCTATGGGTCTCCAACGATTAACTTAACTTTCGGTCAAGCCTCTATGGTTAGCTACTCTGACAGCTAAACCTATGCCTTATAGGTAACTGGCCTAATGCAGATGGCTGCTAGGGCATTACATATCTCTTATCTTAGGAACAACCAACCCAACCAATTTGAGGGACTCTACCCTGCTCTCTAAACGTACTCTCTTTCTTAATGAATTATGTAACACAGTCATTTACCCTCGACCAATACTACCCATCCAACAGTCTAGGATCAAGTCTCTTTGCCAGATTTCTTTTCTTAAGGGACGACATCCGACCAACTAAGGACTCTACCTTAGTATATAAGCAACATCTCAGTCCCACATCCGACAATGTAGGGTTATGTCTATTGTCCAATAATCATTTTACTCGGGTCAATTATCCAACCAGCTAATTCTGGACTCATCCTAGAATCAACGAAGTCAATCCCTTAACTTCAATATCCAAATTTTGAATCCATCATGTAAACTTTTGATAAATTATACCCAAATGTCTAGTTTGTCACTCTCAAAACTCAATCATGTGATCACTCCAAATTGTATTCTCTTATAGAATTCAAGTTTCATGCTAATTAATCATGTTTCACTTACTGGCCGACTATTCTAAATCCATACATATTCGGCTGGTTAATGTCCGTTATTACAAGTTTTTAACGTTGAAATAACAAAAAAAGAAGTACAAAGAGATCCTAAGCAAAAAAATTAAGTACAATATTTTAATCTGGGTAGTGACGATGGAGCTTGAGCGCGGCTGCGTCTCCTTTACTTCGTTGACGGTCTGATAAGGGAATGAGGATGATATCTCCTATTTTTCTTGCTCCTGAGCTTGTGTGCACGTACATAGATGGCCTCTCTCGGGGTGTGCTACCCTTGTTATTTATAGTCGTTGTGATGATCCTCGTCCAACTGCAGAGCAGACGCTTCACATCTCCCACTCTGTTGTTGATGATGGTCGTCAGGCGAACACCCAGGACGTCCACGTGTATTAGGCATCCCCGTCTGACACAGAAACTGGTCAACACCCAGACTCTAGCAGAGGAAAGCACTACGATGTCAGACGTTCTGGTGCTGAGGTAGGTTCTATACGGCCAAGAAGGAGGCCGCATAAGACTGACCATGCGACACCATCTCACAGCCGCAGGTAGACGGCTGCATGCGTCCCTGGCAGCAACAAAACTTTTATTTTCGACCGCATCTCATGCGGCGCAGATCCTATGCGGCTCATCGAGAAGGGCGAAAGCCCAAACTTGGACTCATCTTGCTCCCGATTAAATTCAAAAGTCTTTAAGAAAGAACTTGATTTATTTAATAAACAAAAAGAAAGTACAGACAGGTCCTAGAAGACAATCTAGTACAAAAAAAATTTGGGGGGTGACGATAGAGGGTTAGGTGTGTAGCAACTCTTTTTACTTCATGGATAATCCGATGCAGAACCTCTTCTCTCTCGCCTGAGTGTAGGTTCGCAGATAGCCAGCTAGCAACTTGTATGGACATGGTACCCTACTATTTATAGTCATCCCTGGGTGTGCATATATTGGGATACATGGATGCTGGAGGGTACCACGTGCCCCTTCTTGACAGGGTGCAGCTGTAACCGTGAGCCGGCCGAGCTGCCACGTGGGCACTCGTTGGGATTTTTGGTTGCTGAAGATCTGGGTGGTTCTCATCCTTTGTGGGCGTGACTTGGTCAGCTTGACACATAGTCCGCACTTGGTTAGAGAGAATCACTCTTGTCATAACAGTAAGATTTGGTCTTCATGGAGTCTGAAACCCATGTGGCCAGAGATGCATGAGACGTATGGAGTTTGGGACGAATGGAGCCAGAGACGCATGGACTGCATGGAGTCTGGAACGCATGGGGCCAGAGACCATGGGACATATGGATTCTGGGATGTATAGGGCCAGAGACGCAGGGAACGACATGGATCCTGGGACACATGGAGCTATATGAGGCCAGTTGTGTTGTACACGCGGTGCTGCACATCCATCGAGAGTAAAGTTCTGTGCTGACGTGAGACTTCTGTCGTTTAGTATGTTCACGTATTTTGAGGCAATCAAAAAAAAATTTGTCATAATTTTGTGTCAGAGACGATATTGTTGACGGGATACCATGTCAGGTCCATCTACGGCCAAGGCTTCTTTGGCTGATTGGGACGCATGGATGTTGCATTTCTGGACCGTAGGGTGACTCTGTGGCCTAGTTTTTATTTTGGGGCTCACGACTGTTGAACGCATTGATGCATATTTTTCATGCTTCTACAGGAGCCCCTTCAAAGTTTTCAAACTGACAAGTTTGAAATACTTTGAATAAGAAGCATGGACAGGGAGCACTTGGGCCACTTAGATGTTGGGCCACATAGATGAGCGCTTCCATGCTGTCAAATCTTTAATGAAAAGTTTATCGTTTTCCAGAACTTCTCATTTATTCTTGTCATATTATATATTATGGACTTTGGGTATTGTACTAGGGGTAATATGGACGTAGTATAACACCGCAGTCTTTTAAGGATATCCTACTGGAGGATTTTTGGTGGACTTATTACTTTTTGCGCACGAGAGTGCAAGTAATAAGTTTGAAACAGGCATTGCCAGAGGTGATATGGACGTGGAAATTTTGGTGAAATTAACACCTTTGGCGCACTTAAATTTTAAGTACAGATGATAAGTTTAGATGACGATCGATATTAGCGGTACTATGGACGTGATGATCGATAGCCAAATCCGGAAGGTTTGCTCAGAGGTGCGAAGAACATGAAAAACCCTACTGGGAAGGTGGTGAGGATGATAGCTTAGAGGTGACGTAGACATGAGCTAATCAACAATCATATCGAGAGGTTAGATACGATCTTGGTATTTTCGTAGAAGGAAAAGAAAGCGAGCCAGAGATAATATGAACGTGGCTGTTTGCTTTTATTGAGGACATCCCACTAGGGGATCTTTAGTGGACTTACTACTTGTTGCGCATGTTGAGTACAAATAATAAGTTCAAAAATAATCCCTATCAGAGGTAATGTGCACATGATAGGTTTTGTGGATCTATTACTTCTTGCGCGTCTGTGTGCAAGTAATAGGTTTAGAACAAGTCCTGCCAGAGGTAATATTGACGTCGCAGTTTTTATGGACCTAACACCGCTAGTGTACCTTGGTGAGTATGGGTGATAAGTGGGGATGACAATTGATATTATAGGTAATATGAACGTGATGATCGATAGCCAAGACCTAAAAAGTTTGGTCAGAGGTAATATGGACATGAAAAAGTCAGCCGGGGAGAAATGTTAGGACAGTAGTTTAGAGGTAATATGGACGTGAACCAATATCCGAGAGACTCACTAAGGAGTGATTTGGTGGGTGTGGTCTATCCGATAATGAAGATAGACCTGAGGATTGCTCCGCTGGGGAGATTGGTGGAACGATAGCTCAGAGGCAATATGAACATGGCTAGCGTCTAAAGAGATTAGAGTAAGTGGTCACTGCAGGAGTGTGCAGGTAGACCTAAGGACTGCTCCGCTGGGGAGACTTTGAGGATCCATCATCCGTTGCGTATCCAGGGCTCCTGGATACCGAAGATGACTTTTATAAGAATTTGTAAAGAAGAAAAAAATATTGCACATAGGCACTTGCTGGGGATGAAGAACCAAGAGTGTAGAAATTTATATCTGGGTTGTCCCGCTGGTGATGAGGAGAGTATAAGTCTAGATTAGACATAGTAATTTTTTAGGAACTTGTCGTTGATATGCATCATGAGCAAGTCGACGTTGGATTTCATAAGCCGGTAGGCGCCATTGGATAATACTGATTCTATAACAAAATGGCCTTCCCATTTGGGCTAGAATTTGTCGGCCGTCTTGTGGGTCATAACTATCGATCTTCTTACGGTTATGACAAGATCGCCCACTTGGATCATTCTTTCTTTGACCCGCTTGTTGAAGGCTCCAGAGAGACGTGTCTGGTACAACTCAATGCGTTGTTGAGCTAAGAGTCATTTTTTGTCAAGTACCTTCAACTCATGTAGTCGTCGGTAATGGTTATCATTTACTGTTAGCTAATGGAAGAGAGCCACTCGGAGTGAAGGGATTTGGATCTCGAGGGGAAGGACCGCTTCGCTCCCGTACACGAAAAGTTTCTACCCCTAAAACCTAAAAAAAAGCCTATTTGCTCCACATTTCACCAAAGAGAATGGCGTACTTCCTGTAGCTGTCCGGACCGTTGTACGGTAGGCCCAGAGACATTCGTCCAGCTTCTCATTCCAGAAGCACTTGTTGGATGATACAAATTTCTTGAGAAGTTTGATGATGGTTTTGTTGAATGCCTCAGCCAACCAATTTGCCGCTGGGTTATAGGCAGTCGAAGCCATATTCTGAATACGATTTTTGTCGCAGAACGGTAGAATGCATGACTTGCGAACTGTGGACCATTGTCATGAATGATCCTTCGTGGCAAGATGAAGCGGTATATGATGTGATACTTGATGAAGTTGATTACGTTGGATGGCTTGACTTTCGCGAGTGGTATTGCTTTCGCCCACTTGGAGAAGTAGTCGATGATGGCCAGGATGAACCGATGCCCCTTAGATGAAGGTAGACTTATTGGTCCGATGATATCCATTTTCATGTCTCGAATGTCCAGGATTCTACTATTGGGTGTAGGAATTCAGATGGCTGGTGGATGAAGTCTGCGTGAATTTGGCACGCTTGTCACTATTTTGCATAGTCGACTGCATCCGCTACCATTGTGGACTAATAGTAGCCCAAACGCCGGAGACAGTCCTACAGCTTTAGACTGGGTTAGTGGATACCGCAGATGCCATCATGGGCCTCCCAAAGTGCTTGTTTAGCTTCTGTATTCGATAGGTATCGTAGCAAAAGACCATCATAAGAATAACGATAAAGCATTTTGGTGGCTGTGTCGTAATAGAACCGAAGGAAACATCTCATGATCGACGTGGCTTCCTTTGAGTTTTCGTAAAGAATTTCATAGACCGCGTAGTCAATGAATGGGAGTCTCCAGTCCTGGGTATCAGTGTGTACTTTTGTCGCGTGGCTCAGACATAGGTAGAGATTATTTTTGGGGTAGACCAGCTCTTGACCGATCACAGTGATTAGTTGATGGGTGTTGCCTGGAACCGCCAAGGAGGCAGCAAGGTCGGACAGGGCGTCAGTCTCGATGTTCCACAGTCGAGGGACGTGCTCAATAAAGAATCCCTCGAAGGTTGAGATAATGTCAAGCGCAGCTTGGTGGTACAAAATTAGGTCTTTATTTCGGACTTCATATTCGCCTCGAACTTGGTTGACTATCAGCTTGGAGTCACCATATGCCTTTAAATAGTCTACCCCTACTTGTTTAGCAAGTTGAAGTCCAATAATGAGAGTGTTGTATTCTGCCACATTGTTGGTGCAGGGGTCCGTGAGGGTATAAACTCGATTAATGACCAGACTGTAGGGGAGGATTAATAAATCCCAACTTCGGCGACAATATTGCCCTTGGGCCCTGCTCTCGAAGCGCCGTCAAAGAAAATTTCGCCAGTCAACTTCGCACAAAGTCACGTTTGAGTTCGTCACTTCGTCTGGAATCTCTTCGTAAAGTTTCGAGATTTCTGGCACCGGATGTACTGCCAGGAAGTTGGCCAGTGCTTGGCCCTTAGGGGGCTTTCTGAGGGACAAACACCATATCGTATGGAGACAGTAGTATCGCCTAGGTAGCCAGGCGGGAACTGAGCACCATTGGTTTGTTCATGAGAACCCTGAGAGGATTGACTCATGAGATCCCATAAATGGTTTGTCCTGTCATATAATATCGAGTCTTTTGGATAGCAAATACTAGAGCAAGGCATTCCTTTTTCGATAGGGGTGTACATATGCTCCGCGTCAACCATCATTCGACTAAGATAATATATGGCATGTTCATGACCCGCATTATTATTCTGAACTAATAAAGCGCCGAGGGAGTGATCCATTGCACGCACATAAAGTAGGAAGGGCTTTTCCACGACCGGGGCCACCAGTACTGGAGGGTTTGATAGGAATTCCTTGATGTCGTCGAACGCATGTTGACATCCATCATTTCAGACAAAGGAGACACCTTTTTCATGAGTTGGATGAACGGCAACAATGCCCAGAGAGGTTTGATATAAACCTCCTAATATATGCCAACCTTCCTTGTAAGTCACGGTATTTTCGGAGGTTTTTGGCGGCTTTATCTCCAGGATTGCTCTGGTTTTGTCGGGGTCTACGTGAATACCCTTGGAAGTGATGATAAAGCCCAGAAATTTTCCGCTGGAGACTCCCAGGAAGGACTTGGTAGGGTTCATCTTGAGCTGGTGCATACACATGAGGTCGAACATAGTCTTCAAGTTCCTGAGGTGATCATCTTTGTAGTGGCTCTTGACAGCGATGTTATCAACGTAATATTCCACTATCTTGTGCAGATATTCACGAAAAATGGTGCTCATAGCTCGTTGGTATGTAGCACCTGAGTTCTTCAGACCGAAGGGCATGATGGTGTAGCAGTATACTCATATCACTAAACGACGTATGCTTCTCGTCTTCAGGAGACATCTTGATTTGATTATAGCCAGAGAATTCGTCCATGAAGGACATGCGCTCGAAGCCACAAGTATTGTCGATCATAATATCAGTGATCTGGAGAGAAAAGTCATCCTTAGGGCACGACGAATTTAGATCACGGAAGTCAATGCATATTCGTATCTTTCTATTCTTTTTGACGACGGATACTACATTGGCCACCCAATTTGGATGATGTTCCTCGCACACGAGGCCACTAGCGATTAGTTTGTTGACTTCAGCTTCGATAGCGTTCATGATATCCAGGCAGAACCGTCATTGCTGCTGTTTGACAAACTTGGTGTCTGACAAGATATTAAGGTTATGGGCCCTGATTTGGGGGTCCAGTCCTGGCATATCTTTGTAACTCCAAGCAAAGACATCAATGTATTCCCTGATGAGCTGTAGCAGGGATTCCCAGTCTTCTTTGAACAGACTTTTGCTGATGTAGATAGGTGTGTAGGAGGATTCGTCGCCCAGATTGACTTGTATGACTTTGTCCTCGGTAGGAGGTTCTCGTTGTTCGAACTGCTTCTCCCATCGTGCGTCTAGGAGTTGGGCCCACGGTTCTACCTTAAGGAGTTTCTGTGGAACTTTGTCATTTTCTTCAGGGTCGGCTGACACCATGTTGGCAGACAACGTTTGCTTGAGCATCTCCCTGATACTGACGTTGGAGTCCCAAGCGAAAGATTGTGAAGAGTGGAAGAAAACCTCATCTTCTTTATCTAAACCTTCGGGAGTTATGGGAGGCATTACATACCCTAAGCCATGCTTGGTTTTATGGTAGTAATCCTCGGACTTGCCTGCGGGAGCAGGTAGACGCAGGGGCAGCCGTTAGCCCTTGCGGTAGTTTAACCCTCGGTTATTTTTAAGATCATAACCCATCTTCTGGATGATATGTTTGGCTTGACCGTTAAACCGGTAGAGTTATATTTTGCCGGTGTCGGATTCTGGCTCTTGTTCCTCCGAGGTGAAGGACCGGGGGCATTCAACCCTGCCGAAGATGATGGGCTTGTCTTCCCTCCTTCTTGCTGGAACCGTGAAGTAGGAACCTTGACTAGGGAGGATCTGGTTTACTGCATAGGTGGTAGCTACCTGTGTTTATAGATGAAGGCCCAGACTGTGCTCCATGGAATACAAGGTGCTTATATGTGCAAGTTCAGAGTAGTTCAAAGATAACCCTTTATTAATAAAATGGGTAACTTCTCTACTTGGATTATATCATCAAGAGAAGGGATGTTAGCATGAGCATCCATGCACTCCTCCACTTCATCTTTCTCGAGCGCTACCTCCAGCACGAGCGAAGGCTTCGGTGGATTCCTGTGCAGTTTTACCACCAGGGGTTCAAAATTTGTTGGCGGTGCCGAAGCTTCCCTTGGTGGTCTTTAAAGGAGAACGACCATAGGCAGCGGCGGATGTTCCCTATGTAGTTGATTCGGCCTATGAAGATGAACGACCAGAGGTTTGGATGTTATAGACGGTACTTGGATGTTATAGACGGTACTGGATCTTACTTTGATAGTCGATTCGTCCTGTGAAGGCAGACGACCAAATGTTCGGGTGCCTTTCTTTTCAGTTTTGCGACAAGGGGAGCGGTTGTGTCAGGAGAATGTGCCTTTAGACGAACTCTCAAGGGTTCATCTGGCATAGTCCCGGCCTCTGCCTTATCGTCAGCATCACTGTCGCCCTCATCTCAGTGGACTTGCTTGTAGAGGATTAAATCAGAGTAGTAGGCCTTGACTCCTTTAAACGGGTCTACATCCGCAAATTTTGTCTTGACCGTGCCATAGTCGTCCACATACTTTAGATATTGGTGTAGAGTTGATGGCACGATCATGTATTGGTGTATCCAAGGTGATCCCGGCAGGATATTGTAAGATACATCCACGTCAATGATGTAGCAAGTTATATCTGTCCTTAAGTCGTCGATCTGGCATTTTAGGCGAATCTTGTCTAGAGGGTAGCTTCTTTCTGTGTTGAAGCCACTAATGGAAGTATTGGTGGCTGCCAGACGATGCATCAGGATGCCCAAGGTCTGAAGCAAACTCCACGGGATGATGTTGATTGATGAATCGGGATCGATGTGCATCTGGTCCACCTTAATGGCGCTGATGTACCCTATATAATACAGGGGACAATCATGTCGGTTGTTCTTTAGCAACATATCATGTTGCGAGAACGTAATATTGAGTATTGCCTCCATGATACTATTGCAGTAGGGGCAAGCAGCCAGATCTTCAGCTGGCGGTTTGACCTGCACCAGGTAGGTGTCGGCATTTTACAATGGCTCGCTAAGAGCAGCCTGAGTGTCTCTGGAGAGCCACAAAATCTCAAATAATGACAACTTTATCAGGGTATTGGCAAGTTGAGCTAAGACGTCAAAGTTGTAAGGCTTTTCCAGTCCATAAGCCATTTCCTTACGCAACGGATTGTCGAAGCATCCCTCTTTTTGTTTGGACTTGTCCACTGGTGGGGGTTAAGATATAACCGTATCAGATATGACAGGTGTAGTAGTTGGAGGTGCATTGACATTGGAAACTTCGTAATCTCATTAGTAAGCAAGGCCTGACCTAGTTGGCCCTACTCAGGCCTCCTCCACGGTAGGAGAAACCATACGGCAGGACTTTTCGTATTTTAGGCCTGACGGCAGAACGCGCTGCTTGTTGCGTCAAGTCTAGGACCAGATCTGGGTGGACCCACAGGATCTCGTCCCGAGGCATAGTAAGAGGAGTCAGTCCGGCTGCTTGGTCGTGAGCTGAGGGAAGATTGGCTACATCCATTATTGCCCTTGGGATCGATGTGACTCTGTCCTGGGCTTCTGTTGTAGGAAAGTTGCCGAACTGGAGGGATACCATATTGGCAGCAACTGTTACGTTGTCAAAATCCAATAAGAGATCTTTGGTATCGATCAGACGCTAGATGTACCATTTCAAGGTATAGTAGTCCTGCGTTGGGTGGTGGACGTAATGGTGGAAGTGACAATACTTTGGATTATTTAAGTCTGCCACTTCCGGCTGGCGTTTGACGTCGGAGAGCCAAAGTTTTCCTCCCTTCATCAGTATGTCAAATATGGGCATGACATCCTCATCTTCGAAGAGTAAGTCTTATTTGGTTTCGGAGCTTCCGCCAGTTTTTGCTTAGGCCTCTTGGTTATGTTGGCGACCATAGCATGTTTACCTTTTTCGTCGCGGTTGTTGTTGTTGTCGTTGCTGTTATTGGGACGTCTCCCCCTATCATCAACAACAGGGATCTGTATGCCCAAGAGTCGGGCATACTTGACCTTCTTCTTGGTGCTAGCAGCATTGATAATGAACGTCGTCCAATCTTTAAGTTGGCTATTACCCATCCAGATGCTGACGATCGGAAGTAGGTTTCTCCGGCACATCTCCATCAGCGTCGTCTCGAGGTTGCCAGGAGGCAGCCTCAGCGCAGCTTATCGGAACCGCTTGATATAATTTTGTGCTAGTTTCTTTTTTCCTTGGGCAACGTCCATCAGGGAGGACATAGTCATGTTACTTCCGGCCTCATAGAATCTTTGGAGAAAAAGACTCTTGAGGTCGTCGAATGATGAGATACAGTTATCTTGGAGGATACAAAACCAGTCGAAGGCCACCCCGGATAATATCCCGACGAAGAGCCTAGTGATGATAGCATCGATGAGGGATAGGTGCCCCGTAGTAGTTTCGAAGTAGCTCATATAGGGGAGGACTTCTCGACAAATGTATCAATATTGAAGGGTTTGTACTTGGGAGGATATGGTACATCCCTTAATTCCAGCGAATATGGTTGTCATACTCGGAGATCGCGGAGTGAGTCACGATTACTCATAGAATCTATGCGGGCTCAGAGTTATCGGACCTCCCTCATTGCTTCCCAAGCTTCATCTATTTAGGGAGGAGCAGATGACCCTGGTAGAGCATGACGGCCGCCAACGGGGGTAGCGGTTGAATTTGAATCTGCATTAGTTCCAAGGTCTTGTCCTGAGGCCTTTGGTGGTTGGGATGCTACAGTCGCCTTGATGTCTAGCATTGCTTGGGTCAATGCTTACATTGACTCGCTCATAGTGTGCATCATGGCTTCGAGGGTCTCGAGGCACTGTCGGTCACTGGGGCCTTCGAGGTCATCCCCTGCCATATGTGTCGTTCTTTCATGAGGGGAGTAGGAAGGGACGGTTGACTTAGCACTTTTTGCCTCGGCCTTGCGGCGAATAGTCGTCAGGGAGAGCTAGTAGTGTTGTATCCTGCTCGGACTTTGATGGAACACTATCCCCAGCGTAGGAGGTTGTGTCTCCTTGGTGAGGGTGGCTACCCCATTGTCTGTTCCTTGAGAATTGCTAGCTCCTCAGAATGCCGGATTGTTGTATAGGTCCGGGAGATTACCTCCCCCAGCTTGTGCAACCCCCAGTAGTTCTGAGGAAGAACTATCCCCAGCGGATGGGAGGTTCTTTTTCGAGCGGGTGCTCTGGAAAAAACCTTATGCAGGTCTCGCTGCTGGTCCTCCTGGTAGTAGCCATCGCAACGCACTGGTAGAGAGCGACGGACTGGAGGTACCTGACTTCTTTTCTCCCTTGGTGGTGCAAACCCTCTGAGTCGAGTAGCATGAGGTGAGGGGCAGCTCCTCCTCCTTTGGCACTTGTACATGATCTCCGTATTATTGTCGAATAGGTGCTTTCTGGTGCAGTCGCTGAAAGGTCGACTACCTGCTTGTGGGTGTTGCCACTTTGTTGCAGCAGCAATTGATAATGATCATGGCACAGTGATGCCCTGGAGAGGATATTTCACCGACCATCGTTGTTTCTCTTGCCTTGCACTTGTAATTGATCATATTATGCAAGTCAAGCAAGGGTTGTTCCATCTTTGTACCCTTTCTGGGCCTGGAAGGACTGAGCGCACGAGTGCATAGGTGTTGTATTTGCTCTCTGATCCGGGGTTCGTACAAGAACTTCTCTCCGGTCATCAATGAAAGCCTTTTGAGACCGATGATGTCCGCTTGTCGCTGCAGGTTGGATGCAAGAGGCGGTCTTATATAGCTTCCCATCAGGGGCCCGTGTAACGGTTAACGGTGCTTTTTGGCGATCAGCTAACTGGACAGTTGCTTGAGCCTGATGAGCTCTTACTGCCCCGGGCTTCTTTGACTTAGCACCTGCGAACGCGTAGTACAAAGAGTCCAAGTTTGGGCTTTCGCCATTTTAGGCGAACCGCATAGGATCTGCCCCGCATGATATGCAATCGAAAACAAAAGTTTTGTTGCTACCAAGGCCGCATGCTGCCATCTGCCTGCGGCTGTGAGCTGGTGCCGCATGGTCAGTCTTATGTGGCCTCCTTCTTGGTCGCATAGAACCTGCCTCAACACCAGAACGTCTAGCATCGTAGTGCTTTACTCTGCCAGAGTCTGGGTGTTGAGCAGTTTTTGCGTCAGATGGGGATGCCACATAGACATGGACGTCCTGGGTGTTCGTCTGACAACCATCATCAGCAACAGAGTAAGAGGAGGGAAGCGTCTTCTCTGCAGTTGGGCGAGACACAACGTCTTTTGCCACCCACGTCCTGCAGGTCTTCTTTGGCTTGGCTAGCCTTGGCGAAGGACTAGCACTTCCTTCCGAGAGCATTTCCTCGAACGCTTGTTGGTCGAAGCGAACTACCAGCATCTTTTGTATTGAGCCAAGCTTGGATGCATCGAACTGCATCACCAACTTCTCATCAGAGGAGAAGGAGGTCCCCAGCTGAGTCATCATCTTGTTCGCCATTAAATTCGAAAGTCTTTAAGAAAGAACTTGATTTAATTAACAAACGAAAAGAAAGTACGAAGATGTCATAGAAGACAATCTAAGTACAAATTTGTTTTCTGGAGGGTGACGATGGAGGGTTAGGAGTATAGCAACTCTCTTTACTCTGTGGACGATCCAATGCAGAAGCTCTTCTCTCACGCCTGAGTGTAGGTTCGCAGATAGCCAGCCAGCATCTTGTATGGGCGTGGTACCCTGCTATTTGTAGCCATCCCTGAGCATAGATATGTTGGGCCACATGGATGCTCGAGGGTGCCACGTGCCCCTTCTTGACATAGTGCAGCTGTAACTGTGAGCAGGCCGAGCTGTCACGTGGACGCTCATTAGGATTTTTGGTTGCTGAAGATCTGGGAGATTCTCTTCCTTTGTGGGCGTGACTTGGTCAGCTTGACACATAGTCCAAACTTGGTTGAAGAGAATCACTCTTGCAATAACAGCAAGATTTGGTCTTCATGGAGTCTGAAACCCATGTGGCCAGAGACGCATGGAGTCTGGGATACGTAGAGCCAGAGATGCGTAGACCGCATGGAGTCTGGAACGCATGGGACCAGAGACGCACGAGACCGCATGGGGCCAAAGACACATATGACGCATGGAGTCTGGACGCATGGGGCCAGAGATGCAGGGGACCGCATGGAGCCTGGGACGCATGGAGCCATATGAGGCTAGTTGTGTTGTACACGCAGCGCTGCACATCCATCGAGAGTGAAGTTCTGTACTGACGTGAGACTTCTGTCGGTTAGTATGTTCATGTCTTTTGAGGCAATCAGAAAAATTATTTTTGTCATATGTCAGAGACGATCTTGTTGACGGTACTCTATGTCAGGTCCATCTACGGCCAAGGCTGCTTCGGCTGATTGGGACACATGGATATCGCCTTTCTAGTCCACAGTGTCATGCCCCAGTCCCAAAATACATAGGACCAGGAATACGCGACACGCCAGCTACGCATTCGACCAGAATCTGGTCCGACTCGAATACGTATGAGCTGTAAACTACTGGTAACTATCTAAATAATCCAGTAAATATAAATATCTATGTCTCAATCCATAATGAACAGAAATACACAAGAATGAGCTATATGTGCTACAGTCGACCGTCCAGTAAACACATAAACTCAAATAGACTCGAGAAGAGATGAGTCCACAAAAACTAGGCTACAACAGCAGATGAATAATCAATATGAATAAAGTAATCATAATACCGGTAGAAATGATATGAGTACCTAGTACCAATGCCCGCAAGACAAGCAACTCCATCAGCAACTCTAAATGCTCCGTAATCGTCTATGCTGCAAAACTGGCAGGAAATCAGGTCCTCAGAGGGACGTAACAAGGTACAAAAATACAGCATGCCAAAGTACAAGAGAAAGTACAAGTGCAACGATGGTGTATTCTAGCATAACCAACTAAGTGAGAGATAGTTTGAAGACAATGTTCGACGCGTGGGCTGTCCAAAATAAAACCGTAGCTCCGGACGCGGAAACACACGGGACGTACCGCAGCTCCGGGCAAATAGTCACACGGGTGATACAACTACACTAGATACAGGATCACTATAGAAATAGTACATATACGTATATAAGCGCATGCAGAGGAGCCCAAACGTCTAGTAACTGTCTTTCTTATCCCAAGCGGTCAACGATTGTGCGTTGAACCAGAACCTCTATTTAACAGTCGCGTCACACAGAAATAACTATCAACAGACGCGACCCTAAGGTCGTCCCAATCTTCGATCATGATGTCAGTATCAGGATACAGAAAATCTGGCATGATAACAGTGTATGGACATTTCCTAGGGTTATGATATACACAGGTACGTACATCAAGACATTATGAATCATCTATCATTCGTTACTAGACGTTACCGACGAACGTCTGCACCCGGCTGTGATCCGGACGCGAAGTAATGATTCTAATCAAACACGCGCACAATGTATATAATAAATCAATAAATATCTGGTAACTGAAATATAGGATGGCAAGGTACACTTGTCTGGGTCCAGCTGCTGAAGATGGGGATCCGGTACAATGTCCAAGTCCGCAAGTCCCGTAGTACCTAGAGTCGAGATACAAGCTCAATCAATAAACTATCACAAAGCTAAAATAAGATGTAGCACACGTCTAATCATATGTTCAAACTCAGCTACAACTCACTTGGACACGACGCTAGAGGGTTGACCAAGGTTGACTCAGGGTATGTTACATCTAATCAAATTAATCATCTGTTCAATATCATCAATCCAAACCTCAATCTTACTATATTCATCACGATATTTTGTGGTTCAACCCATCATCGAATCCTCTGTTTCTTCGCGGTGTCCACAGACGTCAACATGCATATTTAAAT
This sequence comes from Iris macrosiphon, assembly GCA_036927795.1. Classification (NCBI taxonomy): domain Eukaryota; kingdom Viridiplantae; phylum Streptophyta; class Magnoliopsida; order Asparagales; family Iridaceae; genus Iris; species Iris macrosiphon. Next base: position 180,101,470 of record JAYESA010000004.1, read on the forward strand.
ATCATCCTTGAATAATTAATTATTAATTATTAATTATTAATTATCCAAAACCTTGATTATTATTTCAAACAGTAAATTATTTGAACACCGCTTCTCAATAGCCACTCCTCAATTAAATTCATCATAAAAATAGCACTCAATATAAACCAATACTTTGATATCACGACATCATTCTACGATACTTAACTTTGCTCATCATTAATATTCAATATTTTAATATCACCATCAATTTCACATATTAAGATATAGTAAACCTTAAATTCATGCATCCCAGAATCCTAAAATCTCAATGTATAGCAAACCCTTAAATAAATCTATATCATTTACAACCATTCATGCATTTTATATCATGTAATAAACTCCAAGATCTCACATGGCATTTTAAACTCAACATATAGCACATTTCTAATTTCAACCATCATATGTATATATATTCCATGTCCTTAATTAATTCGTATTTAACCCATAATTATTCAACTTTGCATTTCACCCTCAATGCATATTATAACATGTTATTAAACCTAATTCCCATATGCATATATTACACTAAAATAAAATTATTTCATACACAAACCCTAAACTCAAAGCTAAGTTATGACCATAAAAATAATACTACATTTAAACAAGGGGGTGGAAGAGAGGTTACCTCTGCGGTGTGGGGGTGGTGCTGGCCGGATGGCCGAGGGGTTGCTGGAGTATGGTCGAGGGAGACGACAGCACGGTGGAGGTGCTATGGTGGTGGTGCGAGCCTCACCGGAGGGGTGTTGATGATGATGAAGATGGTGAAGGTGATGATGGTGAAGATGATGATGAAGATGGTGATGTGGTGGTGCCAGGGTGTGGAGTGGTGGTACGGGTGGTTTAAAGTCGACGGGAATGAGGTCGTGGGGGAGTGCTGTAGAGGTATGGTGCGGGGGAGTTGCTGAAGAAGTCGGGGTGGGAACGACGGCTGGAGGTAGTTGAGGCAGCGGGGAAGGAGGTTGCAGAGGAGCTGACCCGCCGGGGAAGAGGGAGTGGCCGGCTCGGGGAAACTCGGCGGTCGACGAGTGCAGCTCTCCGCCGGGTTTAAGGGCCGGTCGAGGTTGAATACTCGATTTAGAAGGAGTAGAGGAGAGGAAGAAGAAGAAGAAGAAGAAGAAGAAGAAAGAAAAGAAAAGTGGTTGTGGTTTTGTGAGGACAGAGAAAGGGAGGTGGTTTTCCCTACATGTTGGGATTAGGGCCGGCTTAGGGGAAGTGAGGGGTGAGGGTGATATTTTATAGGGAGGTGTGTTTAGAATGGGTGGTGAGGATGGTCCCAATTCAAATGGATGGCTCAGATTCCATATGGAGAAAATTGCTCATCCAAAGGAGAGAGAGTGGTGAGGTTGGACCGGTCAAGGGAGAGGGGGCTTCTTCATTTGGTCTTGACCAATGAGGTTATGACACATATTACAACATTTACAAATAAGCCCCTTAATTTTGGATATTTGCACAAACACATGAAATGATGCAAAATTTGTGGGAGAAATGGTGTTTGGTGTTTTGTAGGATGAGGGGGTGTTGTGTGTTTTGCATGGGCTTAATTCATGGGACATTGGGTTAAGTTGGGATTAAAAATGGGATTAGTCAAAGTTGGTATCCCCAAATTTAATTAAAATAAAATATTATGTGCTCTTAAATTAAATGGGGGCACATGCGGTCTCAATTGGGAGTGACGCAAAGGTCATAAAAGGTGTAGGCTTGGTGTCAGTCTTGGACCCTTTAATTGGTCCGGCTCAACGGGTTGAGTTGGTGTCTCAAAATTGATGGCAACGACACAGGTACGCGACACAGGATTAAATAATGGAATTTGGATACGGGAAGTTGTGCAATTAAATTAGAGCACAAGGGATTATGATTTTGAGTGACGGAAAAGTCCAGCGCCTAAATTGGCATGTCAAGTCTAGAATGCAATAACTTGTTGGAATTTATGGGCTGATGTTGGGCTCCAAATATTTTAACAACGGTAGGGTGCACCAAGGGTTTAATTAAAGAGTCAGACTTCTGCATCCTTAATTCTAAACCTCAAACATCTGCTGCTAAACCAAAATTTTCTAACCCATAACCAGACTATCTATAGAAATAAATGAGGGGGTTTACACGCAGGATAACTCTGCGGCCTGGTTTTTATTTGGGGCACACGGCTGTTGAACGCATGGATGCATATTTTCCATACTTCTATAGTACTACCCTTGCTATTAATAGTCGTTGTGATGACGGACTATTGATGCCGTATATGCGTCTATTTGGTAGCCGTATAGGACTTTAACAGAATACGATTGTAATTGTAGTCGCATGCCACGGACAGGATTTCACGTGATCTTGGTTACGATATGTTATTAAAGAGATCTCGGGGTTATTGCATGCGTGACTTGGTCAGCTGGACACGTAGTCAGCACTGATTGTGCGAGAAATCATCTTCAGTTGAAACAGAAAGATCCTGCAAGTCGAGAGCCGCATAACGTTTTGGCCGCATATCGTCGTGGTCGCATACGTGCTCTCGTTTAGCCTTGGTCGTATGGACACTCTGGTCGTACGGCATTGTGGCCGCATACGTTTGGCCTTAGTCGGATGGACACTATGGCAGCATGATGACGAGGCCACAATGGTATATAGCCGCATGCAAGCTTTCGTCTGGCCTTGTTCAGATGGACACTCTGGCCCCATGATGACGAGGCCGCATGAGTATGTAGCCACATATGAATGGGCATGTGGTGTGGCACGTCTATCGAGGCCATCAATGAGTTGATATAACTTTTTGTCTTTTCCTAAGCTGTTATCTTCACGAGTCTCAAAGCCTCTCAGTGTGATGAGTGATGTGTCAGAGTCTAACAGTCATCGAATGCTGTGTCAGGGGGGGTTTATGTGGCCTCCCTGCTCTGTGGTCTTTCAGGACGCATAGAGTATACTATGCAGTTTCTAGATCTTTGGTTGATCTGGCCGCATATGACTCCTCTGCGACTTTTTTGTTCAGGCCGCATGTGGCTTCTCTACGGCTTGGTTGTTCAGGCCGCATATGACTTTTTTGCGGCTTGATTTCTTATTTGAGGGGGAATGACCTCTATGCGGCCTGCATAATTTTTTATGCTTCTACAGTTAATTCAACCATCTATCATATAAAATATTTTTTCTCGATTCTTCCAATATATTAGCAATTCATATGCCTTCTCTGTCCGACGCCGTATGGATCAACTTATTCAAATTTACCATCAACTTTAATTTGCACTTACTTATTAATGTCTCATATAGAATTATATTTTTACTAAGCCACATTCAATGTGTCACGCCCCAGTCCCAAAATATCGAGGGACTAGACACGTGGCAATCGCCAGCAGCACACACCGATGGACAAACCCAATTTAATGGATCCATCGGGGCGTACTTAAGCTGTAATACAACAATAATGGTCTAAATATACTAATCTCATCCACAGATATGAATACAACAATATCAGAATCATAAAGCAAGATCAATCTCAATAAAATATAAACTCGGAAAATAACCCGATAATGAGTCTGATACATCTGTCAAGATACAAGAATAAAGATAACTACAGCAAATACTGAGTATAGAACAGTATATACTCAGAAGATACCCTCAGGGATCACTCGTCTACTGGATCTGGTACTGCTCCAGTGCCTGCTCCTGCTAATGCTCCTGTCCTGTATACCTCGGGATCGATCTCGTCTGCTAATCCTGGGGACATAATCCGGATCCAGGTCCTCAGGGGACATAGCAAGGTACAAAATAACTTAAGCCATAATATTGCAGTACAAAAAATAAATGAGTAAATAGGGTAATACTAAATAACCAGCTAAGTGAAATACAAGATGAGAGCAGCACTAGAACTCAGGCTGAGGCCACTACAAGCTCTGTGTCTGGGAGCCGGTAGCAGTGATATCATGTGGTTGTCTAGCTCGGAGAGAGACTAAGACGTTGACATAATATAGTTAACCTATAGCCTGTGTGACTCTCCCCACCCAATATAATCATACGTCTCATGTCCACAATGTCTCATGTCCATGTCACACAAGATCAAAACTAATGCAACCAGTCATGTAATATCGAAGCAAAAGAATATGTCATATAACATGTATCCTATACAGAATCACCATGAATATCTAAGGAAGACTCTGTCTCATGAATAGTGTCAAGTGTCCTGGGTTATGATGTACTTGATAAGACAAGTACGAGAATGTAAAGGGTTACGATATCCATCTCTAGGTGACGTTACACAACTCCGCGTACGGTGTTGGCACCCGACTATTAATCGGACGCTAAGTAGGGTCACACGGTCCTAGGTTAAGCAAGTACAACATATAAATAAGGCAAAAAAATATGTAATAAAAACTGAAAGATTTGGCAAGGTACACTTGCCTGGGGTTCTGGCTCCAACTGTAGCTCTGATCTCAGCAGGACTTGCAGGTACTCCTCCGGTTGCTGAAATAAACATCACCATCAGATTCACAAAATATCAAATAGCTAGAAACGCCTGTCCTTGAGTCCAATTTGGACACAGGGGCAAAAATAACAGTTTCTGGTCAAAGCGGGGTCCACATATGGGCCGCTTCGCACCGAAAAATGTGTCAAAAGCAATGGTCTCCAAATTTGTCAAACCTAGTGTCAACAAGTCCAGAACGATGATATAAACCCAACGGAACTTCCAGAATTGGATTCCGATGAGCCGATCACAAAATCGCCCGTCAAGTGGGGCCGTGGGGCCCACGATACGCAATTTTGTCAACGTTCTCGGAATCGAACCAAACTTGGGTCACAGGACCAGCGTATTGCTACGAGTCCGATGGCGCAAGTTTTGTTTCAATCCGACGTGTGTACACAAAGTTACAATGTGTTCCAGAACAGGCGGATACGGGGCATTGTCGACGGATACGCATTGATTCCGGTGTGCACGCATATCCAAATCAACTTCTACAAAATCTCGCACGTCCGTATCAACGGCGCGCACCTTTCGGTGAAGACCGCACGCGACCAAGTTGTCCCGTTTGACGGGGCGCACTCAGTTCCGGGGGGAAATGGGGTATTAATTTTCCTGTTTTTGGATCGCGGTTTGCGATCGCCACAGGATGCGACACCCCGAGCGGGTTACACGGGCATCGAGAGGGTTACGCAGCCTACGCGGCACAACTGACAGAACGGAAAATGGGGCAACGAGGAGAGAGAAAATACTACCTGAACAGGGCTCCGTGGAACGGGGTTTCTTCGTGTCCGTGAAGCGACTCGGCTCTTTGACACAGTACAGCTGTGTCCGGGTAGGGTGCTGTGTCCGGTCTAGGGTTTAGGGTTTCTGCCAGAGATCTTCGCCGGAGCTGGTGGCTGTACAGGCGGCTGCACGCCGGGGCTGGGAGATCGACGGGGCTGCTGGGTTCGTCGTCGAGGAGGAGGTTGACGTCGAGGCGAGGGGCTCGACGGGGAGAGAGAGACAGGGGCTTAGGGCGGAGAAATGAGGAGGGAAGGCGGTCAGAGTGGGGGAGTTCATCGGAGGAGCGAGGTGGAGAACGGGGGGAGACGTCGGGGACGATGGGAAGAGGTGGTGCCAGGAGGCTAGGGTTTCGTCGAGCGGCTGCGGGTCGTCGGTAGGAGGTGGATCAGGAGGAGGGAAGGCGGAGCGGGGCTGAGGGTGAGGTGAGGACAGTCGGGGCTAGGGCGGAGGAAGGAAAGGGGTTCTGGTCGTCGAGGGCTGTGGATCGTCGGTCGGGGGTCTGGGCGAAGGAGACGGTGGCTAGGGTGGTCGAGGGTGACCGGAGCGGGGACTGGAGGGTGGAAGAAGTTAGGGTTCTGGCAATACGGGCGGAGGGGGATTAAATAGGGGCGTCGGAACAGTGAATAGTTTTCGGATTCCGACTAGGGTTTCGATCGGGTCGGGTCGACGGGTAAGCGAGTTAACGTGGATCCGACCCGATCCACCTAGGCTTAGGTGCGGGTTCGGGTAGTCGGGTTTCTGGTCGGGTTTAGATCCGACCCAACCCGCTAAGGTTGGGTTCGGTTCAGTTGAACCGGGTCTGGGTTGGTTTGGGTTGGTTTGGTTCAATTGAACCGGGTTTATTTCTAGGGTTTCATTCGCTTTATTTAAACTTAGTTTTTAGGGCTTTAAAAATGCTTCCGGGGTCCAATAAATTTCCGAAAAATTACCCTATGTCTAGTTTTTCATTTTACACCAGAAAATATTATTTTCATAATATTTTAATATTAATTAACATCATTTAAAAATCATTTAATTACAAAATACCTAGGTTTTAATCAGTTAAAAATCCCAAAAAATTACAGAAAATTATGAAAAATCTATTTTAAAAATTTCTGAAAAATCAGGGAGTTTACAATCTACCCCCCTTAAGAGGATTGCGTCCTCGCAATCAAAGAATAACTGTCAACAGAGATGACGCGGTTGCAACATTGTTCGAAGCACAACACGATCAAGGATGAGGGTTTTATGAAGAACACATAGGGAATCCCTTCCCTAAGAAATGGAAGTTAAGAAATTTCTAGAATAAAGGAAATCTAGAAAACTACAATTTAGAAAAACTAGGTTATCACTTAAAAACATATTAGGTTATTAGCAAGTTTAAAATTACTAGGTTAAGGCTGAGGTCATAAACCAACAGACACGAGCTAAAACAATACTAGAAACGATAGCTACGAATCACTTACGCGCATTAGCTAATCCACGAGTCTACGCGTTCTCCAAGGTCATCGCGAAAGCTTGTCCACGTCCTTGCAGTCCATTCCTCTGCTGCTGCTGAGCCTGCTGGAAGAGTAATGCCTGGGGTATCAAAGGTGGCCTCGGCTGATACCCTCCTAGAGCTGGTGGTAGGACTCCTTCAACTCCCATTTGTGGTGCTCCCAATGCTGGATAGGCTGGCCTCGGTACTGGTAATGCTTGTTGGTTAACCGTTGGTGCTTCTCCTCGATGCATCATGCAACTTCTAGCTAAATGTTTGCTGGATCCGCAAATCAAGCACAGTCCCAACTTGCGTCTGCATTCCTTATTAATATGGCCTATCTTGCCACAGTAGTGACAAGTAGGAAGAAGTAAGGCTCTTGGTGCTGCCTTTGGTGGTGGATTCATCTGTGGTCGCTTTGCAGCTCTTTCCTGCTGTACTTGGTCTGGTGCATGTGGCCGCTTCTGGCTGGACTCTATCCTGGTGATGTACTCCATGGCCTGTGCTGTAGTAAGAACGTTCGTTGCAACGGAGCTGATTAACTTCCGTAGCTTAGAGCTAAATATGTCGATGAACTTCTCCGCTTGGTTTTGCTGAGCTCTTTCATAAACCTTCTGATGGGCTTGCATCATCGCGTAGAACATTCAAAACATTTGTTGTTCGTCCATAGCCTGCCCTTGTGGAACGGTAGGCATCGGTGGAGCAAACTGCGTTGATGGTGGAACGTCATCTTGCTGGATTCTCGAGGCATGCTGACTTGCTTGACTACGTTGTTGAGCTGTTTGACCTTCCCCTACTGGTGTTACTTCCTCTTCGTTGGTTACCACCGTATCTTGTGGTGATCTTGCAGGAGTCTCATCGTTTGCTCGTGAATCCATTACTCTGCATCAAAAATAAACAATAAGAGGCACACAGGAATCAAGGCAGGATGCAAGTTAAGAAATTAATTCGAATCTGATACAGATATCAAGAACGTTTCAAGCAAGTGGATGAGATCCTAAAAACTTATCATATTCTTATTGCAGGCTTGCTCGGTCCCTAAGTTGAAACCTAACAATTTAATCGTTGACCTGTATGGGTCACCACAAAAACTATGTCACGCCCCAGTCCCAAAATTTCGAGGGACTAGACACGTGGCAATGGCCAGCAGCACACACCGATGGACAAACCAAATTTAATGGATCTATCTGGGCATACTTAAGCTGTAATACAACAATAATAGTCTAAATATACTAATCTGATCCATAGATATGAATACAACAATATCAGAATCATAAAGCAAGATCAATCTCAATAAAATATAAACTCGAGAAATAACCCGATAATGAGTCTGATACATCTGTCAAGATACAAGAATAAAGATAACTACAGCAAATACTGAGTATGGAACAGTATATACTCAGAAGATACCCTCAGAGATCACTCGTCTACTGGATCTGGTACTGCTCCAGTGCCTGCTCCTGCTCCTGCTAATGCTCCTGCTCCTGCTAATGCTCCTGTCATGTATACCTCGGGATCGATCTCGTCTGCTAATCCTGGGGACATAATCTGGATCCAGGTCCTCAGGGGACATAGCAAGGTACAAAATAACTCAAGCCATAATAATGCAGTACAGAAAATAAATGAGTAAATAGGATAATACTAAATAACCAGCTAAGTAAAATGCAAGATGAGAGCAGCACTAGAACTTAGGCTGAGGCCACTACAAGCTCTGTGTTTGGGAGCCGGTAGCAGTGATATCATTTGGTTGTCTAGCTCGGAGAGAGACTAAGACGCCGGCATAATATAGTCAACCTATAGCCTGTGTGACTCTCCCCACCCAATGTAATCATACGTCTCATGTCCACAACGTCTCATGTCCATGTCATACAAGATCAAAACTAATGCAACCAGTCATGTAATATCGAAGCAATAGAATATGTCATGTAACATGTATCATATACAGAATCACCATGAATATCTCAGGAAGACTCTGTCTCATAAATAGTATCAAGTGTCCTGGGTTATGATGTACTTGATAAGACAAGTACGAGAATGTAAAGGGTCACGATATCCATCTCTAGGTGACGTTACACAACTCCGCGTACGGTGTTGGCACCCGACTATTAATCGGACGCTAAGTAGGGTCACACGGTCCTAGGTTAAACAAGTACAACATATAAATAAGGCAAGAAAATATGTAACAAGAACTGCAAGATTTGGCAAGGTACACTTGCCTGGGGTTCTGGCTCCAACTGTAGCTCTGATCTCAGCGAAACTTGCAGGTACTCCTCCGGTTGCTGAAATAAACATCACCATCAGATTCAGAAAATATCAAATAGCTAGAAACGCCTGTCCTTGAGTCTAATTTGGATATAGGGGCAAAAATGATAGTTTCTGGTCAAAACGGGGTCCACATGTGGGCCGCTTCGCACCGAAAAATGTGTCAGAAGCAATGGTCTCCAAATTCATCAAACCTAGTGTCAACAAGTCCAGAACGATGATACGAACCCAACAAAACTTCCAAAATTGGATTCCGATGAGCCGATCACAAAATCGTCCGTCAAGTGGAGTCGTGGGGCCCACGATACGCGATTTTGTCAACGTTCTCGGAATCGAACCAAACTTGGGTCACAGGACCAACGTATTTCTATGATTCCAATGGCGCAAGTTTTGTTTCAATCCGATGTGTGTACACAAAGTTACAACGTATTCCAGAATAGGCAGATACGGGACGTTGTCGGCGGATACGCGTTGATTCCGGTGTGCACGCACATCCAAATCAACTTCTGCGAAATCCCGCACATCCGTATCAATGGCGCGCACCTTTCGGTGAAGATCGCACACGACCAAGTCGTCCCGTTTGATGGGGCACACTCAGTTTCGGAGGAAAATAGGGTATTGATTTTCCTGTTTTTGGATCGCGGTTTGCGATCGCCACAGGACGCGACACACCTAGCGGGTTGCACGGACATCGAGAGGGTTACGCAGCCTACGTGTCATAACTGACAGAACAGAAAATAGGGCAACAAGGAGAGAGAAAATGCTACCTGAACAGGGCTCCGTGGAACGGGGTTTCTTCGTGTCCGCGAAGCGACTCGGCTCTTCGACACAGTACATCTGTGTCCGGGTAGGGTGTTGTGTCCGGTCTAGGGCTTAGGGTTTCCGCCGGAGATCTTCGTCGGAGCTGGTGGCTGTACGGGCGGCTGCTCGCCGGGGCTGGGAGATCGACGGGGCTGCGGGGTTCGTCGTCGAGGAGAAGGTTGACGTCGAGGCGAGGGGCTTGACGGGGAGAGAGAGACAGGGGCTTAGGGTGAAGGAAGGATGAGGGAAGGCGGTCGGAGCGGGGGAGTTCGTCGGCGGAGCGAGGAGGATAACGGGCGGAGACGTCGGGGACGATGGGAAGAGGTGGTGGTAGGATGCTAGGGTTTCGTCGAGCGGCTGCGGGTCGTCGGTAGGAGGTGGATCAGGAGGAGGGAAGGCGGAGCGGGGCTGAGGGTGAGGCGAGGACAGCCGGGGGTCTGGGCGAAGGAGACGGAGGCTAGGGTGGTCGAGGATGACCAGAGCGGGGACTGGAGGGTGGAAGAAATTAGGGTTTCGACAATACGGGCGGAGGGGGATTAAATAGGGGCATCGGAATAGTGAATAGTTTTTGGATTCCGACTAGGGTTTCGATCGGGTCGGGTCGACGGGTGATCCGACCCGATCCACCTAGGCTTAGGTGTGGGTTCGGGTAGTCGGGTTTCGGGTCGGGTTTAGATCTGACCCGACCCGCTAAGGTTGGGTTCTGTTCAGTTGAACCAGGTCTGGATTGGTTTGGGTTGGTTTGGTTCAATTGAACCGGGTTTATTTCTAGGGTTTAATTTGATTTATTTAAACTTAGTTTTTAGGGCTTTAAAAATGCTTCCGGGGTCCAATAAATTTTTGCAAAATTACCCTATGTCTAGTTTTTCATTTTATACCAGAAAATATTTTTTCATAATAATTTAATATTAATTAATATTATTTAAAATTATTTAATTACAAAATACCTAGGTTTTAATCAGTTAAAAATCCCAAAAAATTACAGAAAATTATGAAAAATCTATTTTAAAAATTCCTGAAAAATCAGGGGGTTACACAAAGCATATCAATATGTTCTATACACTGATCATACCCCAATTCTAAATCTCATCCAGCTTCAATAATTGTACTATCCTAATCATTATGACAGAGTCATACAGTTTCTTATAAATTCGATACATCTGCTCTGTTAACCGATTGCTATCTGCGTGCCCAAATTTTTATCGACAATATTTGTCCCAAGTTTCCATCTCAACTTGCTATACTTCAAGCTTTATTTGTATCCCATTGTTCATCGTCTCGCGAGAACTTTCACATAATTTGCACCAAGTACTCCAGTTTAATCTGACGGGTCTATAAGCTGGTCCACCAATATTTATGCAACCAACATATCTAGGATCAATATTTCTTATTTCTTGACGCATCTCGATCCTTTGAGTTTATGCACATATGTCAAACTATCCATTCCTGTCAAGCATATTTCTCATATTGTTGGTACTATACTTGAACTAGGCATATATTGCCATTACACACCTAAGATCAAGGGGACCGTTCTCTAAAATTCTTGTTTCATCTATAGCCGTTCTATATAATTCTCCTATGCCTCCAACGCAATTTATCCAACATGAAGTTTCCATCCGACCAAAAATAAGTTTTTCGGTTACTATACGGTCTGTATGGTTCTCCCATGAGCCTCCGATAGTGTACCACACTATCGATATCGAAACCAAACTTTTACCTAACCGATTCAAGCTACCCTCTGAATATGTCAAACGTTACTCCGTTATTCCCAACCAATGTATTCATATTTTACATTTTCCAATGTCTCATTTTTTTGTGAGTCTCTTGTATCAAACTAAGTAACCATCCTGGCACGCAATCAGCTATAAATATTCGTCGCTATTATTCTAATTATTATTCTCAATCATTCAAGCTCCCATCACCTTTTAATACTCATGTTCCAACCGAAATATTATTCCCATGTGACATCCATCTGACTGATTTTATATCACCGTCCAATATTTATGCAACTCATCTCGTTATTCCCAACCGACACTACTAAAAATTGTGGGATTAGCGACGTTTTTAGCGACGTCCAATTAAATCGTCACTAATATTAAAGACATCAGCGACTCCAAAGAATAACGTCGCTATAAGTCTCTATTTGGCGACATATAGCGACGTTTAGCGAAGGTAATTCAGTTTTTTAAAAGAATAGTCGCTATAAGTTTATTTAAAGTCGCTAAACGTCGATGAGTTATATGATTAGCGACGTATTTAGCGACGTTAATATAATAAATATTTAGCGACATATTTAGCGACGTCTATAACGTCGCTAAATATTTATATTAGCGACGTCATTAGCTAGCGTCGCTAAACGTCGCTAATTTATTTCATTATTTAGGGTTAACGAATTCATTTTCTCCCATTTTCTTCGATCTCTCTCTCTCTCTCTCTCCCAGATTTTTAAACCTCCCCCCCTCCGTCGTATCCGGCTCCCCTCCTCCCTCCGGCGTCCCCTCCTCCCTCTGGCGTCCTCCTCCCTCCGGCGGCTCCTCCTCCCTCCGGCGTTCTCCTCTCTCCAGCTCCCCTCCTCCTCACTCGGTGAGATCTCTCTGTCTCCTTTCTTTGTCTCTCTCTCTCTCTAACAGGACACAACTCTAACAGGACACGACACTACACGATATGACACACACAAACCCTAACTCGAACACACACACACGTGGACACACTAACCCTAATACTGATACGGACACACCGACACACACAAACATAGACAAGCTGGATTGGGCCTGACCTATCTATCTAGCTAGCTAGCTATCTATCTATCTATCGTCACGGGATGAAATCTGTAAAGTGGATTGATCGATATCATGGTTATAATCCGTGATTCTCTGTGTACGATGACCAATCTCTTAAATGATCCACCTTCTTCATTAATTAATTTCAGTCCATATCTAGCTAGCTTAATTGTTTGCTATACACTGTGAGTGAGATTGGCTGATGATGACTAATGATAATCATCAGCTTATTAGTAGCCTATCAGGAGCGAACGAGCTCTCGCTCGCTCGTTACTAAGTCCATTTACTTTCATATTCATAATATTCATAGTATACCATTATTAGTAGTTGTATGTCGATTATATTTCCAAAATCTATAATTTGGATTACAAACACGGGAATGACTCTTCAAAGCCGAGACACGATACGGTATTGGCTTCTTCTAGAACTCGTATCCAACTTGGGCTGATGCTTCTTACTGCACGAGCTGTTGCATTGGCTACTGCAGACTGCTAAACCTGCTGTTAAAGGCTCTGCAGTGCACTGGCTCTACTGCTACTTGCTGAGTTTACTTGTTGTTATGAATCCTTCCTGCTGTGCACTGCACAGTGTTACTGCACACTGATTCCTCACTGCTGCACTGTGCAGTACAGCTAGTTGCTAGCACAGAGCTGGCATACTGCTCTTCCTTCACTGCCAAATAATGCATACTGAAAACTGTAAACTGTTCTCCCTAGTGACCCGAGCTCACTTAATTACTCAAACAACCATATGCACACACACACATACATAAGGCATTGTGTATCAAGTTAGAGCAGTTCTTACCTTCCTCCAGAGAATCACACTGTGTTTAACAATTTATAGGACACATATTGTCATTTTTGCAGAAGTATCTAGAAGTGGATATGAATTACTATCTGCGTTATCGTTCGTGGATGTACAACCGTCATCCTGATGATATGTGCGATGTGCGAGATTAATTCATTGAGGGTGTACAGCAGTTTTTGTAGTTCGCTAAGGCGTTCCCTCAGTACATGGACGGTACCAAAATTAAGTGTTCGTGTGTGAGATATCGCAACTTAAAATATCATCCAGAAGTGGAAGTCATATATCATTTGTACTCGAAGGGATTCACGCCGAATTACTATCAGTGGACCGTGCACGGAGAACTTGTGTCTTTAGCATCGGAGTCGGAGCCTTATGTGGAGCCGTATATGGATGTCTACGACCACACTGCTTACGACGACGGGTGGGTGAATACGATTTTTGATGCGGCGGGACCTAGTTTCAATCCGGACAATCATGATGCAGCTGAGGAGGCACCAAATATCGATGCTACAAATTTTATGGAGTTGCTGGAGAATGCAAGGACTCCATTATATCCTGGTTGTGAGGATCATTCACCGTTGGAGGTGGTTACAAGATTGTTGAGCATCAAGTCCGATTTTAACATGTCGCAAGAATGCTATAATCGACTGATCAATTTGATTATAAATATCTTGCCCGAGGGTGCAAAGTTGCCTAAAGACTTCTACCGATCTAAGAGGATGGTGAGATCGCTCTGGATGGGATACGAAAAAATTGATGCATGTCGCAACGGGTGCATATTGTACTACAAAGACGACAAGGATGAAGATGTGTGCAGATTCTATGGTGTTGATCGCTACAAGGCCACTGGTAAAGGAAAGTCTGTCGGTGCAAGGAAGCCTACCGATTCGATGCACTACTTGCCTTTGACGCCGCGGTTGCAGAGCTTGTTTATGGTTAAGAAGACTGCAGAAAATATGAGTTGGCACAGGCGGAAACAGATCGAAGGAGTATTGGATCATCCATCCGACGGAGAAGCATGGAAGTACTTTGATCGAGAGTATCCAAATTTTGCTTCGGATCCGCGTAATGTTAGATTGGGGCTCTCCTCTGACGGTTTTACCCCATTCGGACTTTCGGGTTCCCAGTATTCATGTTGGCCTGTGATCGTCACCCCGTACAATCTATCATCTTGGATGTGCATGAAGACTCCGTATATGTTCCTAACCGTTATTATTCTGGGTCCGAACAATCCGAAGAGGAACATTGATGTGTATTTACAGCCTTTGATGGATGAGTTGAATCAGTTGTGAGAAGTAGGTGCCAACACGTACGATGTTTCTAGAAAATAGAATTTTTGCCAAGGCGTTTCCTCAGTACATGGACGGTACCAAAATTAAGTATCCGTGTGTGAGATATCGCAACTTGAAATATCATCCAGAAGTGAAAGTCATATATTATTTGTACTCGAAGGGCTTCATGCCGAATTACTATCAGTGGACCGCGCACGAAGAACTTGTGTCTCTAGCATCGGAGTCGGAGCCTTATGTGGAGCCGTATATGGATATCTATGACCACGCTACTTACGACGACGGGTGGGTGAACATGGTTTTTGATACGGCGGGACCTAGTTTCAATCCGGACAATCATGATGCAGCTGAGGAGGTACCGAATATCGATGCTGCAAAGTTTATAGACTTACTAGAGAATGCAAGGACTCTATTATATCCTGGTTGTGAGGATCATTCACCGTTGGAGGTAGTTACAAGATTGTTGAGCATCAAGTCCAATTTTAACATGTCGCAAGAATGCTATAATCGACTGATCGATTTGATTATAGAGATCTTGCCCGATGGTGCAAAGTTGCCTAAAGACTTCTACCGATCTAAGAGGATGGTGAGATCGTTCTGGATGGGATACGAGAAAATTGATGCATGTCGCAACGGGTGCATGTTGTACTACAAAGACGACAAGGATGAAGATGTGTACAGATTTTGTGGTGTTGATCGCTACAAGGCCACTGGTAGAGAAAAGTTTGTCGGTGCAAGGAAGCCTACCGATTCGATGCACTACTTGCCTTTGACGCCGCGGTTGCAAAGGTTGTTTATGGTTAAGGAGACTGCAAAAAATATGAGTTGGCACAGGCGGAAACAGATCGAAGGAGTATTGGATCATCCATCCGATAGAGAAGCATGAAAGCACTTTGATTGAGAGTATCCAAATTTTGCTTCGGATCCGCATAATGTCAGATTGGGGCTCTCCTCTAACGGTTTTACCCCATTCAGACTTTCGGGCTCTCAGTATTCATGTTAGCCTATGATCGTCACTCCGTATAATCTACCGCCTAGGATGTGTATGAAGACTCCGTATATGTTCCTAACCGTTATTATTCTGGGTCCGAACAATCCGAAGAGGAACATCGATGTGTATTTACAGCCTTTGATAGATGAGTTGAATCAGTTATGGGAAGTAGGTGCCAACACGTACGATGTTTCTAGAAAGCAGAATTTTCAGATGAGGGCAGCACTTATGTGGACCATCAACGACTTTTCGGCCTATGGAATATTATTGGGATGGAGCACTCATGGTCGTCTCTTATGTCCGTATTGCATGGACCGTACTAAGGCTTTCCATTTAAAACACGAAGGCAAATCGTGCTTCTTCGATTGTCATCGATAATTTCTGCCGAAGGATCATCCGTACCAGAGGAACAGAAATGCTTTTCGTACGGGCGTTGTGGAGAAGGCTAATCCACCGCCAAGGTGGCCCGGATACACGATATGGAAAGAGGTAAAAGATTTACCAAGTGCTATCGAAGAGCCTGCTAGGGGTACAAGTGTGACGGATTTGGTCACACCTATAACTGGACGAATAGGAGTATATTATGGGATCTGCCATATTGGAGCACCAATCTGATCAGACATAACCTTGATGTCATATATATTGAGAAGAATGTGTTTGATAACATAATTAATACTGTAATGGAGGTAAAGGGGAAGACGAAAGATAATCTGAAGGCCAGGTTGGACTTAGAATAAATATGTAGATGTCCTGCGTTGCATTTGATAGAGGAGGGGAATGGAAAGTTAAAGCAGTCTAAGTCGGTTTTCTCAATGGAGAAAGAGGATAAAGGAAGACTTTGTAGATGGATTCAGGGTCTAAGTTTCCAGACGGGTACGTGTCGAACTTGAGAAGATGCGTCGACCTCAAGGAGAACAAACTGGCGGGTATGAAGAGTCATGATTGTCAAGTATTCATGGAGAGGTTAATTTCAATTATATTTCGGGAATTCTTACCGCAGATCGTTTGGGATCCATTGACGGAGCTTAGCATATTCTTCAGAGATCGTTGTTCTACTAAGTTGCTCGTCGATCGTCTAGAAAAGCAAGAGAAGGACATTACGGTAATATTATGTAAGCTCGAGAAGGTGTTTCCTCCTGAATTCTTTGACTCTATGGAGCATTTGCCAATTTATCTTTTCTATGAGGCACGTATTGGTGGTCCTGTTAGTTATAGGTGGAAGTACCCCTTCGAGCGGCATCTGAATCACCTAAAGAGAAAGGTAAAAATAAGGCACGGGTTGAGGGCTCTATTTGTGAAGCTTATGTTCTCGAGGAGATTATAAACTTTTGCTCGACGTATTTCAAACCTCATATTGCTACTAATAGAATGAGAGCTCCGAGAAACAACGACGGATATCAGGAATCTAATAATGCAACACTCAAAGTATTTAATGCATCCGAAAAGCCTTCGGGGAAAATGAAGAAGAGATATTTGAATGACGACGAGCTAAGGGTTGCACAGTTGTATATATTACTAAATTGCGACGAGGATGAAGTAGAGAAGATAGAGGGGTAAGTAATTAATACATCCACGTTTACATCATCTCAATATAATAGTATAAGCTACTATTATGCTACTAATCAGCATATGTTGTTATCAGGAATGACAGGACGACGCGGAGGGTTCGGCAAGTCCCGAGGTAGACAGAGTGCTCCTCCGGTACTGCCTACTGTTGGTTCTGGATCCTCGTCGCCCAGTACTCTAGTATATCGATCAGTCACATCTCTGACTGCGACGACGTTACGTGGCATCACTCCTGGGATGAGTAGTTCCAGGCCTGATAGTACTCCATCATCCAGCGTTCCTCCTGCTGACGAAACCATGGAGACAGATGAGCATATGGAGGAGGTCGTGCCGACGTTGTCCCAGCATCAGCTAAATTCTCCATGCGTACCTCCGGAGGAGACGAGGACAGAGATTTGGGCCGACGGTACAAAGTAAGTCAATTAGATGGTTTAGCATCATATATATCGTATATTTCTTTATTCATCATATATTGACTTTTTCGATGAAAATAATTATCTTTGTATAGATATCGTCCATCGTCGGTTCAGAGACGCCTGGGCCTCTTTCTGAGGAACAACTATGGTGGCCCTTGGATCAACTACTCTGAAGCTCCGGAGGAGAGTAAGGCGTTCTGGTTTGCGCACTTCAAGGTAAAAGTATATTATATAAATCCTCTAATTTATGCATATTATATAACTTATCTGTGATGTTGACTTACTAAATTATTTATTGTAGCAAACGTATTTCTATCCTCTGTACCGGGCTGAGTTGATCGAGCGGATGTTTCCTGCCGTTGCCGCCAAGCTTATCCGTGATGCTCTGGATGACCAGAAGGCTCGTGATCGTGCTGGAAAACCGATCCAAGGTTGGATCACGCCTGAGCAGTGGACTACGATGAGGGCTAGATTCGACGATCCGAGGTACAAGGAAAGGTCTGAGAAGGCCAAGACGGCTAGGCGGAATGCTGCAAAGTGGTATGGTGGCTTGATTCCGATGACGAAACATTTTCGTCGTTTGGTATATTTTTATTTAAGATATATTATTTTAATATAAGTACGATAAAATGGTAGTAGAAAAAAATGTTTACTTTTAGTACTAAATAATATATTTTTAACAGGTACACAGGGGTGAGGATGCAAATATGGTGACCGTCTTCCTGGCCACCCATCGAAAGGACGGAAATCTCATTGATGAGAGGGCCTCGGAGACCTATGTAAGTATTACTTTACTTTGTGTTAATTTTAATATAAATTAGGCAATTATCGAGTATCCAAACTTTTTTAGGCCGAGTATATTAGGCTGCGTGAGCGGGCAACTACTAGTGCACCTACAACTGGAGAGGCTGGTACTTCCTCGCAGCCCGCTCCAGCTCCATCGGCGGACGAGCTGTTGGTGACCGTCGCTAGTGGTATCCAGAGGGGTACGTACTACGGTACGGGATCCTATGGTGCCCTGGTTGTGACGCAGTCATCTAGGGCCTCCCCGACAAGTGCGCATTTTCCACAGCCCTCGCAGTCGTCAGCCCGAGTCCAGGAGGCCATTGATCGTCAGATTGCGTCTCTCCATGACGAGTTGCTGCGAAGGATGGAGGAGGAGCCCCTGTCCCAGCCGCAGGTGGATGATGCGATGCTCATCGCACGATTTGATATATTCGAGTGCAGCATCATGGAGCTCCGGGATATGACAGCTGATCTTAGAGCATCGACAGAGTGCAGCGTGACGGAGCTGCAGGCATCACAGCTATCCATGGGCGAGAGGCTGACGATGATACAGGATTTAATGGCTCATAGCAGTACGAGGTTGTTATCTACCATGGATTCTTACAACCAGCGACTCGCTGAGTTGGAGCGGATACGTCCTCTTGGTGCGCCTATATCGACACAGACTCCATCAACGTCACTGCCTTCTCCATCGACATCGGTGTCGATTTCACGGGAGCAGTATGATCTGTTCTTATCCTTCATGCGCGCCGGTGGTCATCCTCCTGCAGATTCGCAGTAGTCCTAGTTAGGACCATTTTATTATTGATTGTTTATGTTTCAGACATTATTTTTTGTATTCTTTAGGACGAGGCTTTTAATTTGCTGTATTATTTGTATTATTTAGGATGGGACTCAGTTGTATGGATATTTGCTGTATTTTTACGATGATATTTTCTCCTGATTCGATTTTTAATTTCAATATTTTATTTTCTTCAAATTTTATTATATTATTCATATTAAATATATGTTAATTTACCAGTGTTGAGTGTTCAACTCAAGGGGGTCGGCGAACCCAGTAAATTCAACGGAGGGTTGTTCCGGGTCTATTTGTACAGATTGTGAATTAATAAACTGCAGGAAGAATAGTTTGGAAACAATTCAGTATTCTTTTTTTTCTTTTTTTTACAGTATCATTAGCGACGTTTTTAGCGACGTTTAGCGACGTTTAGCTCTAAATACGTCGCTAAGTTGCGACGTTGCTAAACGTCGCTTAGGACGTCGCTAAATACGTCGCTAAATACGTCGTTGTACGTCGTAACTTGCTGACATTGCAGTATTGCCAGGTCATAGTAACGTCGCTATAAAACTTGCTACTTACGTTGCTAATTTGCGACATCAAGCGACAAATGTACACGTCGCTAATTAGCGACGTTGAGTCGCTAAACGTCGCTAATCTAGCAACGTAAATGCGTCGCTAGAAAACGTCGGTATAGCGACGTTTGGCGACGTTTTTCCTGTCAACGACTATCTTAAAGGCGACTTCTGTAAAATGTCGCTAATTACGTCGCTAAAATTAATTAGCGACGTTTATTGATCATTTAGCGATATTTTTTTATGTCGCTAATTTGACTTATTCTGGTAGTGCGAGGCGTTCACATATGCTTTCCATTATCCAATATAGATATTTCCATGCATCGTCTATTATAGATCATCTGAATCCGACTTATCAAGGGACATGCGAGTCATATAACCACATAGCATAATTTCTCCATTGTTTGGTTCCAACTCAGAAATTCCATCCGCTATCCCACTCTGCGCTCTACAACAAGATCACCACGCTTAGAAACGGGATCGGGGCAATAAATGATATACCACTCAGGAACCAAACCATTCTCACAAAATTTTGTTCTTGCACCGATTCAACATTTGTACCAAGCTAACCTTCCCTCAGTGGCACTGTCGACCACAATTACCAGGATAGTCCTACTATCCCGTTATGAAACATAACCAAGCCCACACACTGATCAACTCAATCCATGTTGATTCTATTGCTGATGTTACTGTCGACTTCTCCTTGGTGCACCATACCGGTACCCACTATTGATTGCCACCCATCAATCGTTTCCTCTAGGTCTCACTGACAAGCATTAATTACAGACTACTGGTTTATTAATGGATCATTCATTGTTGGTATTTCTAGGCATCATTACTATCAATAAATTCTTTTATGGCATCGCATATATTTAGACTTATTGTATGGAACATCCAGTGAGTGTAAGCGAGGGTCAAAGAACTTTCCACCGAAGCAACTCAGAATATATGTGGAAGCACCAAGGACGATCACGGAACTAAATTTTGGAAAAAACACAGAAGCGACTTTGAATACTTTCGAAAGCAATCCTTGAACAAACAATGCAGTGACTGTGATTAATCGCAATAGAAACTTTAAAAAATTACTGAAGCAAATTTGAGTATTCACGGAAGCAACGTTGAATAATTGCGAAAGCAACTTTGATTGAAATGAATCAAATTCAGGGACGTAAAGTCGTGCTCTATAAAATTAAGTATGGTCTTGATCTATAGAAATATTATTAAGTATGATCTTGATTTGTTGCCTTGGGATCAATTACAGTTCATAGCGACAAGAATATAAAGCAGGCATCTCGTTCATATAAAGCAGACATATTGATCATATTGGATGGGAAACATAAAGCATACAATTATTCATGATCAATAGGAAAAGTAAAGCATAGAAGTTATCACCCTTTGGTGATTCTTACCCACGGTCGTTTAGCCATCCCTGTAAAATAAGTAATAACTTACTCTGTCTGTATAAGACATTGTTAGCATGCACCATGTCTACATGAAGGTCACTGACTTTGCGTCAAATTGGACTAGAGTGGTTAGACGGCTCCCCTCCCCATTGGGGAGCGAGCCCACTTGGAGGTTTTTGAATCTCTGTGCAACTAGCACATGCTCTTATTCTCCTAGGACGAAGGGTCCGTGGCCCCAGGATTGTCGTTCGAGGAATATACCTTATACATAGGTTGTCCATGACCATGCAAAACATATTCAACTTAGCTTATAAAGAAACATAGAATGCATGGTAATAGAAACTGAATTGATATCCCACAGTTCCCTTTTAGCTAACGTTATCCGACTCGGCCAATCCTGCCGCTAGTCCATACCGCGTTCAGCAACGGGATCAGGGCATTTCTCTCTTGTGTTACCGAAATCTCTTCGAGTCATAGCCCGATATACTCACCGTCCAATCCTTGAGATTTACCATAATTCATAATGCAAGATACCTATATTTGCTATCACAATATATATATATATATATATATATATATATATATATATATATATATAATCCACATTCTAAAACAGCAGCAGGTTAATAGACATGTGATTATTATCTTTGTTATCTTTTGTGGTTTCTTTCATGGCATCATTGTTATAGCAAACTACTTAGCAACAAGTAATCCTTTTTGTTAAGCGTGCAGATTAAGGATTGAAGAACCAACACCACTCACATTAATCTGAAGGGACTTTCCAGCACGATCTTATAGCCTTCTGAATTAACCTTCTGCATAACATCCAACTGGCTTCTTCGAGCCAACCCAGCCATCATAGTGCAGCGTACGGAGTGGGGCACTACATGCGTGGCATTCTCATCGATGAGCTTTCCTCCCTTCCGATGGGTGGCCAGGAAAACTATCACCATGTTGGCGTCCACACCCCTCTGTACCTATTAAAAATATATTGTTTGTTATTAAAATTAAACACCTTATCATACTTTTATTAAAATAATATATATTCAATAGAATATATACCAGATGACAAAAATATTTTGTCATGGGAATCGAGCCACCACACCACTTTTCTGCCTTCGACCTAGTCGCCTTCGCCTTCTCCGACCTTTCCTTGTACCAGGGTTCGCCAAATCTCGCCTTCATCGCAGTCCACTAATCAGGAGTGATCCAACCGTGGATCAATTTTCTGGAGCGATCACGATCCTTCTGGTCATTGATCGCATCATTGATCAGCTTGGTGGCGACGGCATAAAACTTCTCATCGATCCTTGCATTCTCCAGTAACTCCATAAACTTTGCAGCATCGGCATTCGGTGCGTCCTCAGCTGCATAATGATTGTCTGAATCAAAACTAGGTCCGACAGCATCGAAAACCATGTCCACGCACCCATCGTCGTAATCAGCGTGGTCGTGGACATCCATATACGGCTTCACATAAGGCTCTGGCTCTGATGCTAATGACACAAGTTCTCCGTGTGAGGTCCATTGATAGTAATTCGGCATAAAATCTCTCGAGTACAAATGATATGTCACATCTATTTCTGGGTGATATTTCAAGTTGTGACATCCCATACATAGACACTTAATTTTGGGGACGTCCATGTACTGAGGAAACGTCTTGGCGAACTACAGGAACTGTTCTACCCCATGTATGAATTCATCCAGCACCGCATATGTCATCAGGATGACGGTTGTACATCCACGAACGGTGACGCAGGTAGTAATTCAGATTAATTTCTAGATACTTCTGTAAAGATGAATAGACATCATTCAAGTAAATTATCCAAATGGATACAAAGATGGATACACATGTTCATCAAAGTAACAACTCTTATTGATGCTTGAGTATCCGAGTTGGGATGCGTGAGTATCCATATCGTGATTCATGAGTATCCATTTTATAATTCATGACTATCCGAAAACTAGTATACATGTGGACAACTCCGATTTTAAACCCTATTAAATAGGTGTCATCGCGTGTTCATTGTGAGCCATTCTCTAAAAAAAATTACTTCTGCAAGCATTTTAAGCCTTTTAGAGTTCTACCATATTTTTGAAAAATACTATAATATACTAAGTATTATAAAAAAAAATTCTATGATTTGTCATTCTTTGTTTTTTATGATTTTTTACTCCTTTCGTTCTTTATCTTTTCTACGATTTTTCAGAAATTGATAGAACTCTAAAAGCCTCAAAAAGGCTTACAGATATAAATTTACTTTTCATAGAAGGGATAACATAGACACTTTACTTCGGGATGACATGGACACTTGACATAGGAGATAATGATATCTCCGTCGTCATGTGTTCCATGTGAGCCCACAAGGAACACTTGACCTCGGAGTGTCCAATATACACATAGATGTTTATAATACTATAGGTATTTTTGTATCATGTGGATACCTGTCACACCCCAGTCCCAAAATATCGAGGGACTGGACACGTGGCATTGGCCAGCAGCACACACCGATGGACCAACCCAATTTAATGGATCCATCGGGACGTACTTAAGTTGTAATACAATAATAAGTAGGTCCAATGATACAAGTCACAGTCTAATCTAATCTCATCCACAACAGATAATCACAGATCAAATTCTAGAATAAATGCAAAGAAATATAAACTAACATACCTCAATAAAAGTGTCTCGGGGAACAATCCGAGAATAAGTCTGATACATCAATGCACTAGACAGGAATTAAAGTAACTAAAAACAGAAATAACTGAGTATAAAAAGCCAATACTCAGGAAAAGTCCTCTGGCACGATCTCGTCCTCGGGTTCTGGTACTGCTCCGAGAAGTGCTCCTGTTCCGTACACCTTAGGATAGATATCCTCTGCTAACCCTGGGAACATAATCCAGATCCAGGTCCTCAGGGGACATAGCAAGGTACAAAATAACTCATGCCAAAATAAATGCAGTGCAGCAATAAATGAAACAATAGGGTAAATATATAACCAGTTAAGTGATATGCAAGTGAGAGTTTTAGTCATACTCGGGCTGAGACTGCTATAGGATCTATGTCGGGGAAACCCATATATAGCAGTATTCTTTCGAAGGGCCAGTACGGTACCAAAGCTCTGCGTCAGAGTCTAGGGCACTTCCATTAAAGTATTATATATATATAATCAGCCTTTTGTATGGTAAATCTCTCCCCACCCAATGTAATCTCACATCACAGTTCACGATGTCTCATGTCCATGTCACGCAAGACCATAACTAATGCAACAAGTCAGGATACAATCTAAGCATGTAAAATATAAATGTCATAAAACCTGTAACCTATACAGAATCACCATGAATATCTCAGGAATATTCTGTCTCATGAATGGTGTCAAGTATCCTGGGTTAACGTACTTGATAATGCAAGCACGATAATGTATAGGGTCTCAATATCCATCACTAGGTGACGTTACACAACTCCGCATACGGTGTTGGCACCCGACTATTAATCGGACGCTAAGTAAAGTCACACGGTCCTAGGTTGAACATTTATATCAAGATTATATATGTATGTACAAAGAACTCAAGCAAATACTTTAACAGGAATCACTGCGAGTTGGCAAGGTACACTTACCTGGTGTTTGGTTTCCAACTGTGGCTCTGGTATTCGTGAAATCTCCAGAAACGTCTCCGGATGCTGAAAAAAACATTACCATCATGCTCATAAAATATCAAATAGCTAGAAACGCCTGTCCTTGAGTCTAATTTGGACACAAGGGCAAAAATGATAATTTCGGGTCAAAGCGGGGTCCACATGTGGCCCGCTTCGCACCGAAAAATGTGTCAGGGACAAAGTTCTCCAATTTTGTCAAACTTAGTGTCAACAAGTCCAGAACGATGATACGAACCCAACGGAACTTACAGAATTGGATTCCGATGAGCCGATCACAAAATCGCCCGTCAAGTGGAGCCTGTGGGGCCCACGATACATGATTTTGTCAACGTTCTCAGAATCGAACCAAACTTGGGCCATAGGACTAGCGTATTGCTATGAGTCCGATGGCGCAAGTTTCGTTTCGATCCGACGTGTGTACACAAAGTTACAACGAGTTTCAGAACAGGCAGATACGGGGCGTTATCGGCGGATACGCATTGATTTCGGTGTGTACGCACATCCAAATCAACTTCTGTGAAATCTCGCACGTCCGTATCAACGGCGCGCACCTTTCGGTGAAGACCGCACGCGACCAAGTCATCCCGTTTGGTGGGACGTACTCAGTTTCGGGATAAAATACGGAGTTGGTTTTCCTGATTTTGGGTCACAGTTCGCGATCACCACAGGACGCGACACATCGAGCGGGTTGCACGGGCATCGAGAGAGTCACGCAGGGTTTGCGTTGCAAAAGACGGAACCGAAAATGGGGCAGCAAGGAGAGAGAAAAAGCTACCTGAACGGGGCTCCGCGGAAATTGAATTCTCGTGTCCGCGAGTCGACACGAGACACGACACGAAGCTAGGGTTTCGGTTCTAATCGCGGGAGACAGCGGAGCTGGCCGGAGGGAGGCCGGAGCGGCTGCAGGGTGGCGTCGTCGGAGGCGACGGGGCGCGGGGAGGCGTCGCCGGGTGCTCGGGCGGCGGGTGAGGAGTTGCTGCGGCTACGGTTGTTGTTGCTGCTGCTGCTGCCGGCGAGGAGGGAGGCGGAGGCTGGTGGCTGAGGGTCGGGGCAGGGACGGCGGCGAGGCGAGGAGGGCGGTGGCCGGAGGCAGAGCCAGTGGTGGTTCGTGGTGGTGGCGGGGTAGGCTGAGGCGGGCCGAGGGCGGGGTTTAAATAGGTGAGGGCGAGGGGAGCTGGGCGGCGGGTGAGGCAGAGGAGAGGGTCGTGGCCCGAGCGGAGCGGAGGGGAGGTCGGGAGACGCGGGCGGACGGTTGCGCGGTAGAGCGGGGCGCGGGGGCTGCCGGAAAACGCGGGGGGTTCGGGTCGTGCGGGTGAGGAATTTGGGTCGGGTCGGGTCGGGTTTGGGTAGGACCCGACCCGTTAGGTTGGGCGGTCCGATCCGGTTCGGTTTGACCGAGTTCAGGCCGGTTCAACCCGGTTTGAGCTCGGTTCAACCCGGTTTGCTTGGGTTTGATTAAAAATAAGGTTTTCGGTCTTTAAAAATTATTTTCGGGGTCCAATAAATTTCAAAAAAATTACCCTAAGTCCAATATTTTATTTTACACTCAAAAATATTATTTTCATAAAATTTTAATATTGTTTAAAATCATTTAATTTTATTTAATGCCGAAATACCTTGATTTTAATTAGTAAAAATTACCGAAAAATCCCTGAAAAATTCTGAAAAATCTGTTTTAAAAATCCTGAAAAATCAGAGGGTTTACAATCTACCCCCCTTAAGAGGATTGCGTCCTCGCAATCAAAGAATAACCGGTCAATAGAGATAACACGGTTGTAAGCATTATTCGAAACACATCACAAGACACCTAGGAAAAATATTATTTCCCTAAGAATGAAAGTTATGCACTTTCCAGAGTGAAGAAAATCTAGTTAAAATAAGAAAACTACAGCTTTTAGAAAAACTAGGTTATTATTAACAAGTTCTAAATTACTAGGGTATCAATTACTAGCAAGTTACAACTATCAGGTTAATGCTAAGGTCACGAACCAACAGGCACGAACTAAAGCAATACTAGAATCGATAGCTACGAATCACTTACGCGCATTAGCTACTCCAAGAGTCTGCGCGTCCTCTAAAGTTATTGCAAAAGCCTGTCCGCGTCCTTGAGGTGGTGCCCTCTGCTGTTGCTGGGCTTGCTGGAAGGGTGCTGCTCGAGGTGCCAAGGGTGGCCTTGGTTTATATCCTCCTGGTGCTGGTAGAGCTTGTTGGTTGACTATTGGTGCTCCTTCTCTACGCTCAGAGCAGTCCCTCACTGCATGCTGTCTGGATCCGCAAGCTAAGCATAATCCGAATTTACGTCTACACTCCTTCTCAATATGGCCTATCTTGCCGCAGTAGTGACAAGTAGGAAGAGTTAGGGATTTGGATGCAGCTCCATGTGGTGCTTGATGCAGATGAGGTTTCTTTGCGGCTTCTACATGCGGTGCTCTTGCTGGTGCTGATATGAAAGGCCGCTTCAGGTTGGACTCTCTCCTGGTGACGCGCTCCATACGTCGGGCTGCAGCAAGGACGTCCGAGTAAGATGTAGGGGCAACGGATCCAATTAGTTTATGTAGCTCGAAGTTTAGTCCGTCGAAGAACTTCTCGGCCTTCTCTTCTTCTGTCGGAATCAAGGTAGGGGCAAAGCGACTCAGACGAATGAATTATGTGTTGTACTCTTCCACTGTCATAGTATCCTGAGTGAGGCGATTGAACTTGTCCCGCAGTTCTGATCGAGCGGTAGCTGGAATGTACATCTCCTGAAAGAGTCTGGAGAACTCCTCCCAGGTGACTCGGTCTGGTCCGAGCCGTGTCTCCTCAGATAGCCACCAGTGATGTGCATTGCCCGTCAACTGCATCCTGACAGCAATCATCCATCGCTCTCTTGGAAGCTCAGCTGCTTCTAATTGATGTTGAGTGTTCGTGAGCCACTCTTAAATTTTCAGTGGGCTCCTCCTTGCCTGAAAAGGTGCGGGGCTTCAGTTGGCAAAAATCAGTGATAGAGCCCGTCAATGGCCGTCGAGCTGGTAGATTTGCTTGCTACAGTGCAGTCACTATGCTATTTCTCAGAATTGTTGCCTCATGACGCTGAGCCTCTTGATGAATCTGCTGTTGAGCTTGCATCATTGCGCGGAATATTTGGAACATTTGTTGACCATCCATAGGCTGTCCTGGTGGGAAGGGAGGCATCTGTGGAGTAAATTGCGGTGGTGGTGGAATATCATCTCGTCGAAATCTTGAGGTAGGTTGGCCTGCTTGATGGCTTTGTTGACCTCCACCTACGGGTGTCACTTCATCGTCATAGGTGACACCTGCAGCTTGAGGTATTCCTGTGGGAGTCTCGTCGCATGCTTGTGAATCCATTACTCTGCATCCAAAATAAACTATGAGAAGCGTACAGAAGAATCAAGGCAGGATGCAAGTAAATTATTTTTGAAGTCGATATAGAGGTCAAGAACGAATCAAACAAGTGGATGAGATCCTATAACTTATCCTATTCTTTTTGCAGGCTTGCGCGGTCCCTAAGTTAAAACCGAACAATTTAGTTGTAGACCTGCATGTGCCACCACAAAAGCCATGTTACGCCACAGTCCTAAAATATCGAGGGGCTGGACACGTGGCATTGGCCAGCAGCACACACCGATGGACCAACCCAATTTAATGGATCCATCGGGGCATACTTATGCTGTAATACAACAATAAGTAGGTCCAATGATACAAGTCACAGTCTAATCTAATCTCATCCACAACAGATAATCATAGATCAAATGCCAGAATAAATGCAAAGAAATATAAACTAACATATCTCAATAAAAGTATCTCGGGGAACAATCCGAGAATAAGTCTGATACATCAATGCACTAGACAGGAATTAAAGTAACTAGAAACAGAAATAACTGAGTATAAAAAGCCAATACTCAGGAAAAGTCCTCTGGCACGATCTCATCCTCGGGTTCTGGTACTGCTCCGAGAAGTGCTCCTGTTTCGTACACCTCAGGATAGATATCCTCTGCTAACCCTGGGAACATAATCCAGATCCAGGTCCTCAGGGGACATAGCAAGGTACAAAATAACTCATGCCAAAATAAATGCAGTGCAGCAATAAATAAAATAATAGGGTAAATATATAACCAACTAAGTGATATGCAAGTGAGAGTTTTAGTCATACTCGGGCTGAGACTACTATAGGATCTGTGTCGGGGAAACCCATAGCAGTATTCTCTCGAAGGGCCAGTACGGTACCAAAGCTCTGCGTCAGAGTCTAAGGCACTTCCATTAAAGTATTATATATATATAATCAGCCTTTTGTATGGTAAATTTTTTCCCACCCAATGTAATCTCACGTCACAGTTCACGATGTCTCATGTCCATGTCACGCAAGACCATAACTAATGCAACAAGTCAGGATACAATCTAAGCATGTAAAATATAAATGTCATAAAACCTGTAACCTATACAGAATCACCATGAATATCTCAGGAAGATTCTGTCTCATGAATGGTGTTAAGTGTCCTGGGTTAACGTACTTGATAATGCAAGCACGATAATGTATAGGGTCTCAATATCCATCACTAGGTGACGTTACACAACTCCGCATACGGTGTTGGCACCCGACTATTAATCGGACGCTAAGTAAAGTCACACGGTCCTAGGTTAAACATTTATATCAAGATTATATATGTATGTACAAAGAACTCAAGCAAGTACTTTAACAGGAATCACTGCGAGTTGGCAAGGTACACTTGCCTGGTGTTTGGTTTCCAACTGTGGCTCTGGTATTCGTGAAATCTCCAGAAACGTCTCCGGATGCTGAAACAAATATTACCATCATGCTCAAAAGATATCAAATAGCTAGAAACGTCTGTCCTTGAGTCTAATTTGGACACAAGGGCAAAAATGACAATTTTGGGTCAAAGCGGGGTCCACATGTGGCCCGCTTCGCACCAAAAAATATGTCAGGGACAAAGTTCTTCAAATTCGTCAAACTTAGTGCTAACAAGTCCAGAACGATAATACGAACCCAACGGAACTTCCAGAATTTGATTTCGATGAGCCGATCACAAAATCGTCCGTCAAGTGGAGCCTGTGGGGCCCACGATACACGATTTTGTCAACGTTCTCAGAATCGAACCAACTTGGGCCATAGGACCAGCGTATTGCTACGAGTCCGATGGCGCAAGTTTCGTTTTGATCCGACGTGTGTACACAAAGTTACAACGAGTTTCAGAACAGGCGGATACGGGACATTATCGGCGGATACGGGTTGATTCCGGTGTGCACGCA
Organism: Iris macrosiphon; assembly: GCA_036927795.1. Classification (NCBI taxonomy): domain Eukaryota; kingdom Viridiplantae; phylum Streptophyta; class Magnoliopsida; order Asparagales; family Iridaceae; genus Iris; species Iris macrosiphon. Next base: position 180,131,542 of record JAYESA010000004.1, read on the forward strand.
CATCCAAATCAACTTCTGTGAAATCCCGCACGTCCGTATCAATGGCGCACACCTTTCGGTGAAGACCGCACGCGACCAAGTCATCCCGTTTGGCGGGACGCACTCAGTTCCGGGGTAAAATACGGCGTTGGTTTTCCTGATTTTGGGTCGCAGTTCGCGAGCACCATAGGACGCGACACACCGAGCGGGTTGCACGGGCATCGAGAGGGTCACGCAGGGTTCGCGTTGCAACAGACGGAACCGAAAACGGGGCAGCGAGGAGAGAGAAAAAGCTAACTGAACAGGGCTCTGCGGAAATCGAATTCTCGTATCCGCGAGTCGACACGAGACACGACACGAAGCTAGGGTTTCGGTTCTGATCGCCGGAGACGGCGGAGCTGGCAGGAGGGAGGCCGGAGTGGCTGCGGGGTGGTATCGCCTGAGGCGGCGGGGCGCGGGGAGGCGTCGCTGGGGGCTCGGGCGGCGGGTGAGGCGTTGCTGCGGCTGTTGCTGCTGCTGCCGGCGAGGAGGGAGGCGGAGGCTGGTGGCTGAGGGTCGGGGCGGGGACGACGGCGAGGCGAGGAGGGCGGCGGCCGGAGGCGGAGCCGGTGGTGGTTCGTGGTGGTGGCGGGGTAGGCTGAGGCGGGCCGAGGACGGGGTTTAAATAGGTGAGGGCGAGGGGAGCTGGGCGGCGGGTGAGGCGGAGGAGAGGGGAGTCGTGGCCCGAGCGGAGCGGAGGGGAGGCCGGTAGACGCGGCGGGCGGTTGCGCGGCCGAGCGGGGCGCGGGGGCTGCCGGAAAACGCGGGGGGGGTTCGGGTCGTGCGGGTGAGGAATTTGGGTCGGGTCGGGTCGGGTTTGGGTAGGACCCGACCCGTTAGGGTGGGCGGTCCGGTTCGGTCCGGTCCGGTCCGGTCCAGTTCGGTTGGACCTGGTTCAGGCCGGTTCAACCCGGTTTGAGCCCGGTTCAACCCGGTTTGCTTGGGTTTGAATAAAAATAAGGTTTTCGGTCTTTAAAAATTGTTTCCGGGATCCAATAAATTCTAGAAAAATTACCCTAAGTCCAATATTTTAATTTACACTCAAAAATATTATTTCATAATATTTTAATATTGTTTAAAATTATTTAATTTTATTTAATGCCGAAGTACCTTGATTTTAATTAGTAAAAATTACCGAAAATCCCTGAAAAATTCTAAAAAATCTGTTTTAAAAATCCTAAAAAATCAGGGGGTTTACAATACCACATACCATGGTACACAATATCACATTGATACTCTCTTGTATCTTGACAGTAGGATACAATTTTAAATACCTATGACACTAACTATACTTGACACTTGGTACCAACATATACTCTAGGCCACTCACTCTTGACACTCAACACATATTTATACCTACTTCTAAATTATATATTTTTATACCCTTATATATATATATATATATATATATATATATATATATATATATATATATATATATATATATATATATATATAACCCTCACTAGCTCACTCATCCCTCACTCAAACATATACACATACACACCTCTCACTTGGACACTCGCATACACTTGACACGCATACACACACACACACACAAGGAACACGTGGACTCTCATACACTTGACACACACACACACACACACACACACACACACACACATACACACACAAGGTACTACACATACTCAAACACAATATCTTGATTAAAACACATACTAAATTTTTTTGCTACTTAACTATGACATTAACTCACAATCACTAATCTTAACTGCACACAGACATACATATAGAATATTGTATCCGATACTCCCTGGTACACCACTCTTTAGACAATCACTTGATACCTACAAACCTACACTACATGGGATACATATTATGGCTGATCAAATACCTGTTATAGGAACTCGCACCACTGATACACACTCGAAGGTACACACATGTCCACACACTACACATTATGTACTGATATCCAGTAACCCAAACTACTACAGTACACTGCTATCGCATTACACTGTTATCCCCAAACGTTGCGGCTGCAATTGTTGATGTTGTTGTTGCTAATGTTGCTACAATTAATGCAGCTAATGTAAATGTTGCATGCTATCTATTTAAGTACGATCTCGAAGCACTTGAGAAGCTTTAATTGGGACTATCTAAGAAGTATTCCTATGTGGAACCACAAGAGCGAAAGCCTAACATTTTTTATTTCTTTTGGGGGCCAAGACAATTCGGGTCACATCGTAGTCCTAAACTCGGTGCACGGATGGGCAAGGTCGAGGTTGCTCTTGTTCTATAAAGTGTCTCAAAATATTTTTTTTATTCAAGATGATTAACGAAACAAGTCTGAATTATGTTACATAAGGAGATTAATCTAATAACACGATAAAAAATAATTTTACGTCGTGTCAAAATTTGTGTCGTATCAAACTTGTTTCAATAGAGTCCAATGGTAGATCTAGCCACATGCTACCTACTAAAAAAAGAAAAGAAAAAGAAAAAATATGCTACAGAATGAATGAGGCAGAGAATCTATATTCTATCCCAATTTCTTCTTTAAGATTTTTTTAAAAAGAAAACTAATATGTATGTGTGTTCGTGTGTCTGTGTGTATCATTGTGTCAGTGTGTATCCGCGTCCATGTCTGTGTGTGTATCTTGTGTCAGTGTGTGTATGTGTGGGGAGAATTAGGGTTTAGGGTTTACCTGACGGGAGATGGAGAAGAGAGAGACGGAGGAGAAGGGCAGCGTCGGAGGGAAAGGGAGGTCGGAGGGGAGCACCGGAGGGGAAGGGTGACGGAGCGGAGCAAGGGGGGATGGGTTTCTTTTAGAATTTTCGATTTGGGAAAAAGTGAATCTGAACTAGTATATTAAAAAAAATAGCGACGACAGGGATAAACATCGCAACCATTAAAAATTCAGCGATGTTCAACGATTGATAGCGACATTATTTTCACATTACTTAACTATAGTCGCTAATTGTCGTAGTTTGTCGCCGATAGCGACGTAATTTTAAGATGTCGCTAATTTATATAATTTTAGCAACGTCTTAATCTGGAGTCGCTAAAGACGTCGCTATTTTGACTTATTTTGGTGGTGGTGTGGATGAATGTGTCAGTTTAATTTTATGGTCAAATGGACCGAGATACGAATATGTTGGATCTCCTAGGTGTTCGGCGGGCGGGAACGGACAAAGGTAACCAGGGTTCTTGGTTCTCAGTTAGCCAAAGGGACTAAGGTGGAGATTGTTGGATTATATCTCGTTTTCTGTTGAGCGCTTAAAGATTGTAACAATGGAGTTGATAATTTAGTCTCACATCGGGTAGGAAGTGAGATCATGAGTTGTAAATAATTGAGATTGGTTCAGACCTTATATGGAATCATTCTAAGACATATGGACACAATCAAATATCACACCTCAAGGACCAATTCAAATTTGGGTCACACCATATTTCCAACACAAATTTTTTGGAGAACTAGATCTGTGTTCTTCTAGATCAATACCAAGCTATATAACTCTACAGTTTTGACAAATTTAAGTTGATGGCTGACACGGAACATGGAAAAAGAAAAAAAATCGAGATGCACAATAGATATCAATGAGGTTACTGTTTTTATACAAACCAACATTGATATGAACCTCAGGAGTAACAGGAACACTACAGATCGAGCACAAGACATACAAACGAATAGTCTATGTCACAGGGACACAAATAACATCAAGACACGGATACTGGTTTTCGTCGTATCATAAATTGGCTGCTTTCAATTGAAATCAAGTACAGATAATACTAGAGGTGATGCACACTACAAAGTACGAAGAGTGCTACATTTTCTTTCATCAATGTTTTCCAGCACAAACTGGCACTACTACCTGGGCTCAACAAACTAGGCCCAATCCATTGAGCAAAATCTATGGAACCTTAAACATAACATAAGCATCTTCTTTTTCCAATCCCCGAGCAATACTTATGCTGCTAATTGCATAACTAAGTTCTATGTCTGACATGTGGGCCAACAACAATGCATGTCCGTGATGTGAATTTGTCTAGAGATGAACATTATTCGCTTTTGATTTTGGATCGAAAATTGGAGCCGATAAATATTTAAAAAATATTTTTTATGTTTCAATTTTGGCTTTCGGTACAAAATTGAAAACCGAATAAGACATGTAATTATTAAATACCCTCAATTTTATGCATATTTTATAATTAAAAATGTGTATATTTTTGTGTATATTTTGAAAATAACATTCCAATGTATGTGTTTTAAAGTCCAACTTTAATAATTTAATAATTAGTTGAATTTTGAATTCAACTTTGATATACAACAAAACTATGTAGAAAAATTATAATTTTAATATAATTTAATCATAATTTCAACTTTAGGTCCGACTCATTAAACAATAAAAATGTTCAACCGAATAAATCGAACTGATTATTGGTTTCGGTTCGATTTCTGTTATGACTAACTTCGATTCGGTTTCGATTTTAAATTTTTAAATTTTTAATTTTTTCGGTTTTTACCAAACCGAATAACCGATCGCTATGACATACATTTCTGATAGAAATAAGAACTGTAATAACAAGTTATAATAATCTATAAACCAGAAACATAATCAGTAATCCATACAAATTATGGTATTCTGATTCCTGCATTACGACAATATTGGAATAGAACAACATTTGTGTTTTTTTTGTCTACCAAAATGCAATAAATATTAAAAGGGAAAGAAGAATAAAAAAGACAAAATATCAAAGGATTAATGGTGGAAAGGGGCTCCATTGTGATGAATAGGGTTTGGTCCTGTTGGCACTTGCCTATCTGAAGCCTCTGTTGATGTTGATGATGTACTCACCACCTTCTCCTCTCCTCTAACCTGCAATTAATATATAATTAATTAATTATAATTATAAATAAACCCATATAACAAACTATAAATCATAATAACAGGTCAAACACCAATATAAATCTCTTCTTATTCTTATTCTTATTCTTCTTTTTTGGCAAAATGTATATAACCTTGAAGTTGTTGGTATGAACTGCAATTTCCAGCTTTCTTCCTTGAAGTTGTTCACCTACAAAAAAAATAATGTTACAATATTAAACAAAATATGAAAATATGTGAGGAAGAAGAGAGTAGAGATGCTTACTAGGGTTTGGAGAAGCAGAGGGGAGGAGAGCCATGGAGAAGAAGAGAGCAGCAAGAAAAAGCCATGGTGTTGCACTTGCCATGAGGAAGGAGGAGGAGGAGGGAGTTTTTACAAAATAAATAAAATATTGAGGGGGTGAAAATTAAAATGAAGAGAGAGATTTATTGTTGTTCTTATTCTGTGCTAATGATCGTTACTTTGTTTGTTATGGTTAAAGGTTCCGTACGTGCCCACAAGCTGGCGGGAGAAAATTCACGCTGCTATTTTTGCACAAACCACCCCGGATTAATTTGAGATTTACGCGGGCTTGTGTAAACGATCTTGTCGTGTGGTGGAGTGAATGACGGTGATGCCCCTTGATTATTTGAAAATAGTCTGTGAAATTGATGGGTAGTTTGGTCCAGGGGAAAGATTGTCACTTCCGTTATACGGACTCCAGAGCGTCAGAGGACACGTGCGAGAAAAACGGCTGGCAATCTCTCACACGTGCCACGATCAGGTCCGTCGATCAAGGTCGAAGATGAGTTCTTTTGCCTATTCACGCCTCTAAAATCCTTATTTGCGCATGTTTGGGGATGATTTATTTCTGAAATGGGAAGGAGTTTTAGTTGGGCATGATCACTGTTGTAAAAGTCGACGTCTAGGCCTAGGTGCTAGGCGGTTGGTGTCCGTTCGATATCTGTCTAGGCATCTGTCTAGTCCTTCCGACATTCAACTATGGATGTTATTAAATATTATGGACTTTTTATTTAATTGTCATTAGGTTTTTGATTTTTTTTTTATATTTTTTGAACCGCCTACATCTAGACGGTCGTCTAGACGGACTAGGCGCTAGACGACAGGTGCCCGTCCGACTAGCGCCTAGTGCTTTTCACAACCTTGTATATGATCATCTCTTTCTATGATTGAACCTCAATTTGTGAAATTTGAAAAAAAAAAATCAATTGTGAAGTGACCTCTTGTTGTATCGACGTGGTATGAAACTAGACGGGCTCGGATATCTTTGCATATTTTTATCGTTGGAATGTAAGTTGTATCGACACTTACCTCTTAACTAAAATTCTATTTTGTGTCGAACGAAATAAAAAAGTTACGAGTAATGCTATGACTGATGCGGCAATGCATTATTGGATGTCAAAAAAAGCTTTAAAAGGAAAAATAATAATTAAGATCCAATAATGCACTGTCATATCCGTGTGACTATGAAGTGTGTCAAGAGAAGTATGTTCCCACATCATTACTCAAAAGTAATTCGATTTTCAATCTGGATGGACCTTTTTTTTTTTCAGCCCACCATTCTCAGATCCCAAGTTTTACATGCAATCAAGGGGCAATTGGCACTTAAAAGGTATGAATTTCGGAACAAGTGATCAAGAGATTATGTAACAATAGTATGATGTGTTGTAGTTAGTTCTAGTTGATTACAACTAAATAGAAATATTATAGGGCTAATTAGAGTTTAGATTCTGAATTTTATATCAACTTAGAGTTTAAATTCTTACTTGTCCAATTAGAAATTTTAGATCCTGGATTATTTTAATTTTTTTTCCATTATACTCTCCTTCTCATGCTTGTCAATTAAACCTTCCTATATAGATTAGAAAAGAAATGATATAATAGGAAAAATAAAAATTCAGAATTTAAACTTTCCAATAGAACATATCATGACTTAAACTCTAAATTGGTATAAAATCCAAGATCTAAACTCTAATTAACCCAATATTATATTATCTTTAAAAGATCGCATTCATTCTCCTTGTACAAGTCTAAAAAATTGTTAATACATTGTTAAAAAAAAAAAAAAAAAGTTACTTATAAAGATTCTCTCTCTCTTATTTATTTAACCTCCTTAGTCTTCTATGCTTCTATCAGAGTACCTGAAGAACCTTCTTATACTTCTAGACCACAACATGCTGGTGATATTGTCAAGCAAACTAAGCATTCTTCAGTAATGCTTGATGTGAATTATAACTCTAGGTGGAGACTATGAATGAATATACAAGTAATTATCATCACAAACGCATTTTCGAATCATTATGTCCTCTTGCTCCCCTTCTCTTCATGATGCAAGCAATTCCTCGGAGGACTATATCAAGTAAACATTACTATTCCGTCAAATTATTAAGCAGACTAAATTAATAAGAGAAGCTTAAACATGACAAACAGTAGAGCATTTCGCACTACTTTCTGGTTTTCTACTGAATATGCTAAATATATGACATCGAACAACATTGAAAGCGTTGAACAAATGTATAGTAGCACCTCATTTTCCTATATATGTACAGTAAACTTCCTACACTCGAAAAGTAATTCGAAGTGAGACAAAAGAAAAACGCAAATGTTAAAAGCACTACAACAATTACTAGGTAACAATACATTTTGACGGTCTTAGAATTGTCAAAATTCTGCATGTGCATATCAAGAACTGCACAGTTAACAGTGCTGAAATTATAAAACTAGGTACTCACGGAATTTCCTTTTGATTTGTGCTTAAATTTCTGCAGTTAACAGTATAATGAATGTGAGCAAAGAGCTGAACAAAATCTTGAGCTTTTTTACTTTTGCATTGAATCAAATAAACCAGGATAATTTACGTTTAACTATCTCCATGTTCTATGTTTATTACACATGACATCCCTACTTTGAAACTAATTACACGGGATGCTCCTATGTTTCATATTTTCTATAGAAATGTATAACACTAACTATTCCTACGTTTAATTTTTTTTCTAAAGGAGAGGAATAACTCGTGTAATTAGTTTTAAAGTAGAGGTACCCCGTGTAATAAACATAAAACATGGAAATAGTTAACGTAAATAACTCTATAAACAACAAAGCCATTTGGCATTTCTGTTATACATTGCTACATCTTGAATCTCGGAACAAAATGAATTGCTACATCAGCTGCTCTCAGTATATCTAGAACTGCTGCTCTCAGTATTATGCTGCTCTCAGTACTTTCTTCCCTCGGACTGCCCACTTCGACGCAATCCAACACTGTTGTAACCAAATCTCTATGCCAGACGAGAAGAAATGCAGCAGCATCAATGAAGAGGGAGGTTCTCGTCGTATTGCTTCAAAATAAGCATCCAGTCACAATCGCCAAAAAGCTCAGCTACCAGTCTGAAGCAGTGAGTGGCAACGTGTAGCCCATAGAGGTACAAAGTGCTGGCCGATGTCTATTTACGGTCAGTGGTGCCTTCCCCCTCCGAGAATGCAGCTGCCATTGAAAAACAGCAGAGATTAACCTTTATTTTGTAACACTCCAGGAAAGTTTTCCGCCACGATGCTTCAAGCAGCAAACCATTGCTGAGGTACTGGCATATCTTGTACAGGAATGAGAAGGCATGATTCATTTAACGCCATCTCATGGACCCAAGTGGACAAGAAATCATTCCAAAGGTTGATCAACACCGCTCATAATCTTTGACCTGTCATTAGGACATCCAAAAGTGAAAATTCACACAACTTAATAATGTACCCATTAAATAGCTTCTTTACCATGTATGAGGTAGATATCTCTTAAAACTCAAAATATTTCAATTGTTAATGTTTAAAGACATGCTATGAATGGTGTTGCTCACTTCGGGATGACCTATCACTATCAAATACTTTGTTAGGGGCAAAGCTTTTTTACATAAGAAGAAAATTTTGTTTTTCCCGACATCCTCATCTTTTCATAAATGAGATTTTTTTTTTTAATATACATCCAACCTCTGGACTACAGCGAGGTTTGTAAACTCTAGTTTGGGGTTTTAAAACCCACTATGACTACTACCGTATGTGTGAAGAATATGCTATATGCAGCGTCATAGCTGGAATTGGGTAATGGTGATAGTCTGGGGTGGGGGGCATGCTTTCACGCAGATCCACAGGGCAGTGCTCAATAATAAACTAAGAGAGGACACTAACCTACCAAGAATTTAGAAACTATAAATATAGATGATATTGGAAAACAAAATGATAAGAACTTCTCGTAAAATACATAAAAAGTGTCAAGTATTGAAATATATACAATTTCTCTGGAAAAAAACAGCCTGAGTAACCGTAAGATATCAACTATTTAAGTTCATAGTTGTAATGTCCCTCTCCACACGGAAGCATTGTGTTGGTTGTATTTGAGTTGTGCACAAAATTGCGAGATTTGATCGATGATGCAGACTTGTTTAATTTGGTAGAATTTGATGGCTCATCGAGCAAAACTCACTTGTATTGTTATACTAATTAAGAAGATCGTGCATCACATCAAATCGTCTCTTTGAGGAACCGTTCAGTATCTATATGATCAGGACAGAAAGGTTATTCCTCATGGTAAGTGGTGTTGGTCCCTCTTTCCTTTCCTTCATGACTTAATAAAAAAATTATTCATGACTTAATAAAAGAATTATTTGTTTCCTTGCAACGTCCTTAGATCGATGATGCCTAGTAGATGTATAAGATAAAAGAAAATCACATGTATGTTGTAATGCTAAGAAGTTGAACACTTAAAATTGTAACTATTAAGTTATTTATGCACGAGATTAATGTAATAAGAGTTTCGTACGGAAAGCGGTATAGATGTGGTTTGGTACCACGAAATTGTTGGGATGTGATTTGGTACCAATAGGTCACCAATCAGAATAACACTAAATGGAAACTGAGATATCGTGAGAATGAACTATTGTACAAGTAAGAGATTGCATTGTGTTTACTTTAAATTTCATTACCAAGCATACTATGTTTCTAGCTATAGGACATACGCATTTGCATAGTCATGGACAACTTGTACACAAGGTTTGGCTTTCTTCAAATGGCATTCGGGACACCGGGACCGTGTCAGCCTAGGAAGAAATTATGTGAAAACGTGCAACCAGACACGAGGTATTGTGGGACCTTCATTGAGGCTAGTTACCTGCTCTAAAAGGACACTCTGCAATACCATTAATAGTCCTTTCTAGTATAGAGACACTAATGACTGTCACGTAGATAGGCTGCATACTCATGAAAATTGTTTCGCAAACCTAACAGGTTGATGCAGGGACGGACTCGTGACCATAGTTTGCAATACTAGCTGATATCGATCCGTTACGGACGATATCGATATTGTTTGGCATGTCCCGATCTGATATCGATCAATACCCGATACTAACAGATACAAACATTGAGGATCTCTTTTTCGGTCAATTCGACAAGTAAAATCGAACAAAGAAGACAATCAGTAATGGTGTAAAAGCATAGTAAGCTTGTAAAAGAATGTAAAAGAAGAAAACTTAGCTATCAAATATAAATCAATCGACAAGGGTGACCACTATTTCATTCAATTTTAAAAATACTAAAAACAACACTAAAAATACTTAAAATTATGCATAAATACATAAAATATATTTTCTAAAATGTTAATTTATTAATAATAATTTGTTTTTCAATACAAAATAAATTCCAATACTCTGATCCGAAATCGTCGATACCTTCGATCCCCATACTCATAGGAATGGTATGATACTGATACTGTGAATCTTGCTCGTGATTTCTATATTGTTATTCTTAATCCTTGTTTTACAGGGATAGACCAGTCAAATGTGGATAAGATATCACTGTACAAGAAAAATATTATGTTCTATTCCATATTATTGATTATGAATTGTTAATAAACCTAGTCCCAAGTAGAAAGATCACAGTAATAAAATTGTATGCTCACATGAATATTGTGTTGGTTTAGGTAAATTGGGTTACCACCGCTCACCGGTACATTTTTCAATGTGTTGACTCCCTCCTCCACAGGTGCAGGGAGTCGCTTGGACAATTCTGAGATGTTGAAAAGATTAGTTGGCGAATTGAAGCTTGGAGTGTTATCTTTGCTATAAAAAAACATAATGTATGGAACGATGTAAATCTCTTATAATCGTGAGTTGCAAGTCAAGTTAACATAATTCAGTTGGCTATTGAGAGGATTTTTAATCGGCTGTAATTATCAATAAAGAAATCATTTTATACATTCTACTGTGATTTCAATTATCTTCTTACTTTCCGCTGCAATAACCTTGTTTTGAGATTAAATATCAACTGTGCATATCCATGGTTTATAAAAGTGCAATTTATACTTGTACAGCATCAGGTCCAGTAGCGATTTTTCAGTTCTGCAGAACTGGAGCGTGACAATAGTTGTACCGGAACTCAGAAGTTTATAAAATGTACATATTGAAAAAACATATATTTGAGACATGAAAAATATCATAATAATTACAAACACACATAATAACCAATGAAATGGAAGTCTAACCTAAAGTTTGTCAGGACAGTAGAAACTATTAACATGGATAATACGATATAAGAAATAAAATCTTCAGAAAGTTTCTAGAGTACTTGAAAAGTGTTAACTATTAAAGCATTTTTTAATTCTATTGAAACAACATGTAAAGTATGTGTAATTAACTGCTTTTTCAACTTCAACTAAAGTTGCACTAGTAGACAATAGAAAAGACAATTCAATTGGATTTTGAAAGAGAGAACCGAACGGTAAAACAAACGTCTATTTATAATAAAAGCAGGCGGTCACGGTCCATTCCCCGAGACTTCATTGACTTCACGAACCATTGAAAAAAAATGTAAATTATGTGTAATTAACTACAACTTGATTCTTTCAGTTATAGCTGAAAGAGAAGGGAAAACTATGTCCAAGCGACGATAATTAACACTGAACAGACATAAGAATCATCGATGCCAAACCACATGTGCAGCAAAACTAACCGTTCACCATCTATACAGTGTCTTTTTCTTTTTCTTTTTCTTTTTGGGTGGTGGTGTTTTGTTGTTGTTGCTGTTGTGTGTGTGTGTGTGTGGGGGGGGGGGGGGGGGGGGGGGGGGGGTGGGGGGGTGGGGGTGGGTGGGTGGGGGGGCGTAGAAGGTGCAATAAGAATCAAACCAAGGTTCACAATATTGCTATCAAAATCAATTTCGGACTTGTGTGAATCAGTATCAACGGTTACAGATCGGAGTATCAGGGTTCTTCATTTTTGGAAGGCCAAAAATGATTAAAATGTAATTTAAACAACAAGAAAAATATTTTAAACATTTTGATACAAGTTTATATATAATTTGATGTTTTTCGTTAGTTTTAACTTTTAAATGGAACGATATTGAACATTGTTGAGTCATTCACCTGTACTAGATACTACTATTTATTTACTTGTCTTTAGACATAGTACAACCACAATAGAGAATTCTGAATGAAATAATATTAAGGTGGATCAAGGTTGTGAATTTATAAAATATACAACTTAGTTATGGATATAGTTTGTTATCGATACATTGTAATATGTCGAGCTTCGGCAAAACCGAATCATTGTGTCGACACTATTTTTTCATACTTCTCTTTTTCTGTTCAATTTTTATTTGTTGAATTGGCTGGGAATAAGACCTCAAAATCGATATTGGCCAGTAGTAGTAGGGTTTTGTATCGGATTTGGGCATGCCGAAACTGAAACAATATGACTGATACGTATAGGACAATACTACAAACTACAACTCAAACCTGTCACCCATGACCCTATCACTCGAGAGTAACCTATGAGAACTGTGTCACTGACGTTAAATAACACTATTATCTTATAATTTCGAAAATTATGTAACACACTCCCACCCCAAACCACCCCCCCCCCCCCCCCCAATTTTCGCAATTTCATATAGAGAGGTGCACAATCATGTAGAAAGTTCTAATTAGTATACCATTGTGTATGTCATTCACTGCTCACCTTACAGGTTTCTCAGAGTTGATTGATGTTGGACTTACTGAAGTGACTCACCTTATTAGCATTCATCCTATTAGAATTGAGAAGCCATTGATTCTTTACAGAGCTCAGCTACATCAAATTTAGTTTAAGGATTTCCATTTTGGATATTATGTTTTGCTTGCAGGAATCTGTTTCCTTCTTGGTCCATTGCAAGCTATCATTTTTCTTCCAAGGTCCCTACTCTTCTCTAACCTTACACTCATTGCCATAATTCAACCACGCAGAATTCCATGTTGAAAGAATGGGGCCATAATACAATCTCAACAGGGTCTTTCACACCAGAATTTTGAATACACATCATCAGTGGTCTGTTTGGAGAATCAGATGTTGCAGTACTTCATCAAAGGACCTGGTCCAAGCGAAGAAGATATGTTATTGAAAACAAGAAGCTGAATCAGCATAGCTTGAATAAGATCCTTCAACATTTTCATACTGGTAGATTTCATTATGTACGTCAAATAAAAATGTTTCCTTGTGTTGAAAATTGAGTTCTTCACATAAAACTTTCAAGGCAGATGACGAGATAGGCAAATTTGTAAGTAAGATTTGGAGGTTTCTATGTAGTATACTAATTGCCGGATGCGTAGTTTGTCTAAACCCAGACATTGATGTTCCTACCAGTGTATTCATTTATTAGCATTATTTTTGGTGCAAACACAATATGTGAACCTGCCTTTTAGATGCGAGACCTCTCCAGAAATTTTTTTACAAACTAACTTGTGAGGGAAGTGTGACGGAAGATTATAATCAATCCAGACCTACAAAAAGAACTCTTGAACTCCAAACTCTGAACTCATCGCGAAGGAAAGAAGAAAACATCTCTTAATGAAGTAGGCTGTTACCAAAATCTATTCACCAGAAAAATCCAGATGGCCCAAAAGCTTAAGTCAAAACTATAGCAACTGCAGTGCAGACTTCAATCAGACAAGTGTGAGAGCTGCTATGTTCTCGGTTAGGATGCACAAAATCGTGATATGCTCAAATTGAACCTTGTGTTGGTCACTTCAAACCTGCGATTGGTTGAGATAAAAACTGAGTACTTTTCTGTCTGATGTTCACTCCTCTACCGGTTTTCTCTAAAGCTTAAACGAAAGCTAGATTCCTCATTCACGAAACAGCTAGATTCCTGACGTTACCTCTTTTCTTTTCAGTGATTTGTACTGTATACCGCAGAGATACAGAATCATATAAATGGAAGAAGAAGAAGAAGAAGAAAAATATTATGGACAATTTATGAGGCATAAAATAGTAAATCCATTTACTAGGCCCAAATGAACCTTGAATAACTACCCATGTCACAATTAGAAGGTAAGATCACTAATCTTGCAAAATTGTGAAGGTAGTTAATAGAAAAATAAAAGAAAAAATCAATTGAAGCAGTTGATTACCATTTGATGATGAAGTAAAAAAGCATAGTCCTGCCTATATGAACCATGGCTTTCTGTGACAATGTTCAATGAGGCAAGAGGCATTATCCTGTAAAACAGAATATAAGAAAAGGACAAAATAAGCATATTGAACAAAGATAGCAAGCAGTAAATGGTAAAAAGATTAATAAGTATTTAACTCACTTAAGCTCCTGTGTACTCCAAGTAATCTCCATCTTCCTTGAATAAGTCATCAAAATTAGGCATTGGGGAATCAAAGTTGAGAAAAGGATCATCAAACTGACTGCCAACAGATCTATCTGGCTCATTTAGGAATGGCTCCCCTAATAATGTGTCCATATGTCCACTAACATAGGCATTTGAACTTCCATTCAGTGTCGGGGCATGTCCATATACCTGACCTTCAAGAGGAACTACAGCATCCTCAAGACTACTTTGGTGATGATTAGGAATACCCTCGGGGAACAGCTGTTGGTCATGAAGAAGCCCATATCCCACTGATGAAGGGGGGAAAACATAAGGAGTCCCAGAGTGCAATTTGTCATTTGGTATACTTGAATACAATAAGGGCTGATCCTCCACATTCATACTTTGGGCAGCAACATTAACTGGAGGGGCAGTTAGTAAATTGTCTATTCCAGACTCCGGAAGGAGGTACCAGTTTCCAAAATGATTTTCCCGAGTTCTTGGAGCTTGACTTATAGCATTCTGCTGAATGGTGTTGCCCATTTCAGAAGTCATAAATGGCAACTCTGTACCATTCATATCTGGGAGTGCATTTCTTGACTCCTTTGGTAGACATTCATCCCAGGATACTGCCACCTGCTGATCAGGAATTGTAGAACTAACACGAGACCTTTTTCTCCTGGATTTTTCACTTGAGTGGTTCTTACCCTGAATAACTTGATTGGCATTTTCAGAAGGGTGATTTTCTATTACTGCTGAAACAACATTTTCTTCACAAGGTTGCTCATTTCTCGATGGGATAGAATCAAGAGCATCTCCAACAACATCAACATCATATTCGTTATTACTACTATTACCATCCCCCCGTCTCTCTCCATTACTATTATGCTGATTTTCTGTTACATCAGACGTCCCATTCTCACTCTCGGGCTGTTGCACCATCATTTCCTCTCTACTTAACACCCCCAACCAAATAGAGCTCTCTTTGGCGCTCATCTTGTCCTGTAAACACTTTGACTTCCTGATATGTGTTCTGATCTTGTCAATATTTGGAGACATGTGCTTTATCACACCAGTCAACACCCCAACTTTCCAAACCTTCTTGAGATCGTGAGGCTTCTTATATGGGGGCATTTGACCCTTTGGTAGCCCCAAACTTATCCACCAATCTTCGTTTCCTGAAGGCCACCAAGGGGGCTGAACGCCCTTCTCCAATGGGTACTTACGCTGTGGGGGATCACAGTGTTGCATCAGCGACGAAAGGAGAGACCCCAAAGTAGCATCTTGAAGTTCCATAAGGCTGTGGCCAGTTTTGCCAGAATTATTCTTTGCACTCTCGGAAGCAAAGTTCTCTGCCTCATACTTTGCTATAGCTGCTGGTCCGTTCTTATCAAACTTCACCTTCTCCTTCCACCAAGCTCTTATGTTATCTGAAGCACCACTCATGGGTTTTCCCTTTTCAGGTATTATTCCATACACAAAACCACGAGCATCACACACTTCCATCAACTTCAGCATGTACTTCAGAATCCCATCGTGAGCTCTAGACATTTTTTTCCTACGAGCCTGATCAGAGGTCCCCTTGGGCTTGGGTTTTTCAGATACCTGCTGTGCAGCAAGCTTTTGCCGCTCTTTGAGTCTTTTGAGCTTAACTTTGTCTTTCCACATTCGTCTTGCCAAGTCCTCAGCTTCAATTTCTTCTTCACTGACGTCATTTTCTACAAGGTTCTCACACCTGACATCATCAACCTCAAAATCTGAACCAAACCCAGTGTCGATCATTGTGAAGTGTTCCATGAGTTCAATTTGGACTCTTGCAAACTGATGAAATACGTCTCTCTCACAAAACTACTCCCTTCCCTGATGATCAGTGATATGAAATCCTGCCAAAAGGTTTTGTTACATGAAACTAAACAGAGGAAATTTCACAAGAATAGTAGGGACGAAATGAAAATGCTAAAAGAAACAGACACGGCACGGAAACGCCGAATGTTGAAACCAATGACCCAAGATACGGGAACTGGTACATCGATTTCCAAACACGAGAATCAACAAGAGATAATCTCTACATCAAAAAGAAATCAACATTATTCAACTTAACATCCCTCTTCTACATGCCATCTATTTATATGAAAACTTAAACCCTAAGAAACTAAGCCTAACCAACTAGGAAAGGAACAAGAAAATAAATACAACATAGCATCAAAAGATTTGGTCAAAATATGCCTAGAATAAGTTGAACGGCCTCGAAACAGTATTCCGGTTTGGTCAACCTGAATACCAGTTTTTCCAATACCAATTTGAGTTCGTTGTGAACACAAATCTTTTGTAGCAGTCTGCACAACCTATGTTATCGCCGATGTTAAAAAACTTTCTCATGAACTCCATGTATTTGGTTTGCCCAATTCTTCAATGTTGCGTTCTTCTCCCCCTTGGCAAAGTATGCAAATCCATAACATAATTAGATGGTTTGGAAATTTTAATAGTACACCAAGAGTTCCATGTAGTTAAATGAACTGCACAATTATACGCGAATTCCGCTTGCGCCAAGGCGAAGTCACACTGCTTCAGCTTTTCCTTTATCAACTTCTCCCTCAAGGTTGTACAAGGGACGCAAAGTCGATCTCCCTCCATCAAGAACCCAACGTGGATGTAGAAGTCGTTGGCGACCTGTTTTTGACGAAAGTGCTCCCATATCTCCGATATATCGTCATGTTCCGCATAAAGCTCCTTGATGTACTCCAACCCGACCACCTTCCGATTGAGCGTGGCTAACAACAAAGCTCTCCGACTAAGTGTGTAGGCCATCCGGTTGGAAATTTTAAATTTGTGTATGACCTTGTATGTAAACTTAGAGTAGTGCTCCTAACGTTTGAGTGTGTTAGACAGCCCAAACAACATGACCATCCACTCAAATACTCCACCACATCTTAAACGTCATCTTCCACTCCTCTTCCGACCGGATGCGTATTTGATTTTAGCCACTTTGAAGAACTATCTTAGAGAAGACGTCAGTCCCAGTCATTTGGCCTAACGTGTCATCCAGACACAGTATTAGGAACTTGAGACAAATTGTAATTTCGCTAATCGCACGACTGTTTACGCACATCCACCAGTTGTCGTCCTTCTCTGGTGTCAATAGTTCAAGGATTGTACATGGGCTCATGTTCTCCCAAATATTCTCCTTCTCTTGTAGAGAATTTGACTGCGTGTTATTTTGCATCAAGTCCTCCACCTTCTCCCTAAGAATCGTGTCCTCCTGTGGACGCATGCGGTAGTGTGGCAAGTTTAACAAACTCGTCCCATGAACGAGATTAGTGCAATGTTGGATGTTGCGTAGATAGATCTTGGGGAAAATTGGGAAGAACTTTTGAACGAAGTCAATATTATGTTGGATATCACACATAGAAGGTAGTCCGGTAGGAAGCTCATCGGGAATCACGTCTTTGAATCTATCCATCATTGCTTCAGTAGTTCTGGTATTTAAAAGGTAGAAGACTATCCCCGTGCCAACTAAAGGATAAATCTCGATAGCTTCTTTCACAACCTCGGTAAACTCGTAAATCTACCACCATTATAGGCTTGTCATCTAACTTTGATGCTTAGTCGGTGGAGATGAAGTCAGGAACATTAACAAAATTTTCTTGCCATCTTTACGGAACATGTACATGTTCTCCTTTACTTTGTAAAGGATGCCCAAATCGAATTGTCAGGGTCTTCCAAGTACAAGGTGGCAAGCATCCATGTTGAGTACATCAAACTGGATGACGTCTGACTAATACTTGCTGATGGAGAAGGGAATGTTGCAAACCTCGTTAAACGTCATATCGTGGACTTTCTGAATCCAACCAATCTTGTAGGGGCAGGTAACTTCTCACCGGTAAGCCCCAACTTTTGGACGAGCGCCTTTAAGACAATGTTCTTACTACATTTGTTGTCGATAATAACCTCACACCCCTTTTGCCGGATTGTACACCTCGTATGGAAGATATTATGACGTCGAGGTCTTCTTCAAGCTTTGGGGATATCAAAAGGTGTCATAGTACACGAGAGATGCTCGCCATCATTGGGATATTTCTCTATAGGTTCTTCCTTGTCTTCTTCGAACTCAGTTGCCTGCTTCTACTACGTTCGTGGCGGAATTAGGAAACTTGTTTGAAAAGTGACACATTTCTCCATACCGGTGCAATGATCGCCTCAAAACGTCGAATAGGAATTGTTGGACGTCGGACCATTCTACATTCGTGACAGCTCGCTTAGGGCACTTGTAAAAGTAACTAATTTCTCCATACCGATAGCAATGATCGCCTCGAAATATGGAATATAAATTGTTGGATGTCTGACCCTTACGAGTAATAGTGGATGTTGCTGCTACGGAGCATGTTGGCTCCTTGCCAACCTCATCCGACGATTGACCAGTCTACTTACCAATCAGTCTTCAATTTTGGTTTCAGGTAGTTGTTGATTATAATTGTTTCAGCTGGTTCCTCCTCTAAAATAGGTAAAGCCTCAAGAACCTTGCTTCTTGTTGCTGCATCCTACTTTTTCCCCTTTCTAGCCAATTTTATAGCTTGCAAGAGTTCCACTATAGTATGAAAGCTAACTTTGTCATAAAGCGGCTCACTAATTGTTCCTTCGTCTCCCTCGCTCCAGTACGTGTTGAGAGTTTATTGAATTCAGTAGAATGGTCTCAAACAGAGCGATTACCTAGCACGCAGTTTTGGAATTGTCAAAAGAGAACTTGTTCATAATCAGATGGTACAAATATTGCTCGTATCATGAGACGCATCCTTCCCCTATGAATCAATCTCCTTGCATGCAACACGTCGAGTGCTTTGTATCTTGTCCCATGCGGAAGCTCCCCCTCTAAGTCAGTAGGAGACCAACTTGACTTGTTTGTGAGACGAGATTTTCATATAATTAAGCATTGCTCATCTTCAAAAAGCCACTCAAGGTTTTCTTCGTTTAGTATGAGGCCGTCTAAGGTTGGTAAATCCACCTTCATCTTTGACGTTGTTGAGAGGAATCTTCCCTCCTATCGAGCAATATTTGCTACAACTTGCTACATGTCCAGTGATGGATTCATCATTACTATAGCTATCACTATCACTCTCAAACGAATTAGTGATAAATGTAGATGGGCGATCGATTATCGGCTTTTTCAACGGAAGACGAGTCAGAGTCGATGCTAGTAGCGTGGCTTCGTCACGATCCTCAAGCAACTTAACTATTTTGTCGAGTTTTCTTTTAAGTGTTTCGAAACGCATGTCATGAACGTCGAGTCTTTTAACAATGGCATCAAACTCAACATGAGTTTTCCTTCAAGTGCCTCGAAACGCATGTCATGAACATCGATTCTTTTAACAACCACATCAAACTTAGCACGAGAAATGGGTTTTTTTTTTTTGTTGGTCATCGTAACCCTTTTCAGTGAAGATCGGAGAACAAACGATAGATTGAAGGATTGATACATGACACGATCCGGCAGCCGAATGATGTCGTTGTCGAGGGTGAGGGTAGCTCAGGAACTTATATTCTAATACCACCTTATATAGGTAAAAAAATCTATAGGTTTTGAAGAATGAGAATCATAGATTAATTCATTAAGAGGAAAGCGGAGTACATTATATAGGAGAGGCTAACTCCTCTCCCTAGATGTGGGACTAAACTCAACTTAACACATAACTCAACACCCTCACTCAAGCTGGAGCATAGAAGTCAATCATGTCCAGCTTGTTACAGAGAAATTGAACCCGAGGACCTAGATTTTGTAAATATATCAGCTATCTGATCGCCGGTCCTCACATGGTGGAACTTTATCTTCCCTTTCTGATACTCATCATGGACAAAGTGAATGTTGATTTCAATGTGCTTTGTCCTTTCATGAAATACAAGATTAGTAGCAATATGAATAGCAGACTGTTTATCATACCACATATTTGCTGTTTTATATCCTGCTTCTTCTCCCAGTTCCTATAGAAGATGCTGTAGATATAACACATTTGCTGTGTCATGACCAATTGTCCGATATTCCGCTTCTGAGCTTGATCGTGCGATCACACTCTGCTTCTTGCTTTTCCATGATACCAAATTCCCGCCAATGAAGACCGAGTAGCCAAATATAGACCGTCTATCCGTAAGACTGGCACCCCAGTCAGCATCAGTAAAGCACTCAACATAAGTATACCCCTTATTCTCCATCCGAATTCCTTTTCTCGGATTCTGAACTAGATATCGCAAAATTCTGAGAACTGCCTCCCAATGTGGAACTCGTGGTGAAGACATGAATCTACTTGCAACACTGACGGCAAAGGAAATGTCTGGACGAGTCATAACAGTCAAGTAGTTGAGTTTTCCAACTACTCAACTATATTGATCCGGATCGGTCATCAGTGTCCCCTTGTCGAAAAGTAACTTTATCCCTGGGTCCATGGACGAGGTTGCTCCCTTAGCTTGCATCATTCCTGCATCATTTAGGATGCCAAGCACATATTTTCTCTGAGACATTACGATGTCCCGCTTACCCCGTGTGACTTCTACGTCCAAAAAATAGCTCAACGATCCCAAATCATTGGTTTGAAATTGTTCTCCTAGAAACTTATTTAATTCTGCAATGTCCTGACTGTCGTCTCCTGTGATCACAATATCGTTCACATAGACACCGAGTTGTATCCTCGAGTGGTATCCTCCTAGCTAATGTCTGACGGTAAAATACTGAATGATCCTTCTTTGATTGGCACATGCCAAACTGAGTAACCACAATTGTGAAACGACCAAACCATCCACGAGAGGATTGTTTGAGACCATAAAGAGCCTTCCGCAGATGACACAATTTATCCTCCCTTGCAACAAATCCGGGAGGTTGCACCACATATAATTCTTCGTCAAGATCTCCATGAAAAAATGTATTCTTGATATTCAGTTGTAGCAACGGCCAGTCATAGCGAACAGCTAAGGCTAAGAGACGCGCACAAAGGTCATTCGAGCAACTGGGGAGAATGTCTCAAAATAATCCTCACCATAGGTCTGAGAATAACATTTTGCCACCGGACGAGCCTTCAGGCGATCAAGAGTGCCATCCAGTTTTACCTTAATATTGAACGCTCATTTGCAACCTACTGGCTTCTTACCATGAGGTAAATCAACCAAGTTCCATGTATCGTTCTCCCAAAGTACTTTTATTTTCTCTTTCATAGCATCACACCAGCCGGGATGTTTAAGACCCCCTTCTGCAGAATTGAGAATCTGAATCCTATCAATAGTCGCCACCAATGATTGTGTGTGGCTCGCAAGCCCTTTGTAATTATGAACGTACCATGGATGATCACGACATATACCAGGAGGTCGAGCTGGCGGATCAGGCGGAAGCAAATCAGTGGAACTAGAGGAGGATGAAGGCGCTGTGTCCACAGACACTATCGACGAAACTCATTCCGGCGGATGTTGGTACCGACGGAGCCGGTGTGTGCGGACCATCGGACCAGGAGATTGGCTCGGTAGGGGAGGCAACACTTACGGGGACTGTTGTGTTTGAACAGGAAACAACAAGAAATCTTCTTCTGGGTAAACTTGTGGAGCCGGATCAGTAGTTTGTGGAAGTGGAGGAAACTCAGTTTCAACAAAGGTAAACATCCCGAGAGAAAAAATATCGTTTCAGGACAGGAGAAAAACATCGATACGCTTTCTGATCCTTATGATACACAAGAAAAATACATTTTATAGCCTTTGGATCTAGTTTAGAAAGAGTTGGTCGGGTATCCCTAACATAACACAAGCAACCAAAGATTCGGAGAGACAAAGGAAACGGCTCTCGTTTGGGATAAACCGAGAGGAGTATCGCTATTAAGAACAGATGACGGCATGAGATTAATTATATAGCAAGCCGTGAGAACGGCATCCGACCAAAATCTTTTTGGGATACGTGCTTGGAACATAAGAGCACGCATTATTTCTAAGAGGTGACGATTCTTGCGTGCAGCCACACCATTCTGTTGTGGTGTGTAAGGACATGAACTTTGGTGAATGATGCCATTCCGAGACAGATGTGAAACAAACTCACGAGATATATACTCACGACCATTGTCACTGCAAACGCATTTAATCGGAACACCAAATTGTGTTTTGATTTCCGGATAAAAATTGTACCAAATGTTAAATAATTCGGAGCAATTTTTCATGAGATAAACAAAAGTGACACAAGAGCAGTCATCAACAAAGGTAATAACGTACTTGAATCTCATCACAGATTCAACCTGACGAGATTCCCATATATCGAAATGCACCAACTCGAAAGGAGCGGAAGCAACTTTATTTTGACTGATTGGATAGAAAACCCGGTGATACTTAGCCAAACTACAGGACTCACAATGAAAAGAACATGAAGCATCGAGGTAAATTTTCTGGAGTGCTTGGACAGAAGGATGTCATAACCGGCAGTGTAACTCAAAATGATTAAGTTTCACATCAGCACAGACAACAAAGGAAGGTTTGTCAAACTGGTACAATCCTCCAGCCGCATGCCCCTTACCGATAGTCTTTCCAGTCTTTAGGTCCTGAAAAACACAACCATCAGGAAAGAATGTTACCGAGCAATGCATATCACGAGTAATCCGACTAATTGAGAGTAAGCTGAATGGGTTTCTAGGTGTATGTAATACAGAATATAGTAACAATCCTGAAGAAAGACGAACAAATCATTTTTCACGGACTGTCAGCGAACCACCGTTGGCACATGTAATATTAGACATACGACCAACCGGTATATAATTTCGTATCATACCTGCGTTGCTTGTCAAGTGAGCAGACGCACCAGAATCAATGACCCACTGCTTCGACTGTATCACAGATGCCGCTAAGTACCATACGGTGGACCCAGAAGTAGAAGCTTCACCTCGACGTTAAGCTTGAAACTCAACAAATTCTGCATATGCTTCATCAGTCATTTGTACTGATCGGCCACCAAGATCATGAATATCTGAGGTGACATTGGCGGCAGAAGTTTTAGTACACTGCCACTGAAAATGACCCTGTAGACCATAGTTGAAGCAGCTGCGCAGTCGACCTCCATCACGACCGCCAATGCCTCGTCCACCATCACGGCCAACATTTCGGCCACCACGTCGTCCACCACAACCACCACGAAATCCAATACTAGCGGCTCCCACAGCAGATCAATCAGCGGGAGCATCAGTTGGAGAGGTCTCGACGACCTTTGCTATTCGTAGGACACGAAAATGAGCTTCCATTAGAGATGGAATCTCAGCTCCAACAACGATCAGAGAGCGAGCTGAGTCTGCATCAGGACGGAAAGAGACAAGATATGCCATGACATGAAGCTGCTTCCGTTGAGCCCTTGCTTCATTGATATCCGTCGTCAGAGATAATACACGGTCAACTTCATCGACCATAGCCTTAAAGGCCCGGAAGTGATCCTTATGAGACTTGTCGGCCTGTTCCACCCGGTAGACGCCGACGACCGAGTCGTAGATACGAGACAAGTCACGTTTTCCATCAAACGTCGTCGATAGGACCTCCCATAACTCTTTTACCGTGTCCGTGTTCTGAACCATGTCCTCCACCGATAGTTCCATTAAGTTCATCAACTGTGTAAACAGTCGACTATCATTTGTCTCTCACTGCTCAAATGTGGGATCAGTCGTCTCCGGAGGGTTGTCAGTCATATGCTTGGACAACTGCATTCCCCGAAGTGTTTTCTCAACCTTCTTCCGCCATGTAATAAAAAAATTGTTGTGTCAGTGTCCGTTGGTCCCGCCAATGCGTTCCCGACACCGGTAGTAGTAGCATTGCTAGTTGCATCAGTGTTAGTCATCATGTACTTGATTTGACTGTCGCTGGATCTTCCCAACCCCAACAATCACATCAATTTTACCGATGCGCTATCAACGTGGCCGGAACCGACACGCGCATGAAAAGTAGAGATCGTATGGGGGGATCACACAAGCCAGGTCACAGAGGTAACCCAGTTCACTCTCTGTGTAGATCATGTTGTGGATATCGGGGTAGAACGGAAACAAAGATCCGCGTAAACAAGAAACTTGTGTACTCTTTGTTAACTTCTGGAACCGTAATCTAGGAACAGTCATTGTCTACCATATGGCTTCAATATACGATCCTGAAGTCGTAATCTAGGAACATAGGTTGTGCAAACAAATTATTGTCTACCCTCTGGCTTCGATATACCTTTTTTCTTTTTTTTGGGAAATTAGGGTTCAGACATGAAGGAGGGGCGGCGGCTGAGGGTTAGGGCTGGTGACAGGGAAGAGGGCTGGCAGCAGGGAGGGCTGGCCGGGCGGGGGGGGAGGGTGCTGGCAGCAGGGGGCACCGGGAAGCGGGTGACAGGAGGCGGGGGGGGTTGAAGGGGGGGTTGGGGTTGGCGGCTAGGGTTTGGGGTATTTTTTTTTTTTTTAGAGAGAGAGGTGGATGGGTTATGGCTCTGATACCATGTAGAATGAGAATGATAGATTAATTCATTAAGAGGAGAGCGGAGTACATTATATAGGAGAGGCTAACCCCTTCTCCCTATTAATCTACCCGATGTGGGACTAAACTCAACTTAACACAACTCAACAGGTATCTTCCTACAATACATAGTAGCTTGGTGGAAGCGAATTTGTCGACAATGGCTCATTGAAATGTGCCGATAAAGGATGGTATGACACTGAAACGAAGAGAGAATAACAAACACCGCCAAAGAGAACATTATATGTGTCGAATCCACGAACGATGTCTGAATCCACAAGATTGAAATCTATCAATAATTTAGAGATAAATTCTCAATGAAAAGTATAAATATTATTAAAGATAATAACAGAAGATTTTAGTAGAATACTTGACTTAATTTTATTGATGGATGAGGCTACATATATGTAGGAAAGGCTAACCCTTCTCTCAACTATTCTACTAGATGTGGGACTAAACACCCACTAATACTCTCAATACTCCCCCTCAAGATGGACGATAGATATCAATTATCCCCATCTTGTTGCATAGTTTAGAAAGACTCGATGAATTAAGACCCTTAGTCAGACAATATGCAACTTGTTCTTCTGAGCGAACGTGATCGAGCTTTAATATCCCTTTTTCTAACTTCTCTTTGATGAAGAACCGATCGATCTCGATGTGCTTAGTTCTGTCATGTTGGATTAGATTGTTAGCTATAATTATTGCAGCTTGACTGTCACTCAGAAGACGCAACGGTGTTCCCTGGTCCAGCTTCAACTCAGTCAGCAATGCTCTTACCCACAGCAACTCTAACACTCCCAGAACCATAGCTCTATATTCTGATTCAGCAGTCGATCGTGCTACCACAGACTGTTTCTTGCTTCTCCATGAGATTAGGTTACCCCCCACAAAGACACAGTACCCTGAGGTAGACCTTCTGCCATCCATGCAGCTTGCCCAATCTGCATCTCAGTACCCCTCAACACACAGGTACCCATTTTTCTTGAGCCATAGCCCTCTTCCAGGAGTCCCCTTCAGATATCTCAGGATACGAAAAACTGCATCCATGTGGCCCTTCCTTGGATCATGCATATAACAACTCACTACACTCACAACAAATGAGATATCAGGACGAGTGTGGCCTAGATAAATCAATCTGCCTACAAGTCTCTGATATCTCTCACGATCAACAGGCTCTCCTGCCTCTGCCCCCAACTTATCTTTCTGATCGATCGGAGTGACTGTCGATCGACATCCCAGTATACCAGTCTCTGTGAGCAGGTCTAGTACATACTTTCTCTGAGAGAGGACGATCTCATCTCTTCCTCGAGCACCTCGATCCCGAAAAAATACCTCATCATTCCCAAGTCCTTCACTTCAAACTCCTTGGCAAGTTTTGACTTCAGCTGGATGATCTCCTCATTATCACCTGTGATCACTATATCATCCACATACACTGCAAGTATGGTGATGTGGCCTCTTGCATGCTGGAAGAAGACCGTGTGATCTGCATTGGTCTGGCGATACCCCATGCCGTGACAGCCTTCCTGAATCTATCAAACCAGGCTCGAGGAGATTGCTTGAGCCCATACAGTGATTTCTTCAACTTGCACACATTTTTCGTCAACTGTTTTGTGCAAAACCCCGGGAGGGTCTCCATGTATACCTTCTCTTGTAGATCCCCATGAAGAAAAGCGTTATTTACATCCAATTGATATAGTTGTCACCCATGGTTTGCTGCAAGAGAGACCAGTGTTCTCAAAGTGCATCTTTGCCACCGGAGCAAATGTCTCATCATAGTCGATGTCATAGGATTGAATGAATCCCTTTGCAACCAACCTTGTCTTGTACCGCTCCACCTTACCTCCAGGCATATCATTTACTGTGAAGACTCATTTGCATCCAACTGCTCTATTTCCTTTAGGCAACGGAACAAGCTCCCATGTCCAATTTCTTTCGAGTGTCCCAAGTTTCTCTAACATTGCAGCTTTCCACCTTGGATCTTCCTTCGCTTCCTGCCAACACTTAGGCAAAGAGGTATTGTCTAACGATGCAATGACTGCTCCATAAGTAGGAGATATATTAGAGTAGGATAAAAAATTGGCAATGTCATGTTCATAACCATAACGATTAGAGGCTTTTCCCGCATTACGGTGAGAAGATCTCCTTAAGGTAGTATGAGGTAGTGGTGGAGAGATCATACCATCCGAATCAGAGGAATCCGCATCCGAATCAGAAGTATCCGGTGCAGGAGGTGCATCTTCAAGAGTTAGAACAGGGTTAGGCGAGGGACATGGCACAATAGAGAACTGTTGATTTCTCCTTCTGTAGACTTGGAGCTCTGTAGATTGTTCCTCCCCCTGCACTGGAGCATCACTTTCTTCCTCCTGATTGTGTGTATCATCATCACTTTTCTCCCCCTCGCTATCTCCCCCTTGTTCCTTTAAACCAGCTTCCATCATTGGACATGGAACTGACCCGACAATCACGCTTGGGCCTATCTCCCCTTCACTCCTAACACCTCATGTGTTAGGTGTGTCACCAAATGCAGAGCCTTCACCTGAACCATTGTGGTAGTATGGTTTCATCTCTCTGAATGTAACGTACATGCTCACAAAGAACCTTCGAGACCGACTCCAACAAGAGTATCCCTTCTGAGTCCATGAGTAGCCAATAAAGACGCACTTCACTGCACGAGGGTCCAGCTTTCCCACCACAGGCATGTTATCTTTCACAAAGCATACACATCAAAATACCTTTGGGGGAACAATGTACTTATTGTCTCCTGTAAGCATCCCAAACGGTGTATTCCATCCTAACATCTGAGAGGACATCATGTTGATGAGATATGCGGCCTTTAACATGGCATGCCCCCACAAGTATTTGGAACATTCATGGCAAACATCATTGACCGTGCAACTTCCAACAGGTGTCTGTTCTTCCGCTCTGTTACGCCATTCTGTGCTGATGTATAGGCAACGAAGTCTGATGTATCCATGGACTGATAAATACTCTTCAATAGCCTTGTTGGTGTATTATGTCCCATTGTCATATCTCAAAATCTTCACTTTAGCACTGTATTGTGTTGTAACCCTGCGATAAAAATCTTGAAAGCATGCAAAGACATCACTCTTACTCTTCATTAGGTATATCCATGTGACACGAGTGTAGCAATCAATAAAAGTGACAAACCATTTAAAACCATTAACTGCGGTTGTAGGACAAGGTCCCCGCACATTAGAGTGTATCATATCAAAAGCAGCTAAACTTCTATTTCCAGAACTCACATAAGAGCTTCTGATATGTTTTCCAAGCTCACAAGCATCACAAACCAACTTTTGTTTATTAGCCTTTTGATACATAGATAGATACATCCGACTCAGTAGACTGAATGACGAGTCCCATGCGCTGATGTTGAAGTAATAACTATGCTTCCACAGTTCTTTACGGCTCATCCGGTTGTGCTTCTTCCACCAGTGACGCTAGTGCTGCGTCCAGCCCACCCATGTCCAAGTATCATAACCCCTTATGCCAAGTGCTAGTCCCCAACCGTCTTCCCGTTCCCTTATCCTGAAAAATCACCTTAGGAATATCAAAGGAAACAGCACAATTAAGTTGAAGAATAATGGCACTAATGGACAATAGATTAACAGAGAAAGATGGAGCATACAAGACATCAGTAAGGGTTATGGAAGGGGTGCATTCAACTATACATTTACCCATAATGGGTCTAGTCGTACAATCAGCAGTCTGAATGACTTCAGGTGTCGTCAGGTGAGTGTAATCTTGGAACTCATTATGGACACCCGTAACATGGCGGAATGTCCCAGAGTCAATTATCCAACATGGTATGTGGATAGATGCCAGGGCATGAGCAGGTATACCTGTGCTTGTATGGACATAGTAGGTGATGTTACCCCCGGAGGTGGTTGGAGTTGATACCCCAGAGTTGCTGGCTCCACTGTCGCTGGTTCCAAGTTTCATGCTTCTCCATATCTCTAGTATTTTTCTCTCACTAGGGGTCATATCAGATGAGTGACACTCACTTCCCTCTTCTATCAAGTTTGTCTTGTGCCCTCCAGAAGTATTACTTCTGTCACCCGCATAGCATCCTCTGCTACCCTTACGCCCTCCACGGCTGCGTCTGCGGCCGCTTGACTGGCATCTCAGGGGTTTCGTACAAAATCTAATGAAGTGTCCAGGGTCTCCACAGTTGTAGCATCATCCCCCTCCGGAAGGGTTTGGGTTAAAAACTGCTAGAGCTTATTTTCCCCCGGAGAGCTAGTGGTGCTAGGCATCAGCTTCAGTCGTGCCTCTTCTTGTGCCATAGCAGCTATAGCCTCCTCTAGTGATGGCAGCATGGATTGTGCAAGTAGGACATTCCTCCTCTGCTCGAATGTTGGGTTGAGTTCCTTCAGGAACTTCATCATTCTTTGTCGCAAGACATACTCCATGAACTTCTGATAATGTTTCGCAAATGCTGGTTCCACTTGCTCATCCTCCATGCCAATGGGATCATAGTGGTCGAGATCTGACCAATACTTCTTCAGCAGGACAGCATATTCATAAATGGTGTGATCTTCTTGGACAACATTATCAAGTTCGTCCTATAATTGGAAGACCCTCATAGGGTTGTCCGTCCCTGAGTACATATCTCTCAGCGTCATCCAAATATCACTAGCACTCTCCATTGCTTCCACGTTGCATGACACTTGGTCGGTCAATGATGTTGTTAGCCATCCAGCTACAACATTTTTGACGATTTTCCACACAGCAAACTCCTGTGAGGAGTGATCTTTAGGTGCCTTGGTTTGATCATTCACATAGCCCACCAAGCCCCTTGCCTTCTGGGTTCGCATCGCTTGACGCGACCACTTCAAGTAGTTTGAAGTACCCTCTAACTTTACCTCCAGTTTCTCCAACTTTCCCATTTTGTATGGGACAGGATCCACATCTGCGTGTACAGCATAGGAGCTAGTCTCGGTTAGCCTCCTGGAAAAAAAATCGTCCACCAAAGCCTTCATCTCTTGGGCCGTCAGCTTGTCGTAGATCGTCTTCATCGTCTTCTTCCCCTCTTCCATTAGTAAGGCAGTGACGGATCTAGATCTTGATCGTCGTCCTCTCCGCGTCTACTGTTCTTCCTTCAGCGGCAGCGGTGTCCTTGAGAGCCACTGCTCATGTTCCGTGCATGGCTGCGACCAGTGGCCGCATAGCCCGACGAAAAAAACAAGGCCAACAGAGCTTCTGATGAACTTGCAGTCTACCCTATGTTGGCCCAAAAGTTGTAATCGAGATTTGGAAGCTTCAGCAAACAAGTTTGCCTTCCAGAATAGCGATTCTAATGAAGATGAATGAACAAGGCCAACAGAGCTTCTGATAAACTTTACAGTTTACCCTTTGTCGGCCCAAAAGTTGTAATCGAGATCTAGAAACTTCAGCAAACAAGTTTGCCTTCCAGAATCTCGATTCCAACAAAGCAGAAGGAGAAGGAGAAGGAGGGGAAGGGAGACGGGCGGCGGCTGTAGGCGAGCGGCGGTTGTGGAGTCGGGCGGGTGGGGGGTGGAGGTGAGAGGTCGGCGGTTGGGGGGCTGTGGATGACTAGGGTTATGGTTCGGAGGAACCTGGCTCTGATACCAAGAAGATTTTAGCAGAATACTTGACTTAACTTTATTGATAGGTGGGACTACATATATATAGGATAGGCTAATCCCTCTCTCTACTATTCTACTAGATGTGGGACTAAACACCCACTAATACTCTCAACAGTAACTCTTATAGTCTTATGCCTTTGTATAAGCTTGCATTGCTTGAGAAAGTAGTAATAAAACGTATTTTTAATCAAAGTCATAATCCTAAATATATAAGGGAAATATCAAAGCTAACTATTGACCAAAGATTAACCTAAATTGACTCGACTTATTCTTCATAAGTTACTAAGAATAAAACTCATAAAGATTCCTAAATATCTCAAACTAGACTTGTCATAACCAACTGAGATTTGGATTCTCCTAGATAACCCAAATTGGACTTACCATAAATAAACTTGGGTTTAGATGCTCTTGCATCATTGACCGAGCTCCCCCACCACCAAAACACCTCAAACAATTTTCTCCTATATTTTAGAATCATAATACAAATAATACAAAACAACGCAATCCAATATGGGAGTAAATAATAATACATGCAAATGCCAAGAACTAATGCAAATTAAATGTAATTGTCAGCATCATGGAACTATGATCACACATCCACAAGGTAAGGTCACCAATTATCAAAAAAAAAAAAAGAACTAACACATAAAAGTAAAAAATGAAAATAGTAATATGGACTAATAGGGGCTTTCTTAGGTTTATACAAGGTAAAGTAAGAATTAATATTTCATCTGTTTAGTATGTATTCTAGATTTGTACTAAAGAGAAAAGAAAATTGGAACTTTGCATGGACACAAATGCAACAAAATCCACATATTTTTGTTGGGAATGGACACGGAACCAGCGGAATAAACATCGTTTCCAAATCGGAAGAAACCATCGAGGGCCAAAGTAAACGCACAACCTTGCGCACAATGCCAATATCCACAAACCAAAGAGCACAACGCAAACACAAACAATATTTACGTGAAAAATCCTAACGAAAAAAACTACGGGATGATCGGAATCTAACCCGAAAAAGCATCACTAATGAATAAATAAAATACGACGACTTATTTCTAACTTCTCCCACCGAACGAAACCGGATCACCACAACTACTCAAACAATAGGAATCGATAATAATGATGAGATATAGGTTTAACCAAATCGAGAACTATAAGACGACCTGATTCGGATCCCTTCGAACCGAATCCTTTGGATCATACCAAAACTCTTCCTCCGAATCTCTCTCCTTTCTTTGAAAGTTACAATCTCTTAAGAACTCTTTCTCCCTAGTAATTGCTGCTTAGAATTAGGTTAGGAAATTCTTATTTAAGTGACCATAATCCAGAAACAATCTTGACCATCCAACATAATCTAATTATCCAGATAAAACACCAAAAATTTGCTCAACCTAACGCCGACATTATACTGCAATGGCAATATATTGTAGGTACAAAAAATCCACACAAAAAATTGCTGAAAATTTTGGTCTAATTCCAGTATACTGGCACATTAAAATGACAGTGTACTGTTTTTATGAGCAAATTTCTTCGACAAATAACTTTGGGAAAAATTGAAGCAAAAAACACTACTAGGGTACACTGGGGGTATACTCCCAGTCTACTCTTAGCATATATTTGTGTCACATCCGTTTCCTGATTTCGTAATCCTGTACTTGGTTGTGTATTATATTTATGTATTTTGTAAATTGGATTTTTAGAAAGACTTCCCGGGACCAGTAGGAACCAATTTGGCAATTGCCATAAATCCGTATTAGGACCCGAACATAGATGGAATCCCTAAAATCGGTTCACTATTGAACCACAAGACTTGTGCTTTCTTGGATGGTTAAGATGAGTTGGGGTCATGGAATCATGAGATGGATAGATGAGATTAAATCTCATCTCATATATATAAACACATTTTCTCTCTCTTCTTCATTCTTCTCATTTTCTCTCTCTGTCTTCTCTCCTTCCAAAAATTAAAACCCCCAAACCCTAGATCGAGCCTAGAAGTTTTACTTTCTTCTTCTCTTTGGAAAAGATTAGAGTTAGGGTTATCTAACACTTAAGACAAGTACATCTTGCAAAAAGTGGATAAAGCATAATTTTCGGAATATTTTATTTCTTTAAATTTTTTTGCATATTTTTAGCTTATAATTTGTATCTAGTGATCCTTAACAAATTTAGTATTTGGCATTTTTGATTTTGATGAACGGTTTGGAGTAGATCTAAGTTTCAAAGTTAGAATTTTACGAATTTCATGGTTTTGATTTCTTAAAAGTTGAAATTTTTGAAAACTAATTATCGGATGTTGTGGGAAATTAAATTTTATTCAATTTTGGCTTTTGAAACGTCGAATTTCGAGTTGAAATGAAGTTTGTATGACAAAAACAAGTTTTTAGAATTTTCATGTCGGCTGAGGAAGAAGAACAGCGTTGCGTAAAAACTGTGCATAAGTCCCTGCGTAAAAACAGCACAGAAGTCTTTCCTTCTGCGTATAACTGCGCAGAAGCCTCCACTTTGCGTATAATTACGCAGAATTCAATTTTGGACGTAAAAAGTGCGTAAAAGCCCTTTCCTTGCATAATTTTTGCACAGAATCCTGTTTTTGGATAAAAAGTACGCCAATGAACTATTTTTAAGCCAAAAATACGCGGATGAGCTATTTTTTGGCCAAAAATACGCGAGAAGCCTATTTTTAGCCATTTTTTACTGTTTTGTATGCTGAAAATATATGTTTGCCTATTTTGACTATTTTCACCGATTTTTGGCTATTTTTGTCAATTTTGTTATTTTTCTTCAATTAGTTTGATTTCTTATCAAATCTTGTGATCTCGTATGTGATAATGAATTAAGAACTTATATGTTTTCTTATTATCTGAATAATGACAAATGCTTGATATATACTATGATAGAATTATGGGCCCAACTAGAACTTTATAGTAGAAGCATTGACCGTATACCTGATCCGATATCCATACTACGATGTGAGGAGAGAAATTTTACTTAATTTAAGTAATTGACCATTGAATCTTGACTTGACTACTTGTATCTGTGCTGATGCTTCTTAATATCGCATCAAGTGTGCTATCTTGCTCGCGCACCAAGGTGCTACATATACACTGCGGTGTTATGCTATAAGTATATTCTTGTTATATGCCCGTTAGTACTAAAAATGAGGATTGCACGGAACCCCATGTACCTAGTCAGAATAGCGTAATTAGATTACTTGATTGATTGTTGCATTACGCTCAGAATAAGTCCATATTGGAACCATA
The DNA here is from genome assembly GCA_036927795.1 of Iris macrosiphon. NCBI lineage: Eukaryota > Viridiplantae > Streptophyta > Magnoliopsida > Asparagales > Iridaceae > Iris > Iris macrosiphon. The sequence goes on from JAYESA010000004.1 coordinate 180,165,391, forward strand.
AGAACCAATGCGGATTCATACCTAGCGTACCCGTACCAAGGTACGACATTTAGGAGGATAATTGTGCGACCACAACACAAGATTCCAGATAACCGTAGGGTTAATTAGGTAACTAAAAGTCGTAGCAGCATTGGAAGGGACGGATCCCGAGATCGTGCATGTCGGCCACATCATAGATATTAATCATAGGATGCAAGACTGGCCACCAGGATACTGTATATCATCCGCACTAGTGGAGTGCAGTATCTAGCCATTAATATTATTATAATCGAGCCGGTATCCCACTATAGAGGAGAACTGGCACTATTACTGATTTTTTAGCACAGTAGTCTTGCAAGGGACTGGTGCATTATATTTTATTCATGTTGTATATTACTGGTTCGGCTAGCCCTGCTCGAACATAGCACGATTTGAAGATCCAATTATATTGCATTACTGGGGTTACCCAGACATCACCTAGCAAGTCGTATGATTGATTGGCCATTTAATTAAGACTTTGTTGATTGTGTATTGCCATATACTAAGTAGCTTAGGGACATAGACTGTCGTGGCGCGATGATTCAACGCTTGTCCTTGTTTGGTTGTGAGGTTGTACCGTTGTGTTACGATAGGTTATAGACCGAAACTATGACGCAGATACCTTTGGTTTGATCAAATCCATGGACTGTACTCTGTCTCGATATAGTTCGACACCGCTTGTCCTTGTTTTGTTGTAGAGGTGTCCTACTATTTCGATGACAGAATGCATGCCTCTGATTTGGCACAGACCTTGCTCTCCTTTTTCTTGCATTTTATTGAAGTTATTGATTTTGTTTCTTCTCTTGTGCTTTCTTGTGGTACTTGTTATTCGGAATATGATCCCATTGGTTTTGTTTGGCCAAATTTCATAGCGGAGCCTGAGGACTCTACCTTCTTCCTGACAGATGGTGCATACCAGGAACATGGTCGACGGGGGACTTGAGTGAATTTTCTTCTTCCCCACTTTAGTATTTTGTATCATTTTGGGCGTTTAGCCACCGGCATTCTTTAGCCGACAAGTTCTGTACATATTTGTGTAAATTCAGACTACAGCTGATAACGATATGTAATATTGACCTTGTACTAGCTCGATGTTTTGTAATAGCTAGTTCTTGACCATTTTGATAGAGCGTCGAAGACGTTTTACTGCTTTATCATATATATTCATATCTTATTGCTCACTATTTGACTGATTGAGACATAGATGTTCCTTGAGACCCTAGGAAGACTTTATTGTAGTATGTACCCTCTTGTCTAGTTACAACTGTTATCGTCGTACGACATATCGTACCTTGTACAGGATAGCTGACCATGTCCGTCTCCGTATTTCGGTACTGAGACGTGACAAGGTTTTATTGGTGGCCCATACAGATCTGTTTTTAGACTGGTGGGAGTTTTTATAGCAGTCTCAATCAACACTTGTCCTCCTTGATATTCCGAATCTGTTATGTCACCTTTGAACTAATAAGTTGTTTGCATCATTGTTCCTTCTCGTCCTATCCTTGATACCTTGCATTCCTTTCCTCTAGGGGCACTTCATCCTCGGTTATCGGAGCAGGCTTGACAGAACAACCAGCAAGGCAGGATTCCTTGGAACATCAGGCAGAGGCGGCACTTCCTCCTGCTCAGATTCGAGTGGAACCAGTTGTAATGTTAATTAGGTAACTAAAAGTTGTAGCAGCATTGGGAGGGAACGGATCGCGAGATCGTGCATGTCGGCCACGTCATAGACATTAATCATGGGGTGCAAGGCTGGACACCAAGATACTGTATTTCATCCACACTAGTGGAGTGCAATATCCAGCTACTAATATTATTATAACCGAGCCATTATTCCACTATAAAGGAGATCTGGAATTGTTACTGATTTTTTAGCACAGTAATCTTGCGAGGGACTAGTGCATTATATTTTATTCATGTTGTATATTATTAGTTCGGCTAACCCTGCTCGGACATAGCACGATTTGAGGATCGAATTATATTGCATTACTGGGGTTACCCAGACATCACCTAGCAAGTCGTAGGATTGATTGGTCGTTTAATTAAGACTTTGTTGATTGTGTATTGCCATATACTAAGTAGCTTAGGTACATAGATTGTCGCGGCACGATGATTCAACGGTTGCCCTTGTTTAGTTGTGGGGTTGGACCGTTGTGTTACAATAGGCTATGGATCGAAACTATGACGCAGATACCTTTGGTTTGACCAAATCCGTAGACTGTACTCTGTCTCGGTATAGTTCGGCACCGCTTGTTCTTGTTTGGTTGTAGAGGTGTCCTACTATTTCGATTACAGAATGCATGCCTCTGATTTGGCACAGACCTTGCTCTCTTTTTTCTTGCATTTTATTGAAGTTATTTTGTTTCCTCTCTTGTGCTTCCTTGTGGTACTTGCTATTCGGGACCTGATCCCGTTTGTTTTGTTTGGCCAGATTTCGTAGCGGAGCCTGAGGACTCTACCTTCTTCCTGACAGATGGTGCATACAAAGAACATGGTCGACGGGGGACTTGAGTGGGTTTTCTTCTTTCCCACTTTAGTATTTTGTATCATTTTGGGCGTTTAGCCACCGACATTCTTTAGCCAACAAGTTCTATACATATTTGGGTAAATTCAGACTGCAGCTGATAACGATATGTAATATTGACCTTGTACTAGCTCGATGTTTTGTAATAGCTAGTTCTTGACCATTTTGATAGAGCGTCGAGGATGTCTTACTGCTTTATCATATATGTTCATATCTTATTGCTCACTATTTGACTGATTGAGACATAGATGTTCCTTGAGACCCTAGGAATACTTTATTTTAGTATGCACCCCCTTGTCTAGTTACAGTTGTGATCGCCATACGACATATCGTATCTTGTACGGAATAGCTTGCCATATCCGTCTCCGTATTTCGGTAGTGGGACGTGACAATTTGTCTCAGAAACATTTGTGACACGCCTCCGAGTTGACTCCAAAATTAAGCCCTTTCTTCACCAACGACTTTCCGAGCTTCTCGACACACGGATGGTGGTCGATTGCACTCAGAGTGTTTTCCACATAGGAAGCAACCCCATCCATCACCAGCAATTTTGGCGTGTGGTTTATTTTCCAGTGTGTGTATGTCCACACAACGCGACACGGACACTGCAACAAACTTTTTTTTAAGATAAATTACAATCGTGACCTATTTCTTCAACAAAACCCTATCACAATCCAGTTTTGTCGCAAACCCATATCGAATTTTCCATCAATCAGCAATTCCAACTGTTGGAGCTTTCAGAATACTCATTTCCTCATCAAATTCATGACAGAAAAAAGAAAGAAATTAAAAAGACAAGGACTGGATCATTACCTACAGCAGCCGCTGGTGCAATCGGACCATAGAAATCTCGGAATTTTGAAACCCTAAGCAAAAAATAATAATAATAATTCCACCCTTTTTTCTGGATGGGAAGAAAAGCTGGAGGGATGAAGACGAGGGGGAAGCAAAGACGAAGACACGGGAAATTGTTATTTATTACGAGAAATAAATGCTTTTAATGACGAAAATGCCCCTCGTTGTAATATTATACTCCCGGTAGAGTTGTGCAAGTTCAGTGGACCACTAGATTCATCAACACAACGCATTTTTGTTTTGTTTTTTAATTTCTGTCGACAATTTTGGTAACTTCATGCAATGAATATTTGGGAGTAGAAAAAATAAATGGGAAGATTTAACTGATTGGCTTGAATGCACGTTATGGAGTTCATTTTTTGTTCACTCACCACAAATAGGATGTATATTCATTCTCCAATCGAATATTGTCACGTGTCTAAATAAAAATAGAACTGTCAATTGGGTCGGGCCGATCTAGTCCAGCATGAGTCCGACACAAAAAATTAGCACATGGGTCGACCCGGCCAGTTAAAATGTGGGTCCAGACTAGCCCGATCTGGTATATTGGGTCGTGTCGGGTCTTATATATCGGTCCATAAGATAAGTCCCGTCCAATCCGAAGTCCGGGTCCGGGTTCGGTCCGACCCAAAATATAGGACTGAGCCGACCCAAAGTCCAGGTCCAGTCTGGCA